>JARHVA010001403.1:1930000-2375000 GCA_037957365.1 Torreya grandis
TGCCACTCAAGCACTTTTCACTCTTAATAATGTTTTTGATAACACTAAAAACCATAAATCTAACCCTAATTCTACTAAAGTCAAATATGAGAATAAGAAATTGGGTAATAAGAATCATAAACCTAAGTTTAATGAAATTTACAATGTGTGGTAAATTTGGTCATAGAAGGGAAACCTGTTATACAAATAAAGATAGAAATAACAATCAAAATTATAAAAATAAAAAAGAGAATAAATCTAATAAAAACAAGTAATAGAATCAAAACCCTAATTAGAATAAAAATCAAGATTCAAATTTTATTGCTTTATATGTTGCTTTATGTGCTTCAAATGAAAATGAATGTATTTTAGATAGTGGTGCATCACACCATAAGATATACTTATTTGATATTTTATGTGATTCTAAAGATATCTCTAAAATAATTTACTTAGAAGATAATTCTTTTTTATAAGCAACTAAATCAAGAAAAACAAAATTTTCAAATGTTGTTATCAATGATGTTGTCTATGTACCTAATTTTAAAAAGAATTTGCTATCTTGTTCTCAAATTATAAATGATAATTTCATCATAAAATTACTTAAATATAGTTGGTCTGTTAGAAATCATTTTGGTTTCTTGATTGTTGGTGTTCAAAATAATAGTTTATATATATTTTCTCTTTCTTTTTCATGTTTTCTTTCATCGCATAGTAATAATAAATAGCGTATTTTATTTTGGTATAAAAATTTAAGACATGTTAATTTTAGAAGTTTACTTGATATGTTTGAAAATAATTTTATTTTTGGACTTCCTTCTATCCCTTCTCATCATGAAACTTGATAGGGTTGGTTATGTGGTAAACAATATACTAACCCCTTTCACAAGAATCATGATGTGAATTCCTCACTTCCTTTAAAATTTATTTCTAGTGATGTTGTAGGACTCTTGAAGTTGTATTTATTAATGGTTTTTTATATACTATTAATTTTATTGATGATTACACTAGAATGAACTAGTCTTTTTTCATTAAAAAGAAATCTGATGTATTTTCTAAACTCAATAAATTTAAAGCTAGTGTTAAAAATGCATCTAATTTTTATATTAGGAGATTAAGTACTAATAATAATGATAAATATGTTATTAAAGAGTTTTATTCTTTTTGCATTAATTGTAATATTCAAAGGGAACTAACAACTCCATATTCTATTTAGAAAAATAGTATTGGTAAAAAGAAAAATTATACCATCATAGAAATTGATAGAACAATGTTGCAATCTACACATATTCCTAAGTTATTATGGCCAAATCCATGAACACTATTGTTCATATTTTGAATAGAGTCCTTACCAAAGCCTTGCATCTTTCTACCCCTTTATAAATGTCAACTAAAAAGAAACCTAGTGTGGCTCGTCTCAAGATCTTTGGTAGTCATACTTTTATCTTTATTCCTAAAGTTAAAAGAAAGAAGCTCGATCCCACTTCCTTTTCTTAAATTTTTATAGGTTATGAAAGTAAGAAAAAATATTTAAGAGTGTATGATCCCTCTAAATAGTAAATTATTCAAAATAAGAATGTTATTATTCTTGAAAAATACTTTTATGAGCCCTCTGTGGATCCTCCTTAGTGTTATTCTATTGATGAACCCAACTCTCATGTTTCTCCTTATGATGAAATATATTCCCTTGAGGAAGTTGATCCAGTTATGGATAACTTAGAGTTTGAGGAACCCCATGAGTTTCATGTTCAATCTAAAAGACCTAAATGTGTAGAATCCTTAATTAAATCTTCTAATGTTGATAATCTTAATAAATTAAATATAAGTCCACATTTTCATCATACATTAATGATTATTTATGAATGTGAATCTCAATCATTTGAGGAATCCACTCAAGATGATAGATAGAATGTTTCTATGTAAGCTGAATATAATGCCCTAATTAAAAATCAAACTTGGGATCTTATCCCTCTGCCTAAAAGGCATATTGTTAGTTATAGGTAGATTTATAAGATTAAATATAATTGAATTGGTAAAATTGATAAGTTTAGAGCTAGATTAGTTGTTCACAGGTTTACTAAAAAATCAAGATTGATTATGTTAAGACTTTTGCTCTTCTAGCAAAAATGAGTACTGCTAGACTTCTTATTGATATTACAGCAAAATGGATAGGTTATCCACCAAATAGATGTAAATAATTCATTTATAAATGGTGATTTGAAAGAAGAAATTTATATGACTCGGCCTAAAGGTTTTACTAATCTTAATAAAGAATAGTATGTATGCAAGTTGAAAAAATCTTTGTATGGTTTAAATGAAGCTTGTCGAGTTTGATATTCTACAATTACTTTTTATTTCAAAGAATTGGGTTTTTATAAATGATATTTAGATAATGATATCTTTTTTAAAGATGAAAATGGTCATTTGATTCTAATTTTATTATATGTTGATGATTACTACCGATCTAACTAGTTTAATTCATAAATATAAGATAAACAAAGTCAAATATTTGAAATGACTAATTTAGGCATTCTACATAATTTTTTTAGGAATGGTTATATTTTATGATAAAAATTCAATTATTGTGTCACAATCTCAATATGCACATAATCTTCTTGTTAAGTTTAACATGCTTGATTGTAAATCTACCACTACTACTATTGAAATTGGTATTAAACTTGATCCTAAATCTACATGTAAAAAAGATAACCCTACTTTATATAGATAGAATATTATAAGTTTTATTTATCTAAACTTTACTAGGGTAGGTATTTCATATGTTATTAGTGTTGCTTCTATCTTTATGCAAGATACTTATTTGGATCATTAGAAATTAGCTAAATGTATTCTTCATTATATCAAAGGAAATTTAAACTATGGTTTATTTTATTCATCCATTGATAATACTAATTTATATATTTATTGTGATTCTGACCATGCTAGTGATACTTTAGATTATAAATCTACTTATGGATATGTGTTTAAGTTTGGTACAAGTGATATTACTTAGAATAACAAGAAACAACTTACTATCTCTATTCTAAAAAAGTTTAGTAAAAAAGTGATATGGAAGCTATTAAATAATCCATGTAGATATGAAAGCAATTGAGATAAATTTATTTGGATGTTTCTTAGAGTATCGTCTTTCATTATGATAACTAAAGTTGTATAGCTCTAGCAAAAAATCTAGTACAATATCAAATAACTAAATACATTGAAGTTCATGTGCATTTCATTTGAGAGAAAGTCCTCAATAGTGATATTAATCTACAATTATATCTTATAGATGAAAAAGTGGTAGACATCTTCATAAAACCACTTGGTGCTACCAAGTTTTGTCAATTTCATGTAATGCTAGGCCTCTCAGAGTTACCATTGAGGGGGAGTGTGCATGATAATGCCACTTCCTAACATCCACATGTTCCTTCTCCTTCTTTATAATTATTCTCATTGTAAACTTCATGTGAAAGTTATGGTATTTAAGTAAACTTCATGTGGAAGTTTTACTTTTGTACCCTAATATATTAAAAAACATAATTTGTAATGGAGGTTCTTATATTATAAAAGGATCTAACTATGCTTAGTGATTATTCATTGGTAATTGTGAGATGTAGTCTCACAATAATGCTAGCCTAAACTTAATTTTGAGTAGTTTATGGATTATAATTTCTTTTTTTTTTCAAAATGTGGTGTTTGACATGATGAAGGTTTTTAAATCCTTCAATTGTATATATAGTATAATTCCTTTCTAAGATGACTATGACATTTATCCCCACTTAACATTAAGGGGGAGTGTTAGAGAATTTAATCCTAAGTGGGATTATTGAACCTTATCCTTGATAAAGTTATTAAATAATAATAATAATAATAATATATTATTTATTAACATGAGGTGGAAACCTCATGAAAATAAATAATAAAGTTATAATTATTTAATGAGTTACCAAAATTTAATTAAATGATTCTATCAAGATGGATGGACCCATTATTTTTATAATGGTCACCTCCCTTAGAATTTCACTATAAAATAGGGTTTTACCCCTATTTAAATTTCATTCTAATATGAAATTATTTAGATCATATTCAATTTGTGAGTTTTGTGAAGCACTGTGTGAAAAAGGAGAAGAATTTATATTGGGGTTATTATTTTTTCTCAATTATTGAATATCCCTCATGAGTTTTTTACCCTTTGAAGGTTTTCCCATTTTAAAATATGTCATTTATCTCATATGCTTTACCTATTCATTTAAAATTATAGATATCATCATGTGTATTGCTACATATATGTATACATGAAATCTTTCACAACCAAAAATGTAGAACCAACTTATTTTACATCCACCATTAATACATTCGAGGATAATGAAGAGGTAATTTATTTTGACAAAATAAAATTGCCTATTTAACATACTATAGACCATAATATCACACTCTTTATATAATTACAAATATTAAATAATGGGTTTAAGTGTGTACTTATATATAGTAAATTAAGATTAAACATTTTCAATTTCACGTTTCTTCAAACACTTGGTATCAATATACACTCTATTCATAAATAAAATGAGAAACATACGAGTTTTGATAAGGTACCTAGGAAACTGTTAGGAATGATTACATTGGATGCGATACTAGGGCTTTAAATGTTAATCATTATAATTCAAGTCATGCTAAATCATTTACATTATAACCTAGTCTTAGGTTGACCTCAAATTCACACTATGGAAGTTGTACCATCCATCTTACATTTATGCTGAAAATTTATGCATTAGGGATGTTTGCATACATGTCTTGTGGGTAATAAACCTTTCAAGTATTGAAAGTAGCTAAATATAGTGAAAAATTAATTCTGATATATGATTCTCCTGATTGCTTCATAATAATTACATTACAAGTCATACCATTAGAATGAATATATATATATATATATATATATATATATATATATATATATATATATATGAAATTAGAGAGTCATGTACATATAATTAAAATGAATCCTTTAAAAATATACAACTTAATAAAAATATGGTAAAAGAGTAACCACACAGGTCTAAATCACAAAAGGAGAAGATACCAAATCTTCCTTTATTGGTCAATCAAAATATCTTGATCAAATGATTATTTAGGATGATAGTGATTACAATGAAAGTGAAATGTTTGCAAACATATATTATTATCTATCTCATCTAAAATTTACATCTATAAGACAAGGAGAGTATTGATATGATTCAAACATGTTGAGAATCAATAAACTATGATGTCACCTTTATGTGTAACTAAAGTCAGATAAAAACTAGGCACCCATTTGAAGAACCATGGTGATATAAATGTAAATTCTCATTGTATTATCAATTCATGACAATAATATCTTGCAAAAATTGATATTTTAAGATAACAATTTTGAAACCTAATATGACTCTGTCACAAGAGGTAGTAGACATCGTATGATGCATCAATGATGAATATCAAATGTCCATGTAAAATTCAATCAAAAACATAAAATTCATGGAAATAAGACATTACACATATCAAAATTCAATGTTACAAGTAAGTAGTGTATAAGATAAACCAAGTATTATATTATGACTATTACTTTCATTGTCATCACTATCATCCTAAATAATCATTTGATCAAGATATTTTAATTGACCAATAAAGGAAGATTTGGTATCTTCTCCTTTTGTGATTTAGACCTGTGTGGTTACTCTTTTACCATATTTTGATTAAGTTGTATATTTTTAAAGGATTCATTTTAATTATATGTACATGACTCTCTAATTTCATATATATATATATATATATATATATATATATATATATATATATATATATATATATATATATATGAAATTAGAGAGTCATGTACATATAATTAAAATGAATCCTTTAAAAATATACAACTTAATCAAAATATGGTAAAAGAGTAACCACACAGGTCTAAATCACAAAAGGAGAAGATACCAAATCTTCCTTTATTGGTCAATCAAAATATCTTGATCAAATGATTATTTAGGATGATAGTGATGACAATGAAAGTGAAATGTTTGCAAAAATATATTATTATCTATCTCATCTAAAATTTACATCTATAATACAAGGAGAGTATTGATATGATTCAAACATGTTGAGAATCAATAAACTATGATGTTACCTTTACGTGTAACTAAAGTCAGATAAAAACTAGGCACCCATTTGAAGAACCATGGGGATATAAATGTAAATTCTCATGGCATTATCAATTCATGAAAATAATATCTCACAAAAATTGATATTTTAAGATAACAATTTTGAAACCTAATATGACTCTATCACAAGAGGTAGTGGACATCATATGATGCATCAATGATGAATATCAAATGTCCATGTAAAATTCAATCAAAAACATAAAATTAATGGAAACAAGACATTACACATATCAAAATTCAATGTTACAAGTAAGTAGTGTATAAGATCAACCAAGTATTATATTATGAATATTATTTCACATTAATTTAATCATTCCACACTAGACATCAATTCGTGACTTGTTTATCACATCAAGAAGGGAAGTAATATCATAGTTATAATGAGTAGATATACATGTAAAAGATATTTGTGAGGCATATAAAAAAAGATTCATAAGTTTAAGGATGAAGGACTTATCATGATTATATAAGTATATTTAACACCACCTAACATGGATGTACTAGTGTTGATTTCCCAAAAAACCAACAAAAAAATAGATCATGTAAAGTGTACAAACATCCACAAATGAACTAATTGACTATTAAATTATTCATAAGAAATTATTATTATCAGAAAATTCAAGTTGATGTAGAATATGGGGAAATACACATAAAATTCATATTTTATAACATTTGTACCACACAATAAATGAATTAAAACATATTATACATTATGAAGGATCAATAGGCCATATTATATTACCAATTTCTTGTGGATGAAAGGTTGTGGACACATTGATAATTATGAGTTGTACTAGATAATAATTACATGTTACACTTAGACAATAGTGATTATAAAAAAATGAAAAATATCATTGTTACTTAAAATAAGTATTTTACATTTAAGTTTGGAGATAATACAATCGTAATTCAACATCATGGAATAAATGAACATGAAAATATTAAGTATTCAAGAATAATTGTAGTGGCACCTCTTATTTAAAAGACAATCAACCCTTCACATAGTGTTGAGTGAAATGCAATGCTTACACTTAAATACCTTGGAAAGACAAAGGGAAATATGATAGACCTACCAATATACAAGGACTCTAATTATGTTCACCTATAGGAATTTTATGCAATTCTATATCTAGGCATCCCCTAGATATAATTAAGTTATAATTTTAGGCATAACATAGATGTGATCTTAAGAATGTAAAAAAAAAACAAAGTAAAGATAAAAAAATATTAAAAAAAATTACACAAAATGACCTATACATGAAATGATTTGTTGTTCCACATGATTGATTAATGTTATTTATCATATACATGTTGAATTACATATCCATTTTATACGTACATGATTTTAGTAGTATACATGAGTGGGATGCAAGACATATAATATAAATATGATACATGACATTATGTATGCCTAAGGGAAGCCATTATACATTGGTGTCATTTTTTCACACTTATCAATTTGTATATTTATATAATTATCCATTGATCATAGTAGAATTTTATACATGAATTAATATTTCTCATACTTTATAAGTGATATTTGTTATGGTTATTGTTTTTAGATATAGTAGATGATGATATTGATTGATTATGTAGAATAACATTTATTATTTCATGTGTGCTTGATATTGATGATTATTGCATTGTGTCATCATTTATGTGTGTTATATTTCATGATATATGAGTAAATTGACTATGTTTTATCACATCATATGTCACTTATGTCTAAGAATATTCTAATATGAGTCATGGCCATGTCGTGTATATGAATTGTAAAATTAGATTAGTATAATGAGTGCTTGTGTCCTTCATAATAATGATATTTTTAGCATGTGTGTGGTTACACATATGACTGATGCTAAGTTTGGTTCCATGATTTATATCACATAATGATATGCCTGGTGGGATCATACACCCCCATGCATAAATAGAGTATCTTGGGATATTTTTGGAGCCAAGAATATTTAATTTTAGATCTTAATTTCTTGATTTTTGGCTAACTTTTTCATGTTTGGCATGTGACTATGGATTTCCAAATTCGGGACTGAAAAATTATAAATTTGACAAGGTAAAACTCAAAATAATCAACTAAATATGCAAAATCATTTGAAAATATTGTGAAATCATCTTGGTTTGACCTTTGCTCTATGAAACTATGAAATCAGGCCTAGAAATAGTGAAATCATTGAGCAAAATTATGAAATTTTTCTATAGTTTTAAGGGTTTTTCTTGGTTTTATGTAAAATTGTGATTTTTTAGAGTTTAAGTGTCAAATCATCACTTTAATTGAGAAATAATAGAGTTTAATTGTGAAATAATCATTTTAATTATGAAATCATCCATTTAAATTGTGAAATTGTTCTTTATTTTATGTGTTTTCATGATTTTCTTAACTATTTATGAATTCAATACACTTACTTGTGAAATCATACACTCAAATTATGAAATCACTTATGCATTTTGGTCTTTTTAATTGAAGTTTTGAGATGATTATGAAATTGTAGACTTGAGTTATGAAATTACATACCTAAGTTATGAAATTGTAGGATTGCAAAATCATTTGCCTAAGTTGTGAAATTGTGAGCCAGAGTTGTGAAATCATGGAGTTGTAAAATTGTAGACCTGAGTTATGAAATTATTGAATAGAGTTTCAAAATAATTCTAAAATAGAGAAATCATCTATTATAAGTTTCTAGTTTTTTGGTTTTCTATGCTATTATATTCTTAAACAATATTACAGTTCATAGTTTACTGTATAACTATGCAATCATTCCATAGATCTTAAAATTATGTTTTATTGAGATATTTTCATAAATTTCACCTTGGCTTAAAGCAAAAATTAATCTAATAACTTGTTTTCAAGGAATTATGCCAAGAAAGAAGAAGTTTGGATGATTTTTAATCAATTTTTCATTTTCCAAAGTCAAAATTTTACAAAGGTTAAAAACTCATTCATATTTGGTTAAGGTGTTTAAAATTTACTTAACAATTTGTCCTTTTCATATATTTTACCAAATTTTACAAGTAAAAACATGGCCAAAGGGATAAAAAAATTTAAACACATTTCAAATTGGTGTTAGTAAAAATAACCTACATCTTTGGTTAGATCTCCTAAGATCTTTTTTTATTCTTGTTTGTTCTTTAGCTAGTTTAAATTGCTTAAATTAGATTCTTTGATTTTGGCAAGCACAAAATTTAACATGTATGCTCTTCCCCAATCCATATTAGGGAACTCAGGTGACTAAAATCTCTTATTTTATTACTATTATTTTTTAAAAAGTGTGATAGAAAGAATTTTGTGTATTTTCTCCCCAAGATCCAAGTGACTTGGGTGATTCAAAAATGACCTCTAAAGTCTTTCCATTTTTCCATTTATTTCTTTTTATGTACTTGGATTGTAAGCAAGAGTTGATATCCTCCCCATGAGTTATTTATGGGTGCATTAACCTGGGGATTCATCTCCTAACATCATATTAAACCTACTTCATGGTGAGGTATATAAATTGGGCAAACCATTGGATGGGATAGTGGTGAGAAGTTATCCTAACCATCCTAATAGGTACCCAGGCCATACGATAGATAAACATTGGACTCCACCAAGTATGGTTGGAGTTACTATGCAAAGTAATATATTCTTGCATAGTAAGCTAGGTGGTTTGGATTCAATTTATGTGATTGCACCCTTGTGTTAGCCACACTTGGGAAATTTATTACATGTGAAACTTATAGTTTTTAGTCAATCCCCACTTGACATGGAATTTCATGCCAAATGATGAGTGTTACTCAGTCTAAGTTCATACCATATACCAATGCTTGAGAGACAGAGGAGGGCATAAAAACTCTACCTACACCCATACTTTATTTTTTTGATTGACACTTAATTCCTCACAAGCAGTGGTATATTGATGGAAACTTTTGCTAAAGCTACGCACACCCATGTCAGTTATAAAAATAAGACAAGCCATTTGTGCTACTTATATTTTCTTTGATTTACATGAATATTTTGATACTAGAAACTATTTATTTGTTCAAAAATGAGTCATAATCCAAATAACATGCTTTTACTCCATTTTAGCCTAAGAGGTGTTATTATGTGCATTTTGTGTCACACTTGTGCCTTAGAATTTTCATTCTAAGACATTTATGTGTGTCACTTATTTAAATGAGGCATTGTTATGCTTACCATTTCATCCCAAGTATTTTCCTTGGAGTTTTGAAAACCATTATGATACCTTTTGATCAAAGTAGTGTTGTTATATTTCCTATGTTATTTCAAGAACACAACCTTGTTTCAAACTGAGATTGAAACCATATATGCCTTTGGTCTAAAATTGATGGTGTTATGGCATCCATTTAGGTCTAAATTTTATCAATTTGAAAAACCCAAGTCTTTTGAGCTAAGTTCAATATTTGTGTTGTGAAGTTTAGATTCAAAATTGATCCGTCTACACCTATGTCTTTCTTAATTTTGGCTTGGGTGTTTACCTTTTACCTTTGAATTATGAAACTTGGACTAAATTCCTTACTTGCTTTGAATACCTTTTGCCCTAGATCTAGGAAGTGGTCACTTTTAATGTGCCTCATATCAATTTTTTGCCTTGAACTAAGGTCAAAACTCTCTTTTCAATTACAACCTTAAGCATAGTTAGTTTACATTGGAGCCTTGCTTATTACTTGGGACCCAATGCTTTACTCATCACTCTTACTTTGATTACTTGAGATTGAATTTACCATTTAGGTTTTGGCATATGCCTCAAGTCAATTTTTTACCTTGAATTAAGGTAAAAAATATATTTTCAATTACAGCCTTAAGCATAGTTAGTTTACATTGGAGCCTTGCTTATCACTTGGCCTCCAATGCTTTACTCATCACTATTACTTTGATTACTTGAGATTGAATTTCCCAAGTAGGTTTTGGCATGTGCCTAGAGTACATGTATTATACCAAGGTTAAGTTTGTTTTAGAATCCATGTACTGAGATTAAGTCAAAGTGTTTCAAATTGTTTTAGAGTTTGATTAATTGCCTTGCAATTTTTACCTAGACCTAGTTTGTTTTTAAGTCTAATTTTGTGCCTTCTTACCAAAGACCTAACATTTGCCTTTTAGTATTAACATCTAATTTATTTTTAAGTCTAGATTTGTGCCTTCTTACCAAAGACTTAGCATTTACCTTAGTTTTTAGATTTTGTTCATGCCTTTTAAGTCTAGATTTGTGCCTTGTTTCTAAAGACCTAGCATAATTTTTATTTTAAGACCTAGATTAGATTTATTCAAACCACTTTGAAAAAATTAGGATTTAAACTTACCTTCTATTTTACCTTTTATGTGCAAGATATTAGACCTTATAGATATTTGAGATCAAGCTTATCATTGACTATTTTGAAGAAGAGATCCATTCTAGGACAAGTTTAAACCATTTATAATAATAAACCGGGTTTTCTATATAGACACATACCAAACATTGACCAATTATTTTATACCATGTTTAAATATTTTTTTGAAATTTATACCTTTTCCTTTACAAGAGATAAGTCATGGGTTCATATATGCCTCACTACACATGTAGTAAAACCATGTATAATCTAGATTATGAAAATGTAGTCACGAATGGTGACTTTATTAAATATCTATATGGTGATGATGTAGTTTGTGAGATGGATCCATATCCTCCTTAAAATAATAAATATATGTAATAAGGCCAATGTCCATTAGCACACTACCTAGATAATACACCTCCTTATGTAGGTCATAAACAAGAACAAATAAATCAATACATTATTAGTGTTCCATATATTATTGAACAAGTCCAAAAAAAACCTTATTACGTTACCATACCATTGACATATGACCCATATTTATTTGATTTTCAGTTTCTTGAAAATAAGGATGAACTTTTGGTTAGATTTGTAGAGGTAGGGGCCAATTTTTTGGAAGAATTTCCACATGAAAACCTACCTAGTCTAGTTGAAGTGTACCTTATACCCAAACTATTGAATATGCCTATACTAGTTACCCTCAGGCACTGGTGCCAATTAAAAACCAAGATTTGAAAATGATTGTAAATGGGAAGGGTGCCATATAAGACTAATTCATGAAAATACAATAGGAATATCAAACTTATCTTAATCTACCATAGAATTTCAATGTTACAACCATATCAAATGCTCTACTTATAGAATTAACTCCATTAATAAGAGGACCAATTAATTCATTAGGTGATACTAATATAGGTGTGGACCCATTTTCCTAAATTAATTTATTATGTGACATGTCTAATGTCTCATTCATTGAGGAAGTGACTGTGGCCTCTACTCAGGACCATGTAGAAAATACAATGGATAACACATAAGGGTCTTCTAATTTAGGTCAAGGTGAGGTAAATGCACCACCAAATAACCATCAATAATAAGTACCTCTTACCAATACTATGATTGGGTTACCACAATAGGGGTAGGAATGCCTAGTTCTAAACCATGGCAAGTTACTTCCATTCCTCAACTAGTTGCTTCTTCAAAAACACAACAACATGGGATAAATAATTAGGCACCAACCAATATTTTAGCCTAACAATTGATGAATGTTATCCTACCTCAATAAGTGATGGTTAATATTCTTCTACCATAAACATAGACCAATTTACCACCTCCATAGAGTTAGAACACTAGACCACCTCAATAGGGGGAAACACATGTTCCACCTCAATAGGTAGTGACAAATGTACCTCAATAGTTATAGACCAATGTACCTTGATAATCATAGACATTACCTAATCACCAATGCATTACTATTGGCTAAATATAAATTCCAAACACCCAACAAACATCCAATTCATAATAGGTGTTTTTTAACAAATAGTTGTCAATGTTGAGCAAGTACATATTAGAAAACTATTGCCTTTTACTCAACATGTGCCACATATTGAAATATAAGGCCTTAGTCAACAATAAGTACCATTTATATAGCTAGGTTTTACTAGTCAACAATAAGTTCCTACTCAAAATTAACATGCATATTACCTTCCAAAAATCCATATAATTACATCACAATCCCAATTCCCTCAGACCCATGGCCATATTTTGAATCCAAACTATAATATTTAACAACAATGTGTACAATATAAACAACATCATCCCAATGCATAGATGCATATTCCTACTCTATTTTCTATTAAACTAATTTTTTATAGAACTCCATACCTTCATTATACCTTGGTCAAAGTAATCCACCTTTAACCACCTAGACACAACCACAACCAAATATGACATCAATTTTCTTGTCCTAAGAACTACAAAAAATAAAGGATATACTTTCATCCATTCAAATGTAAAATCAAACCAACAATTTCAAATTGGATGATGTGTGTTCATACCCTTTTAACAAGGAGTATCTCCAAATACCATTTCCTATAGGTTATGAGACACTAAAATTTCACAAATATAAGGGTAAAAGAGACCTTAGAGAGCATATAAAGGAGTTTTTGTCACTTTCTAGATAGTGGCCTATAGTGACATTGACCAATTTATTCTTTTTCTTTAAAGTCTAGATAGACAAGCTTTAGAATAGATTTATAGGTTGCCAAAGAACTTGGTATCTAACTTTGATGATCTTTCAAATAAGTTTGTTCAACATTTCTCTTACAATTTTGAGCATGTGATTTCAATAGTTGATTTGAGTCAGGCCAAGTAGAAATTTAGTGAGAACTCTGTGAACTACTTATAGAGATGGAGAGTGTTTTCTAGTCACTTCACCCATAAACTACCAGATAAAATATTGGCAGATGTGTTTACCAAGAATTTTCAAAACAAAATATCTTATCATTTGGAGTTTCAATGTGATAATACATTAAAAGATATCATTGAGAAAGGCATATAGATCTAAAAGGCTGTTATTAACAAAAGGATTATCAAGTTATCTTCCTCAAACCAAAATTAGAGATAAAACCAAAACTTAAGCCCAAGTCAAAATTTTATCCTTGTCTAAGTGCAAGTGTCTGCACTAGCTTAGGCTAAAAATTATAAAAAATCCAAGCCATACAAATGTAATAATAATGTTGTAGATAATGGAGTAACTAATTCATGCCATGTCCAAATGGTGCAAACACCATTTACTCAACCTGTGAAATAAATGTAGCTTATTCCCCAAATGCAATCTATCCAAAAAGCATAGTCTATGCCTCAACCTAGGCTAGATCCTTAAATACTACAACCACCACCTTTACAAAACCCTCTACCAAGAAGAAGAACCACTCATATATTCTTCAATGACCTTGATGAGCTTATTGAAGTAGTGTTTCACAACATAGTTACAAGAAATATGATTAGTTGGCTATTATAAGTGAATAACTAATCCATATTGGTATAAAGAGCATGATTTCTATGAATACCATCATGTTTATGGACATTTTATACACCATTGTCTACATTTGAAACACCTTATTGAAAACATTTTGGAAAATGGAGAGATCTAGTTGGATAATAAAACATCTACTTCCAATTAAAACTTGGATATCTACTAAAATCCTTTTCCATAATATAATAATTAAAATAAACAATAATAATATTTAATACCATAATAATAACAAAAACACTATCAATAATAACAATAATAATAACATCAACCACTGAATAGACAAAACTAAGGCCATAATGACCCCAATAACTAGTAGACTTATCACGCAGTTGCACATGACTATAATAAAGTTTTAGGTAATATTGTGGGAGGACATGTATCTACCATTACCATCAATCCTAGACCAAGTTTTAATAGATTAAGACCATTATCTAACAATGCAAATCAAACTACCAATGATGGTAATCCTTCCTTGACCTATGACCATAACCAATGACACCAATAACCTAGGATTACCATTTCAAGACCTTATGATGATAATTTTTCATTGCCTTGTGACTATATCCAAGTGTACCAACAATCAATAATTATCCTTTCTAGCCTATCTCCATCATTTTCTAGTTACAACGGTCCTATATCTAATTTGGTTTATACAATCACAACTCAATAGTCTAAAATTAACATACTAAGCCTACAACCTCCTACTAATGAGCCAATCCAACCCATTATGCCAAATAAGAGTAATCCAATTACCACTATTAATGAAAAAAAGTATAACATTATGGAACAAATCCAAAACACACCATAATTTTCTATTTTAGATTTGTTGCATATGTCTACCTTCTATAAGAATGTCCTTACTGAACTTGTAGGCCAATCCCTAGTGCCAAATGACATTACCCTAGACAAATTTAAAGCTTTGGTTAGACACTTAGCCCTAGGGCAATTTTTGACATTTGACCAAAGTGATATGTCTTCCCTTGGCCCTTTCCATAATAACCCATTATACATTAAAGTTGTCATCACACAACACAAATTTAAATGTATCCTCATAGATAATGAATCAGGATTGAATATTATGTCTTTGAAGCTCATAATGTGTCTGAGATATACAATAATGAACTTTAAATAGAGACTGTTATTATCATGTCCTATGACAATGAAGAGCGGGAATCGCAAGGAACCATAAGTTTGATAGTGATCATTAGACCTTTAACCCATGATACACTTTTCCATGTGATAAATCTAGATTTATCTTACAATTTGATTTTGGGTAGACCATGGATACATGTAATTTATGCAATCCCTTCAACATTGCACCAATGTGTCAAGTTTCCTCACTCAGGGATGGAGGTAACTATTTATGAAGATTTAAATCCATATGAACATTTCAATCATTTGGAGGTTGAATATGAAAGTTATAATTACTATTTTGGTCCATATCTAGTTCCAAAGACAGAGAAAGACAAAGAGATACTTGTTAAATTGCTATAATCTAATTACATAAACCCTAATAGCCTTGCCTCATCTTCACATATGCCTCTTATTGAAATGTATAATCATTTTACCATTTCAAACAATGGTTTAGGAGAGTATTTTACCCATGGTACATTTCACATATCCAACCTTCCACAAAATTCCAAGACCTATGGAAGGCCAAAGCTAAGCCATTTTGCATGGAATGGTGATGAAAGGGAAAAGGAAAGTTTCATAGCCTATCACCTATTATTTTCACACCTGAAACTAGATAATATTAGGACCCACTTGCCTATGATGATTCATGGTTATACAATGATAAATTGGCTGATTTTTATCAAAGTAGAAAGTATCCCATCCCTAACAAGATCATGGATAACCAAGTGTATGAAGCTAGAGGCCTAGGAGAATATCAACAAGGTACTCTTGATGCCATTTCTATGACTAGATACAAATGAACTTATGGCCTTGGATTTAAACCACCTAGGGGTGACCCCACACATCTCATTCATGTTCCAATACCAATGAATAGTGATGATGATGCTGAAAGTGAAGTAGAGTCTGATCATAGCATATACAAAGACCTTGAAAGCACCAATTTATTTGACCCACAATCTATTTTCACCATCATGTAAATATTCAACATTACCCACTTCCCCTTTATCATGCTCAGCTTATATAATGGGACCAAAAAGAATCCACATTATCTTTAGACAAGTTTGAGAATGATGAGGCCTTTTGTGATTTTTTAGGCCTAAGAGACAATGTTCCATTGGGAGACCAAAAAAAAGGGTCCTATATAAAACAAGATCTTATAGCCTCTTTTGGTGAGTAGGTAAACACCCTTAGCCAAAAACAAAAGAATAAAACATTAATGTCCCAATGTGAAAACCTCTTTAAGACACTTTTGGACTAGGGTAAAAGTAAAGAAAAAGGCTAGTCTCTTAGTAAAAACTTGTTTCAGATGCCACTAGATGGAGATGTCCACCCTTCTTCAGATGAAGCTTAGGACCCCACCAATAATGAATTTGCTTTCAGGTCTGAGCTCAGTATAAAAGAATAACATGCCTTTAATTAAGTTATCCAAGAATGTCCTATGGTATTTATAACATGGACATTGATACCATTAGGTGATTCAGATTCATCTTATTTGGGATAAATTGAAGACCCAATCCAACCAGATAAATTTACCATTGATGGCCAATTCACATCCTTTCCCAAATATTCTATAATATGGCTTGAGTCTCAAAGTATAAAATACTATGGAAGTCAACATTGGGACTCTAAAGGACCCATAGTGGATAAAGTTAGGTATGTCCATCACTGAGGAGGAATGTGAAGTTTTTACATCCCTTTTGAGGGATTTTTTGACATATTTTCATGGGCGTATTCAAACATGCCTAGTTTAGACCTCACCTTGGTTGTACACCATCTCATTATACATCTTGATGCTAAATCTGTGAAGCCAAAAATTAGATAAAATACATCCTTGTATTACTATGTTGGTTAAGAAAGAGTTGAAAAAACTCTTAGAAGTAAGATGCATTAGACCAATTGGCTATTCAAAGTGGATCTCAAACATTGTGCCTATTAGTATAAAGCTAGAAGGGATCAAAATATACACTAACTTTAGAGACATCAATAAGGCCTACCTCAAAGATGAATTTCCTCTACTGAATAGGGACATGATAGTGAATCCATAGTTGGGTATGAAATGATTTCCTCATGGATGAATTTTTAGGGTATAATAAGATCAAAATTACACTAGAAGACCAACATAAAACATCATTCACCACTCCTTGGGAAACATTTTGTGATCAGGTCATGACGTTTAGACTCAAGAAGGCTAGGGCCACATATCAAAGGGATATGATAGGTATATTTCTTGACATGATGCATGATATTGCTGAAGACTATGTTGATGATGTATTGGGTAAAACTACCCTTTGTAGATCATCCAACCATATAATAAATGATATTTAAAAGGCTTTGTGAGTACAAAGTTTTACTTAATCCTAAGAATAGAATATTTGGTGTCAATTTAGGATAAGTGTTAGGATTTATTATCTCTCATTGAGGCATTCAAGTTGATCTTGCCAAGGTACAAGCCATTATTGATATTTTTCCACCTTCCACTTTGAATCAACTCTATAGTTTGTATGAAAAATCTAGTCTATCAGATGCTTCATTTTGCATTTGGTTGATAAATTCCATCCTTTCACTCATTAAAGAAAGGTGTTTCATCTCTTTGGGATGAATAATTCCATAAAGAATTTGAGCACCTAAAGTAATACTTAGATAATCCACCTATTTTGTTACCACCAATGTCAGGGAGGGCATTTTTATTATACCTATCTATCACTAACAATTACTTTGGGGCACTATTAGCTCAACATGATGAACATGAAAAATAACATGCCATGGAATATCTAAGATATACAATGGTAGTGTTTAAAATATAACTATATTCCATTTGAAAAATCTTATTTAGTTAT
Organism: Torreya grandis; assembly: GCA_037957365.1. Classification (NCBI taxonomy): domain Eukaryota; kingdom Viridiplantae; phylum Streptophyta; class Pinopsida; order Cupressales; family Taxaceae; genus Torreya; species Torreya grandis. The sequence goes on from JARHVA010001403.1 coordinate 1,948,486, forward strand.
GGTCTTTGTAGCCCAGAAGTTACATCATTATATGATTAACAACATGCCCATAATCATTGCCAAATTACTTCCACTCAAGTATATACTATTAAAAAGATATTTACAAGGCTACATGGATAAATGGATCATGATTTTGAGTGAGTTTTAAATTGATTATGTCAATCAAAAGGCCATAAAAGGATAAGTATTTAAAAATAAGCGTGTTGAAGCTCACCTTTCAGACACTCAACCACTCACTTTTGCATTTCCAAATGAATCCATCATGAACATCATAGAAACATCTCCTCAAGATTATCACTAGAAGATATGTTTTGATGGGTCATTCACATTTCATGGATTAAGATCTAGAATATTATTTATTACACCATAGGGGGACCTCATTCCCAAATCATTTTGTATTATCTTTGCTTATACTAATAACATGATTAAATATGAAACACTCATTGTAGGGCTTCATCAAGTAGCACAATGGAACATTTAACATATCTTGGTTCATGGTGACCTCAACCAATCATCAATTAGGTTATAAATCAATTATAGAGTAAATATGATAAGCTAGTACCATACAAGGCCATGGTAGACACTCTCAAGAAATAGATTGCCCACATTTAGTTTGAACACATACCTCAAGATAATAATAGGATAATACATTGCATGTCAACCATTGGTTCTTTGAGATAAAACATAGATAAGGAAAAATACTATCAATTCCTCATTAAACATCTTCTAGTACTTGCTCATGAACCTTCAAATGTTAAAAATGATCTATGACATTGTTGGTCCTAGTTCTTCTTCGTATTCAGACCTATAAAACTACCTTCATGATCAAGTCCTTCCACCTAACCTTTCATGAAAACAATAAAAATATTTTACACACAAAGCCTCTGTATATACCCTAATTGGTCCAACCTTTTACTATAGAAGATTTGATGGAAATTTTCTTCGTTGTTTGAATCTGGTAAAAACTGTATTAGCTTTGAGGGAAGTTCATGAAGGAGTTTATGGAGCCCACACCATTCAGGTAGTCCTTTCCAAAAATCTCCCATGTACTGGCTACTATTGGCCAACCATAGAATTAAATGTAGCTAATTATGTAAAAATATGTAACAAATTATAGAGGCATGCTAATTTGATACATGCTCTATCTTAAACACTCAAACCAATGCTTACACCATGGCTATTTTCAATGTGGGGACTTGATCTCATTGTGAAAATTAAGCCTACCTCCTTAAATGGACATTAACATATCCTTATTGCCACTGAGTATTTCACTAAATGGGTTGAAGCTATACCCCTCACTTATGTGATTGGAAAACAAATTTCCTAATTCATCGTCAACCATCCTATTAGCCACTATGGTATCTATCAGACATTATATTTGAAAATGGTGTATCATTTAAGAACAAGGATTTTAAAGCACTATATGATGAGTTTAACATTACCCAACACTTTTTAGCTACATATTATCCACAAGGTAATGTCTAAGTAGAGGTATCTAACAAGACCATTATCAATATTCTTAAGAAGATCATCAATGATGTTGGCCACAATTGGCACCTAAAAATCTTCCACACCCTCTGGGTTTATCATACTAATTACCATACTCTAATAGGAGCCACACCATATTCCCTTGTCTATGGTAATGAGGTTATTATTCCCATTGAGGTCAAGTTACCTTCTCCATGTATCTCATTGAAGCACATATTTTATGATGAGGATTATAGAGTAGCTCACCTTCAAGAGCTAGAGTTACTAGATGAAAAAACACATGGCTGCTATAAACAACCTTCAAGCATATCATAACTAGTTATATGGCTAGTATAATTAGCATGTCAAGCATAGAGAGTTTGAGCTTAGTGATCTTGTCCTAAAAGAAAACTAGAAGAACACCACGACCAAGAAAAATAAAAAAGGTAATTTCAAGCCTACTAGGATAGGCCCCTATGTCATTATTGCTAATTATGGTTTTGGAGATTACAAGTTAGATACAATAGATGGAGATGAACTTAATGAGCCTATAAACATAATACATCTCAAGTGTTATTTGACTTGAGAGACTCGAGGTATTGTCTATAAGGATCATTTAGATCATATCATAATCTCACCTTCCTTATACTATATATTATACCATTCCTTCCATATCTTTCTTATTGACTAAAGTTATTTTAGCCTCCCTTCCCACCCTTTTTAACCTTGGTTCCATTCCATTGGTTTTTTGGGCACCTTTAGTAGGGGAATTCAAATGAGTTTTCAGTAGTTGATTTATTATTTCATAAAGAGGAAATATTTTTGCACAATATGATAGTGGTTTAACAATTTCATTCTTCATTTTTGTCACGTTCTATCTCATTCTTAGTGCTCCTAATTATAACCCCCTTTGGGAAAATTAGTATCATTGACCCATGCCATTGTTTCCACATTAAACTACCTTTGGGAAAATTAGGAACAACCTCATTTTAATCCACCTTATTGCATCACTATGCTATACTATGCCATTTTCCTAATTCACAAACTTGATGCTACCTAGTTAAATCCTCTGCTATAATAAAGGAACTATAGTGACTTGAGGTCTCCTTTGGGACCATATAGGCAATGCTCAATTTAAATTGAGGTTAGTTTGGATACCCATTTTCCATGATCCTATAATTTTATGAGTTAGAGCATTATGTATCTCATCATTCTCAGTTGAGTTGACATGCTTAGAAAATTCTAAAAACATTTAAAAGATATACATCCTAAAAATCATAAAATCATGAAAATTGGCTTCAAATTTCTATGCGAGATATAAAGCCATCAATTTTTTTGGGACGGGATAGCTTATTTATTCAATTTATTTATAAACCATCTTGGAGTATTTATTCTCATTTCTTGGGGAACTACATCAGCCTAAGGTCCACATGGACTATTTAGGCAGCACTTGGATACATGTGGTATCTTAGGTTAGTTTAGTATTGGATGAAGAATGGAGCTTGTTAAAATCATGAAGTATATAAGATAAACACATGAGAATTGTTTTATTTTGACTTTTTTATATTTTTATACATATTTAGCCTTATAAGTCTAATCAGATAATTGGAGAATGTAAAGAGTTTCATTTTGTGTTTTGGAAGGTTAGAAGGTGAAGAGATAACATGATTGTAAAAGGTTATAAATATTACTTTAATGTAATAGAATATGGCTCAATGTATTGATAGAGATTAATAAAAGTTATCTTGCTATGTTTTTCCCTTATTTTATTTTATGCATGGTTTATACGTAATTAAGTATTGTATTTTACTTTATCTTATAATTTGATGCAATATGAGTTATGGTTCCATTTTGTTATATCTATGCTTCATCCTAATCTTGGATCTATTTGAAATATCATAAATGGCCGATAATTTTTTGTCTATTTAGCACCTTTTTTACTCTCCACTACACAATCTATCCCTATAATTAGTATGTTCTGGTATAATTCCATGAACCTTTGCTAATAATGGTGCGGTGAGCATGGAGCTAAATTGGATGAACTATGATGAGATGGTTGCTAGGGATAAGAGATGTAAAAAAATGGATATATGAGAGAATTAGGAATTTTTTAGAGGAAGAAGCATGAAGAGTCAGAAAGATTACAGAGGAGATTATCTAAGAATGCATCTATGGTAAAATATGTGAAATCTTCTGGTGCAAATTGCCTAGATTGTTGGTTGCATGGTTAGCTAGATTAGAAAACCATTGTTTTGGTTTGAGGAGAACAAAATTTATTATTATTACTGAGGACAAACTAGAGATATTGTGTAACCTAGATATTGACTGGTCTCAATCAGTAGATTACTAGATAAAGACTATGACCAATGATTATATCATAGAGTTTGTAGTACAAGGATACATAGCTTTTGAGACTATACAAGATTGATTTGTTCAAGGAATTATAGGTAATTTTTTGTAGTGAATACCTTTGTTGATCAAGATGTTGGTTGTGTAAAAGGCCATGATACTTACTCCAACCAACATAGATTAGTCACTTGGAAACCATTGGAGTGCATGTGAGAGAAAGTGGATGATGAGGATCTGAATAAGAGGAACTTGAACCTAATCTCAGAAGATGGATTGATAAAATTATTTGAGAAAAATTAAAATTTTAGGACTCAAAAGAGAGATATGATAGAAAATAATGTGGAATAATACAAATGACCCTGAAATAACTATGATTAGGACTAAGAGTAAATAAGAATTTGATAAAGCTAGATATTTTCAAGGCAAAGATGTTAGAGAAGAAAGGTTACTAAAATAAGGTTTATAAGCTACTGAAAGATAAGGGTATGCATAATATGAGAAAAGGCATAATGATAAATAGGATGCTTGAAGCAGTGATGCTGAGGTAGATCAATTAGGAAGTAGAGGTAGGTCATAGTTAACTAAGGGAATTTTCACTAGAACTAGGAAGGAAAGTTCTTGATAAAATGTTAAATTTAAAGGTAATAATATTATAGGTTAAATTTCAAATAAATAATAAGTTATAAATAATCATCATTCATTTTAAGGGTATACATCCCCCAAACCCACTTTATTTATAGAAGGTAGAAAAATTATAGAGAGAAGTTGATTCAAGCTAGTTTTATTCATTTACCGACAAGTTTAGAAAGCTCAATATAGAAACCAAATGGGCATTGGAAATAAGTAAGTTATAAGAAGTATGATTTATGGTTACTCCTAAAAATAATAACACAAATCAGCCTATATGCACAATAAACACTAGATAGTCATTCAACTACGTAACGACTGGTGTATAAACACCACTAGTCACAATTACTAGTATTCAAATAATTATAACAAATTCTAATCCATCAACTATGGCACATTGTGTAGGTATGTTTGTACCTTTAATGTTGTATTATTTATCTTTAGATCCTAAACAATACTTAGTTACCTACGAGATGCAATGGGTTTTAAAATGGATTACATCAGATGATGTGAAGAAATACAAGATATTAGGGGCTTTGGGAGGACATTAGTTGGAGCTCATTTGTAAAATAAATGTTAATAATTTGGATTTAAAACAAGTAAAAGATTTTATGATAACATAATTCAAAGTAAAAAATTCTCTAGTCAAGTGATTTAATATCTAAAGGAGATTAAAAAACTAAGATAAATGGTTGGAGAATATGATCATAGGTTTTTTGATGTAATGAATAAAATTGATTTTATTCTAGAAGATAAATATATAGATACTTGGTTTGTAGAGGGCTTACGACCAAGAATAAGGTTTGTTATTACACAAACCTAGTTCTCCACCAAAGCTAATGCTCAATCTTCTACCATCAGAGTTGAATAGATAGAAGACTATGCAGATCTTCCCTCACTAGGATCAAAAGTAGAAGCTAAGTCGGATGATTTTATGAGGAGAATGAATGAGATGTATTTAAATGATAAGCCTAAATTAGGCTTATGGTGTGTATAGTGTGGTCATGAGAGACATCATAGGAATGATTTCCCAATAATCAAAATAAAATTTTGTGAAATCTGTAGGGTAGTTGAACATCCTACATCCAAGTGCCATCTCCTCCAATAATATTCAAAAGTCACATAGCATGTATTGTAATTTTTAAAAATATACAAATCATGATTATATTAGTTGTCATGCATTATAGGAGTTAAATCAAGATATAACAAAGAATGTATTTGTAGTTAGGACCCAACAAATACCCACTATAAAACAAGCAATTTTAGGACCAAATGTGGAGATGACAAATATGACTCAAGGTAGTCCAGGTTGGGTGCCTTTGTCTCTATAATATTATATTGCATCATCAACACAATACCATACATAATTATTGACAAAATATAATAATATTTCATCTCCCTTGTATCAATATTCTAGTCAGTATACACAACCATGAAACAACACAAATATTCAAGAATAATAGGCAACTTGGACCCCACATTCTCCTGAACATCAGTATGGGGGATATGATGTATAGATGAATCAATAAGGAGGATATAATGGACCATAATACCAAAGGTGGGGATATTAGCATAATATAGGAGGTTATATAGGATGGTATCAGGGACGATATCATGGTAGATATCAAGGAGGTCATAATAAAAATATTTGGCAAACTTGACTACCCATGTAATGTTATCTATGTAGATCATATCATCATTACATGAGTAACTATCCCAAAAATCCTCAAAGGAAAGTTTATTGTGTATATTTCAACATCAAATGGAATACTACCCTATTCTAGAGAAACAAAGAAAGGAATAGCTAGTGTACAATGTAAACATGATTAATATGCATGCAAAGGAAAATGCATTTGAGTAAGCTATCATAAGGCAACAAAGGGATGAATAAGGTTTACCTCTATTAGTGCCTCATGATCTAGGTATTAGAAAATTTCATTAGGATAAATATCCTAACCCTAAAATAAAAAAGAATTTAATGTATCAAGTTGTGCAGGTATTATAGGAAATAAAATAAAAACTAGTTTATGATGAGGATAAAACTTCTATTGATGCTCAAATATATGGGTGAATTATTCAGATAATGTGGTAAGAAGCAATTATAACTACTTTGATAGATATAATGAAACTACTCATCACATTTCACAATGAGGATATATCCCATAGTATCATGAACCTTCTTCAAAATCTTCTAGAGTGTGCACAATGAGGACAAATAAGGGTTGATAAATTAGTTTGGTATTTTAAGACTAAGAAGCCTTGGGATATGGATTCATGACTAGACATTGATTTGGTTGTATATGAAATTATATATGTAGTATTTAACTTTGGTAGTACTATCAATATGATTACTTATTCAACATGAGAAGCCATTGGCTAACTAACTCTAAGTTATAGTCGAGTAACATTAAGCTCAGTAGATTATGGCAGAGTCAAACCCATTGGCTGACTAGAAGATGTTGAAATTAAAGTGGTTGAAATTATCTTACAAGGGGAATTCAAGGTCATTAACATGAAGAAAACAAAGATCCATTACCCTACCTTAATCAATAAGAAATGGAAGTGCATCAGAAAGATAAAATAGTAGTCATACCTTTAAACAAATATGAATGAAAGCCATATACCATTCCTAAGGAGACAAAGTCTCCTTATTATTGTGGGGAGAGCCATTGGTTTAAGGTAGGGATAGATGAAAGACAAATTGGGCTGCACATTTTAGAATGTCAAAAGTGAAATCCTAGTACTATGTAACAAGAACAACCATTGGTATTCAAACCAGTTATCACAAAGTCATCAATCAAATAAGTTGAAATTAAAGGATGTGTTTCTCCTTTAGTACATTCACTAATAAGATTTGAGTTATAATTTTTGTATAATAATAGTACAACTTTGATGGATTACACTGAACCTACCCTTGAAGGAATTCTACCCTGGGATTCAACATTGTCCATAAGTGGTGATTTAGACACACACATCCTAAATTGGTCTTGTAGAGATCATGAGTTGCAACCTCTACACATGGGGTTCACTGTAGAATTCTTAACACCTTAATATTTTAAAATAAAGTATCTCAATCCATTCATATTTAGAATTGAACACCATGTATCAAAAATGAAACAATAAGTTAACATAGTTATGTACTAAAATAAACTATTGTGACATTTTGGGTTGTTCACAAAATTGTAAAAATTCATTGGGAGGATGCCTATGAAATCTTGTGTGTAAGGTTTTATTTACTAGGTAGTATTAAATCAGAATGGCCTTTATTTCAAGAGGGTCAATGTCTCAAAATTCACATCTGTCAGTACATGGATATATGGACTACACAGGGAGTAGATCCTTAGTATTGGGTGCACATATTTAGTCAGACCCTAACACCTCTTCCAATATCTTGGTACATGCATAAAGAGCATAAAAGGGAAACTAAACACTGGCTACAAATTTAGTAGGATTTTATCCAAACTTTTATATTTGAAGATGATAATCCCTTAGTACACAATGCATTAAAAAAGATCAAATTTTTTATATGTCATAGATGTACAAAGGACTTAACAAATGTTGTTGAATCATCCTCTCATCAAGAAGCTGCATAAGACCTAGATCTCACACTTCACAATTAAAAAACCAACCAAAAAGAGTAACTCTAGATTTAGCCATGTAATATAATAAACAATTATTAGATAGAATCTAATGACATTGATAGTGATGGGGATATCAATTTAAAAGGGTTCCTTGAACCACAACATGAAGAGGAGTCTAAACTAGTATAAAGCATCGATCAATTAGAATATAAACTTCATAATATTGACATATTGCAATGGGAAGACAATTGAATTTTAAAAGGTAATATGCCTAGTGGATCAGATAAGATATATCAAGAACCATTGCATAAAATTCAAGGAAATATTGGTATAAAATCAACTCGTAAGCTTAAAATAGTGGGAAATTATTGGGGACAAGAGCTGATCTCCAAAGCCTTCTAGATTTTAAGAGATTACCAGGATGTGTTTTTAATAAAATTCTTATAGGTCAAAGGCATAGATCCATCTTTAGGAGAAATGCATATTGAACTAAAATAATGTGCATGCCTGATTAAAAAATAACCCTATAGTCTTAATCATAATATAAAAACTAAATTAAAGGGTAAACTAGATCAAATGCAAAAAGATGGAATTATTTATCCAATTGAAAAGGTAGAATGGGTGAGCCCCATGTTGGTACAACCTAAGAAGATAAGAGAATTATGGGTGTGTGGGGATTACCACACACTCAATGATACATGTGTCAATGATCCATTTCCTATCCCTTTTACTAATGAACTATGTAAATTCATGTCTAGACATGAGGTATATTCCTTTATGGATGGTTTTAGTGGTATCACCAAATTTTGATTGTTAAAGAAGATCAGGCCAAAACTACCTTTATTATTGAATGGAGGTCATTTTCATATAAGGTAATGCCATTTGGTTTAAAGAACACACCTGCTGTATTTTTTAGAGCTATGATATATGTATTCAAAGACTTGATTTATGATTTAATAGATGTTTATATATATGATTGGTTAGTCTTATCTCTTTTCAAAGAGCACTTTTCAAAGCTAAGATCGATATTAGAGCGATCTAGGGATTTATGTCACCTGAAATTTAAAAAAATGTCTATTTTTTACACATTTTAGTGTCTTGCTAGGTTGTGTAGTGTGAAATGATAGAATTTTGGTCAATGCAGTGAGAATTTATATTATATTAGGAATGCCACCTCCTAAAAACTTAACTAAAGTGTGCACATTTCTTTATCATACTAGATATTATAAGAAGTTCATAAAAGGATATGCAACTATATCAATATTCATGGAGAAGCTATTACATAAGGTGACCATATTTGAATGGACACTAGATTTTCAAACAACATTTATCAATTTAAATTAGAGGTTGTAACAATAGCCATATTGGTATTTCATAATTGTAATAATCCATTCCATGTACATGTGAATGCTTTGAGCATTGTAGTAGGAGTCATTTTAGCGTAACCAGGCGAAGGTAGGTTAGACCATCCAATACATTTTTCATGTAAGAAACTCTTAGCCATAGAAAATAATTACACAAACACCAAGACATAAGCACTCATCATGGTGTTTGCATTTAAAAAGTTTAGGTATTACTTATTGACTACTCCTTTTGAGTTATTCACAAACCACAAAGCATTACTATACCTAGTCAATAAACTAATGCTAGGGGGATGGATATCAAGGTGGTTGATGCTATTCTAAGAATTCTAATTATAGATCAATGTAATATAATATGGGAGAATGTGGGGCTAGATCATCTTAGCCAATTTCATAATGAGGAAGAACTAGAGGAACTCAAAGATGAATCTCTTGATGTGCATCTATTTAGAATTATTGTAGTTCTTGACAACATGGAAGACATTAATTTTTTTTAGAATAATTAACTTTGATTACATATTATATAGAGAGGGATAAGAAACATATAGTTTCCATAGCTTTACCATATAGTATTATTGATGTATTCTTGTAGAAACTAGGTAAAGATAATGTATTGTGTAGGGTAGCTCTAAAACATAGGCAACCACAACTGCTTCAACATGTTCACCAAGGCATTATAGGAGGAAAGTTCATAGGAGACTCCATTGCCATGAAAATACTTTAGAGTGGTCTGTGGTGTTTTACACTTTTTTAAGGATGTGCATTGAGTTGTTAAACACTACAACATCTGTTAAATAATTGGTAAGCATAATAAGTGAGATGAAATGCCTTTGGTTCCTATGCTTGCAGAACAACCTTTTAAACAATGAAGAATTGATTTTTTGGGACCTATATCTCCCCCAAGTAAGTACAGTCATGATAGATACATTATCACTACTATTGACTATTTCATAAAATGGGTGGAAGTTGCTATTACTCTAAGATGTGGTTTGAAATATGTTTCCAAGTTTTTATATGAAAACATTATCATGTGGTTCACATGTCTATTTAAGATGGTAAGTGATAGAAGCACACAATTTATCAATAATAACATTAAGACTCTCATGAAATAATTCATGATATCACATCACAAAAGCAAAAAATACCATCTACAGTTTAATGTACATGTAAAAGCATCAAATAAAGTTTTGGGTAAGCTGATGACAAAAAATTATAATGTCTAGAAAGATGACTAGGAGAATCACATTCTTGAAATTCTATGCACCTAGCGTACACATTATAAGTGAGTTATCAGGTTAATCCCTTATAATTAGCTTATGGCCTTGAGGCAGTAATGACTATAGTATACATTATACCTATTCTATGCATTATGATGATCATGATGTTAGGGGATTAAGATTCATTAAGGGTGTGATTGCTAGATTTCACTAAGATGAAATAAGATCAGGTAAGATCATAATGGATGAAACAAATAAATAAATAGAGTAAAAAAATCATGGCATGATCATAATATGTGGTCTAAGTAATTTTACCTAGACCAAATTGTATTACTTTATGAGAGAATATTAAAAGCATTTTTAGGAAAGCTACAAATATGATGGAAAGGACCCTACATAATTCATTAAGGATCACCATAGGGCACCATAGTGCTAAAACATTTTTAGGGAACCATATTACTAGGGAAAATTAATGGTTGTAGGCTTAAGCCATATCATCTTTAATCTCTATCATGCTACTAAAAATTGAGTGGGTGATGAGTAGTACCATGTAGTTAGGATTTTATTTAATGTTATTTATTTTATATTTTTTTTTTTGGGATAGAATGTTTTTTAGTGTTCTCATTGCTTTGTAATACATCATAACCAACAAAACTAGTTATCATCATAGGATGCGACCACCTTACTGAGACATCTCATCAAGGACAATTGGTCAAAACTATACCAAGATTTGTATTAAGTTTGGAAAGTTGGAAAAAAGATAGGTACGATAAAATGAAGGACAATGGTTAGGCTAGACTATTAATGACATGATAATTCAAAATATTACAATATTTTCAAAGCAAATTTGGTAATAAAATTACTAATGGATGCATAAAATGAATTGATTAACCAAAGGGATAGCTACTCACTAGTATTAACTACCTAGAATTAAATAAAATAATAAAGGTACCAAACATCCATATCAAGATGATTTCCAACATATAATATTAACTACAAAGAGAACATTCATGCACATGTAGTCAATACATTCAAAGAAGGTGGTGACATGAATTTGGGGACCAAACAACTACTAAAGAGAAGGATATGGACAATGATTAGCCATTATATCCTATAGATAACAAGATATTTATATGATCAGCCTCTTTATTATCTCTTTGCAAATATATTTCACACCAGGGTAATATTTCTTAGACTAATAATAATCTTTGCTCATTCATCCAGTGATAGATAGAGGTAAACTATTGATTCCACTATCTAATGATCAAAAAGAGGACATAGGAACATTAATCATTTAATTTCATTGATGGGGTAGAAACTACTCTATTTTCTCAAGAATACCAAGGAGTAACACAACTAGGAACTATAACACTAAACATCCACTATTAGGATTTGACACTAAAATGTTACTCAAGCTACCTACATTTGGGTAGTTAGATGAAGTAATGATGATATTGTTGAGTCTATATAACTATGAAGATATCCATTTAGCTCAATATATTATAATCTAGATTAATACACACTCAATGTCAAGAGTAATTAGTTTGCCCAATCATGGTAAATCTCTAATGTCATATAAGTGTATAATGTCACCACTTCATTTAGATATCAGAGAGAAACACACTATTAGGGTAGGATAAGGAACTCCTATTGATTCAATTTTAGATGCTTCACTATGCATCATGATCTGATGTATTACTAAAATATTTTAGCAAACAATAAAGCATGCGAAGCAAACAATAAGAGGCATCATTAATATTGCCTACCAAATGATGAAGCTGTATGAGGATCTTAATTGGCCTAATCTTTTGGAAACTAATCTTACCAAAAATATTGAAATGGTACTTGCAAGAACTATATAAACCTTTCAAATATAAATTTTTAGTTTTACTACTATGTTTCACATAGTAGAAGTCTCTGCTAGGGATGGTATATGTAACTACCAATTTTTGGCCTTGTAATGCCTTCATAATCATTACATGGATCAAAACTAGATAGTATTAAAAATAATTATGATAGTTCAATGCATGGTGGATAGACTCCCTAGCATTAATTTGATCACATCCCATGATTCCTTAGGATGTCATGTAGTATTTGGATCATCGTGCCTCTGTTACCAAAATACATAATGGCATATAGATTAAGGTACATGAATTGGCTACCCAAACTGTCACCCCAATTCCATTTTTCATTTTGATGGTAAAAGTTAAGGCTAAGGTCTTTCAATAAAAATTCCTAGCTATAAGGTATGTACCTGCATTACAAACCATCCCTCTATAGGCCTAAAAACAATAGGCAAAGTAAGTACTGACATAATAACCCACACATTTGGCACAACCACAAGCTCTAACACAACAAAAAATGAAATATGAAAGAACTTGCATGTAGAGCCTCACTACCTCTATCAAATAAAAAAACTTGACAAGTGAAGTCATGACATGATCATCCCATGGTTTAATGAATAGCCACTAAGTGAAACCTACCAGAGTTTGGGGTAGAGGGAAAATAAGTGATCCAATCAATGATGGAAGACATCAACATTGAGGTGTATGGTGTAGAGGATGAGAAGGAGTTCTTATTTTATAAATTAGTGCACACTTTCCAAGTTCAAAAATAGGTAATGCAAGACCTTTGGGTTGATATCACTCAACCACCTAATTCTATCTTTCTTAACATTGTAGGACTAGAAGCAGCTTGATGGAAGTTGGAAGAAGAAATATTTTCAATAGAACTAGCCTTAGGATCATACACTATGCATGTAGTATATTTATTTATAGAAGAAAACCCTAAAAAAACCTTTTTAGGGGACCATGCACACATTCAACTGTGAATCCCTCTCAAATAATACATGAAATAATGGTCTCTTTTGGTACACCTTTATAGCAAAGTAGTGAAAATTAGGCTTAACTAGCTCAATAACCTCAACCCTAAGGGGTGAAAAAATAAAAGTAAACAGTCTATCCTTTAACTAAATCTAGAAGAAAGGTGGTACAAGAAGATCAGTTGGGTAAAGTGCAATTAGCTGAGCAAACTAAATTTGATAATGGTTTTAAAGGAGAAGAGGAACCCATGGATACAGTCATGCATGGAGAAAATGAGTAACAAAAAGTTGCATAGGTCACACTTGAGCCTAAGGTGAGACAACAAGAAAAAATCATCAAATAATTATAAGAACAATTAGTTATGCTACTATCAACATAATAGGAAGCTACATAGAGTTCATAGTGGAAGCATTAAGACATAACCATGGAGCAATAAAGGAATTCTAAGGAAATAGATGCTACATGAAAGTGAGATAAAGAAGTTAAATCCAAAAATAAGAAAGTTGAGGAAGTTGAATCTATGTTAATCAGGTTACAAAAGTAGAGGCAAAGAAGAAACAATAAGAAGAACAATGAAGGTGACAATAATAGGCCCAAACTACATAGAATAAATAGCAGGAGCAAGTAACCAAAGCTAAAGCCAAAGTTTGAGAAAAATCAAAAGCCAAAGCCAAGGCTAAGGCCAAAGTGGAATTTAAATCCAATGTTGATGTAGATGCCAAAGCTAAATCCTAGGTTAAAGATCAAGCTATGGCCAAGGAGGAAGTGTTTTCCAATTTCCACCCCCAGGTTTACACTTTTCAAATTTGGCCAAGTCCAGTACTTAGGTTTTCCTCAAAAGAAATGTTCTTTGGAAAAGCCTACAAAAATACCAAGTGTTATTTCTTTTGAAAATTCCATTTTGGCCTTTGTTCTAAGCCTTTGCCTAAGTATTTTGGGTTTTTGGTTTGAAGCATTTTGCTGAATTCTTTTGGACCTTTTGTCTAAGGCTTTTCCTTAAGAGTATTTCTTCGAGATTTCTTCCGACCAAGTGATGAATTCTTTCAAACAATTTGTCTACACATTTTTTTTGAAGTTAATTTACAAATTCTCTGAAGGACTCTTTCAAGATAAAGGGACCCTTGCAATTTTTTCCAAAGGGCACTTTCATTTTTACGAAGGGCACTTTTCAAGTAAAATGGACCAAACAAAAAGTTCAAAAGGTACATTTCACTTTTTTTGAAGGGCACTTTCATTTTTTTGAAGGGTATATTTTTTTAGGAAAAGGTACACTTCAATTTTTTCAAAGGATCATTTTCAACTTTCCCAAAGGGTATTTTCTTTGGAAAGTGGTCACTTTCATTTGTCTAAAGGGGCACTTACATTTTTGAAGTACCATTTCCAAAAGCCTGAAGGACCATTTCCAAAAGCCTTAAGGACCATTTACAAAAGCTAAAGGACCATTTCAACTTCTTTGAAGGGAGAAATTAAAAAGCTTTAGGAAAGGAAATGAAGAGAAGGAACTCTAAAAGAATTCCTTTAGAATTTTTATCCAAAGGAAATAAATAGGAAGAATTCCTTTAGAATTTTTGTCTAAAGGAAATGAACAAAAAATGAGCCCAAAGGAAAAGACTCAACAAAAGGTTAGATAAAGTAAACATAAATAAATAGCCATTAACAATTTATCTGAAGAAAAGGTCTGGAAATAAAAGTATGAAGAAAATACCTAAAGGAGTGACAGCCCATAAGAAGTCAATTTTAAACTGCAAAGAATAACCATTGCTTTTCAAAAGACTTGATTGGAAAATAAGAATATGCATAGAGGTGGCAAAATAGATAGGTTGATAGAGTAATTCATTCTTGGCAGCTAACCAAGTCAAGGAGATTCTATGAAATTGACAAATAAAGGTGTCCAGAGAATAACTAATAGTTATAAAGAACATTTTCTAACTATCGTCATGAGTTCCAATGGTATGATTTGTTAGCTTTTCTATTTTTAGTTTTGAGCTCTCATAGATGATCTTTGATATAAGTAATTTCCTATGCCACTCTTGAAGGTTTGATGCCACTTGCCACCATTCTCATGACTTGTTTTGGACAAGTAAGACTCTTGACATGGCATGGCTCACTCATCCATCTCTCTCATGGATCTGTAACTAGTTTTCATGTCTATGACACATGCCCTTTTACCTCTTCAACTTCTCCTTTCCTGATCTTCCTCAAAGTTATATAAATTGTGCCATTTTGACCATTGCAAATAACCACATTTTTTGCATGGAAAATCCCTACTAAAATGACATTGAACTTTAATTATAGATATTGAATACAATACCAATTCTAAGTTGTAAAATTCTATCTAAATATGTGAGAAATGTATAGTGGAGCCAAGTGATAGCATAATCCTTGATCCCTTTATATTTCATGTTTGAACAAAGGTTTTGATGTTAACTGGTCATGTGAAGTGTGTTAAATGCATTAAATTATCTTTCAATTATGAGATTGTATCTATGGTGTGCAATTTGTCCCTTAGGTCGACCATTTTGTTGATTATCTCAAGCATATTACCTTCACATTGAAACACTATGTTATTATCTTTCAATGCTTAGAATTAGTCTTGTAAAGCATTGTTATTCAGTAGAAGTGTGACAGTCAGTGGGATAAATTCTTGGTGGATCACCTCTTTAGCATAGTTTTCTATTTTATGAAAATTCTTGACACTTTTCATGAATAAGCAGTAGATTAGGTAATAGACACTCAGAGAAGAATTTATGGAGCTATCCCTTTTCAATCCTAAAGACTCATCTCTCTTACAAGTTCCCATAAACTTGAGGGATGATTAAATGTTTCATCAAATTGAATGTATTTCATATAAAGTCTTAGGGTGCACAATTTGATGACAATAGGAAGCTAAAGTTGAGAATAAGGCCATGGTAGAATTAGTAACCTAGGCTAAGGAGATTAAGGATGCACAAATATAAGTAGAGGTAACATCCACCACTCACACTAAGGGCACTAAATAAGTAGTGAAAATCCCTAGTTAATGGCTATGGTATGTCCTTACTACATCCACCTAGCATACTACTTTTTTTTTTCACTTATTTAATTTAAACTTACTCCTATAATATCCATGACTACATCCATGAAACTTGCCAACACTATTATGGAAAAATCAGTATATGTAACCTAGTAATCACTCTCCAAAAAAATTGAATGAGAAGTCATTTTTTAGGAATCCATTATGTAGAGGGCTTCATATTTAGAGAAAGAAGTCCTAAGGCTGTAGGATGAAAAGGTTGAAGTAGAGGAAAAACTGATGAATTTGAGGTAGTTGATCAATAATGTCTATCCCTCCTTAGTTACATAAGTAATATGTGATCAGATTATGTCAAAAGATAAATAATTCATGACATTATTGACAAAACTTATAAAGAGTTGAGGAGTTGCACAAAAAGTTTTGACATTGCACATACAAGGACAAGTCCTTAGGTCATAAATAAAGACTGTGACAACTCCTAAAGGAATTTGAGAAAGTCCTAGACACTACTACAACATGAGCCAAGAAGCTATCTTAAGATATGCTCAATTGGATGCAACATTTGAATCAATCCCTAGCCACTATGCATTCTAAATTTTTTACTGATGACAAAGCTAAAGTCATGCTATAAGATCAAATAACAATTATGGATAAAATGAGCAGTGCACTCAAATAACTACTGGATTCTTGAGATGCTACTATATATAAGCTACAAGTATGGCATCATGAAATAATGTGCAACACTTTTATAGTCATTCAAGCCCAAAGGATATTAGACATATTAGATGAGCTTGACTTAGACATTTATCAAAAAATATCTAATGTTAAGGCATTGCTTACAATCACAAAAGATGAATACCTAAAAAACATGATGTTGATCTAGGTACCACTACACATTCTACTTATAATGGTATACGAACTACTTACTCATTAAAAAATACTCAAAAAATATCTAGATCATTTGGATCTATCCATTACATAGATAATAGATTATCCTTAGTTCATTCATCTACAATAAATTCTAAAAATCATACATGAGAGGGAGATAAAGGCACAAGCACAATCTTCATAGATACCTTTAGCAGTGGATACATCAAAAGCCACGTGGCCAATAGCTACCTAGAAATGATCAACTCTATAGTCCCCAAGCAAAATAACCTCCAAACCATAGAATTAAGGTTTATGCCCTACATTTTTACAACTTCTAGTAGATTCACATTTTTGTAAGATAGTCTAAACATTAAGAACATGGATAGAATGATTAGAAACCCATAAAGGAAGGCCACATGGTTATGCTAGTCTATTGAAAACTTGAAAGAGTGGTAGGTTAGTATGATAATTAGTTGAAAACTCAAAAGGATGGTTAAGTAGCACATAAAGGGGGAAAATCAATAAAAGATACTTGGAGCGATTACTATGACTATTATTTATGAATTATCTTTCTAGCTTAGTTTAACTTAGATTGCAACTTTGTCTCAAGATGAGAAAAATAATTAAGTACAAGAAAGTGTTGGATGAAGAATGGAAATTTCTAAAACCATGAGGTATATAAAATAAACACATGTACGAAGTGTTTGATTTTGTCTTTTTTATAGTTTTGTACATATTCAACCTTTTAAGTATAATCAAATAATTAGAGAATGTAAAGAGTCTTTCATTTTGTAATTTGTAAGGTTGGAAGGTGAAGAGACAATAATATTGTAAAAGGATATAGATAGTAATTTAATGTAACAAAATCTGGTTTGATATGTTGATAAAGATTAATATAAATTATCCTATTATGGTTTTCCCTTATTTTCTTTTATGTATTGTGTAAGCATCGTTAAGTAATCTATTTTTATTTATCCTATAATCTAATGCAATATAAGTTATGGTTTTGTTTTATTATATCTATGCTTCATCTTGTTCTTTGGTCTTTTTGAAGATGTCATAAATGGCCTATACTATTTCTATTTCTTTGGTGCCTTTTTGTACTCTCCACTACACAAGCTAACCCTATAATTAGCATGTTCTGGTATAATTCCAAGAAGCTCTACTAACACTCAGCCACACCTTCCTTTTTTTATCACTTATTTTCCTTAAGGATCCCAGGACTCCTAACTATCTCATGAATAACCACTTGTCATTTAATTCCCCATTCTTATTGGCCTTAGCCATATGCTCTTTTTGTTTTAAGAGTTTATATTAAGATCACAGTGTATTCAAATTTGATGCACTAATGACCACTTAGATTTTATAATGCCCTCACTATTTTTTAAGTTATTTACAGTCATCATTTTGTGAGTTTATTCTCATTTTCATCCTTAGATGTAGTAAACATTATGAACTTGGTTCATTTGTGAGTGCTTGTCTATTATATTTTAGTGTGGTTTTAACCTAAACCACACTATTGCACTTGTGCAATTTATTTGTGGTGACACTTTTTTAATTGTAAACATCATCACTCTCTTTTTATATGCACTTTCCATTTTATGATACCATTCCCATATTCCTTTACACAATGATCATGTTTCCTTATCATCAATTTTATTCTATCCCATATCCTGGGAGAACTACATTTGGCCTAAAGTTCATGTTGGATCTTGTGTCCAGAGGACTATGTAGGTAGCATCCACTTACCTAGTGCATCTAGAGTCAACTTAGATACCCCTTCCTTTTCTTCTATTTCCCCCCTTTATTTTATTTTGCTTGTTTCATTGTATTCTATAGCCTAGGGACAATGTTTACCATCTTGTTTGTGTTATTTTTCCCCATATCCTAGGGGTAACATTGTTAGTCTTTTATTCTAGCATTGTTATACTTGTGTCA
The DNA here is from genome assembly GCA_037957365.1 of Torreya grandis. Lineage (NCBI taxonomy): Eukaryota > Viridiplantae > Streptophyta > Pinopsida > Cupressales > Taxaceae > Torreya > Torreya grandis. The sequence goes on from JARHVA010001403.1 coordinate 1,967,731, forward strand.
TTACTATCTAGCTTAGGGGTCACCCTATTTCCAAGAGGAACACCTCTATTGCACATGCATGAATAATTTGTATTATGTTTGTACTAATATTATGATTAACCATTTTGTTTGTCTTTTTCCTTTGTTTATGTAGAATAGTTTGCTTATTGCACTTTTATTTTCTTTAGATTGTTTATTTCTTTATTTTATTTTATTTTATTTATTTACGACATGTTTGTTTATTGGTGTTTTTTTATTCATTTGTTTCTTTTTATTGGTGTTTTATTGTTTGTTTATTTGCATTTTGTTTTTGTTATTTGCTTGCTTGTTTGTTTGTTTGTTTGTTTTATTTTTATTTTATCTTTTTAACTTTTTTTTATCAATTGTCATAGGATTATTACACTTAAGTCTTAATTATACATATCTTGTACTTCAATTATGAATTAGTGTACATTCCTACACTTAGTTTATTATAGTATATTCACTTGGGATTTGATTTTTCATATCTTATGCCTAAGTGATATCTACTTGGATTTAAACTAAGTTTCCCATGCTTTGGATACACATTGTTATTATAGTTGTCTATAATTATGATATATAATATCCTAAGCTATAATACATATTAGTTTAGTGGAGCTTCCAAGTAATGGTTCCACAATAGCTTCTCCTTGTTCACACCTAAAAAAATTCCTAACCTACCCTAATACTACCCAATTATAGAGTAATTAAATCACCAATGAATTTTAAATCCCTAATAGTTTGCGTATGCATCTCCATACTAGAAAGTAGCCTAAATTCATGTTTATACTTTGTGCTGGATTAATCTTACTCCAAGAGTACATATTCAATATGTAAGCCCCCTTTCTTGATTTTCCCTATTGGGGTAAAGATGAAATATATTATCATTCCTTCAATCTATTGGGCAAACCACTATGTCAATGATTATAACCACCTTTAGGAAAATCATTGTTTTTCAATCTATCTATCCTACTAGGGCATGTTTTCAGTATACTAGTGATTATAATAGCCTTTAGACAAATCATTATCACTCGTACACCTTTTTGAGGCATGTTTTTACTATGTTAATGATTATAATGACCTTTGAGAAAATCATTATCACTCCTCAGCCCTATTAGGGCATCTCACTATGCCACTAATTATAATCACCTTTAGGCAAATCTATTTTTCTACCCTTGTTACCTATAAGTCATATCCTTTATTTATTTTTGAGGGAACATTCACTGACCTTATTTATCACTTTTTCCCTTGAGGTGGCATCCAAGGCTCATTTATTATCTTTTGGGGCATTAACCAATGCATTAACAAATTTTCATTCTTTGAGAAGATGTTATTATGACTTTATCTTGTAACATACTCCAAAAAAAAACAAAATTATAGACACCCAATTTTGGCCACAACTATGTTCCAATCAAACTTTAAATTGATTTCTACCAAATAGTGCAAATTAAACCTAAAAATCACTATCCTAAATTCATCCACACATCAAACATTAGTGCTCAAAATCATGTTGAGGCATACTTATTTGGGGTATTATCCTATATCTAATGATAACCTCTCACGAATTCATCATCATTCAACTTGTGACCTAGCAAATTGATAGTTTGGCTTTTGGACCCATTAAGCAGGGCACTTGAATAATTCCAAAAGTGAAAAATTGCTAAGCAAAATGAATTAACTAAGCAAATCAAATTAAATGCTTAAGTGAAATTTACATGTATAATTAGTGAAAATAAATTTTTAAAAAAGGAAATTCCAATAAAAATGAGGTCATGATGATGTCATGGTCCTCAAATTCAATGAATTAGAAATATCTCCCTTAAAGCCTTAAATTTAGAAATGGAGATCCATAGTTAATGAACGAGATCTCTATCCCAAATATTAATTGCTTGTGCCCTCCTTAACTCAACTAGGGTTAATATAAACTTTACTATGATTAAGTCTAACCTAACTGTAGTTAGGTTAGAGTTAGTTTGGATGGCTATAAATATAAATCTTTACCCATTATTCAACAAGATTTCTTTTGTGTAATTTTATAAAGCTAAAATACCTGCAATAATCTCTTTTAGTGTAATGTTATGATGAAAAAATAACTTAAAAGACCCTCTTTATAGTTTTATAATTATCATTTGTTGAAAGAGAGACAAGCCAAAGACAAAGCCAAGCCCAACATTACCAAGGTGACAAGGAGAGATGATGTAAAAAGAACCATTGCCAAATATTCTTTGATCACATGACCAAGCACATCTATCCATGGACAATATACAACTCTTCCTCTCAAGGAAGATAAATAATGGTTGTTTTGTCTTATATTGATAATCAACTGTATTGTTCTCTTGGTCTTTGAGTGTCTATGCTAGAGGTGTTAGTTTTATTAGTATGTTTTTGTTTGGTTTTGATCTTAATAACATGATACTTATCTCCCCTCTTGGATTCCTATTGATAAAAATAACCATTAAATAGAAATATTATGGCATGAGTGTTTTTTGGTGCTAGTTTGCTTTGTATTTCACTTAAAAAAATTAATAATTTTTTATATAAAATTATAAAATTTTGTGGTGCATTTGAGTCTAAGATTTACCTATTTCATTTTTTCCTAATGTTTTCTTCCTATAATTTATCACAAGGGTTTTTATTATGATTTCACCTAAACTTTAATTCATAGGGTTTATTTGTAGGGGTTACATATATTTTAATGAAATTTAGTGAAAAATATGATTCACATACCTCTAATCCTTAATTTCAAAGAGGCTCTACATACTATTTCTCCTCTTCTTCCTCTCTTTATTGCATTGCATGTCCCAATATTACTTTCCCTACATGACTATGATGTTATGCCATTATTATTATTTTTATAATGTCACTTTATTCTCCCTCTATCTTCTCTCACTCCTTTTATCTCATTTTTCATTACTTTATGATATCCCCATTATTTTTTTCCTCTCCCTCTTGATAGACATTTTAACCCAAAACAAAACAAAGTTAGAGGGATTTGGGTTCCTCCCACTTTATGTTTTAAAATAAGGGGTTAGGGTGACATGAACTTGATACAAGTTGTCTCAAGTTTTCATTAACCTCAAAAATATAACATTTAATTATATTATATGATATTACATAAATAATATTACATAGACTATAATAATTATAATGATACAAAATTATAATACTACTATTTTATCATATTTTAGTTATTATTAAATATAGTAATTTTAATTATGAATATTTTATAACTAATTATTATTATTTTATCATAATTTTAATAAAGTTTAATAATATTTTTATATATTTACTATAATTTTTCCTTGAAATATCTTATGCATATGAATCTGGATTTTTTTTTTCATTATTACACTATGAAGGAAACCATGCTTAAAACAAATTAATATATTGAAAATGCACAATTTTTTTTTCATCCAATGAAGTAAAACAATAGGACAAGTTGGAAAAATAAAATTTTCTATTTGATAGGAAAAACATCAATAATGAAACACATTTCCAAGATGTATATTTAAGTAATAATTATTTTCTATAAATGTCATTAGTATATAAGGTGTAATTTCTTTGTGGTTTTGGACAACTAAAAAAAGTCATTAAAAATAGTCAAAATAAAACATTAAATGTGAAATTTTTATATAGATATATGAGGTCTACTCATTTAAATTTGGCATGATTTGATACACTATTTTTTTCTTAAACAATAAGTCATACATTGAAAAATAATTTCAATCTTCTTTTTAAAAACACATTGCTATGAATATTTAAACTATTCATTTTGATCTTTCAATTCCTCCAACTATTTAATAGTTACAAGACTTAGATTTATAGTAAACACTAACTTCCAATTCATCTTATTGTCTATATATCTAACCATTGGAACATACCATTCACTATATAAATATCTCCATACTAATATGTTTCATTTATCATCCTCTTAATTATTTAAAAGTTCACCATATTCATTATATTAACTTTTATCAACTTCATCATCTTCATATTAAGCTTCACCAAATTGATCATCATGATCTCCAACCTTAAAAAAATGATCATCTTAAAGAAATTGATCATCATTCTCAAGGTCATATTCATCATTATAGTCATTTTTATCATTCATGCTAACAACATTACTCATTTCCCATGATAGTTGTGTTATAATATTGTTATCATCAATACCATATACCATCATTGGTTCACAATACATTACAATCTATCAATTACTTTGCCTCTCTATCTTAGGATGGAAGAAGACCTACATGATTATTATTATACTAAATGTTAATACCTTATATAAATATACATATAACTTACACATGAAAAATAAGATCTAGATATGAAAATGTACACATGAAAAATGATAATACCTACATATGAAAATTTGCACAAGTTATTCTTGATAAAAATGTTGAGGCAAAGGTATTGCTTTTTTCGCTTAGGGAATGGTTTACTAAAGTCATTTGAATAAATACCACTATCAATATACATTTAAAAATATTTTTTTAATCAATATAAGGGTACCTGGTACACTTAAATATGTCAACTTAAAAATTCTATAATCAAGTTTTATTTTCTCTTCTATCTTTCCAATATTATCGAATTGTCCCTAGACCAAATAATTTTCATTTGTACTTGGTTGACTAGCCTATTCAAAATAAAATGTAAATTTTCAACAAAAATGACTATGCTTTTGTCTATGTTTTCTCTACATAAATATTTTCCATATGATCAATTTTTTTAATGCTTACTTACATTCATTATATCATATCATTTATGAGAGTATTAAATATAATTACCAAAATACTATGTATTTATATAAAAATCATTTGTACAACTTAATGAATCCTCACATCCTTGTGCTATGTCCAATGCTTCATTTTTTACTATCTATGGATTGTTGGCATGAAGCTTATCTAAATGTGAACACATCCAAATAATAGTAAGTTTTTATAGCAATGGTTTGTTTTAGTTCACATGGTAGTAATTTTTGTGGATGTCATATTTTCCAATGAATCCTTAGACTCCTATGGCTAGTCTTATCTTCTTCATATTTCTCAATCCACACAATCATCTCTAAAGTATTTAAGAGTATTTCCAGATAAATGGATTATTTATTAATAGAACATAATAATCAAACATATAAATAATTAAATTATTTTTTAGAAACACATACTGATCATACATATTATAATTTTGGTATGAATTTGAATACATACCAAGTTTTTAATGTTTTTATTTTCCACGAAGGTTGCTACCCAATTTTTTGTTTCCATAATCAACCTAAAAAATTAAGAGGCCAATATAAGAGGGAGAAGTTTTTTTCTTATCAATAATGGAGTCCTACTCTAACCAATTCCCAACTTTGAATCTCTCTTTGTTACCCCTCACAACCGTGTTAAAGTAACCTTAACTCCTTTCAAGAAATGAAATCAACTTGAATCAAGGCTATGGGTCATTTTTACGACATAGGTGGATGAAGACACATAAAAAAAATATTTAACATGATTATGGTTTAGTTTTTTGTTGCTTGATAGTTTTGAAAATAATTAAATCTGATATGAAATATAGGTATAATCTAGAGATGTATTTAACCAACAAAACATAGATCAATGAACACAGAGAATTAACTTGGGAAAACCTCTAGTGAGGTAAAAAAACATACAGTGTGATATATTCACATATGAAAAAATTAAATTCCTAATACTATCTTCTTCAACTCCATTAAAATTTACCATTCATGAATGCATTTTTTACATCCATTTTGTGTATAATCCAACCATTATGAGCTACGAGAGAAATGAATAGTTTAATAGTACTCATTTTCACTACAAGAACAAAGGCTTCAACATAGTCAATCCTAGGTTTTTGAATAAAACTATGAGTAAATATTTTTAATTTAAATTATCAATTTTACCAATTAAATTATATTTGATTTTATAAAGCCACTTAAAACCAATAATATGCCTTTGAAGTGGAGGTGGGACAAAATCTCAAGTCTGATTTTTAATTAAGGCATTATACTCAACTTGTATAACAACTTTTCATTTATCATCTTGAATGGCTTCCTCAAAAGATTGAGGTTCATATTCATACATAGTTATTAAAGCATGAAAAGAATTTAGACTTGTATTTAATTTATTAATACTATAAAAAAATAGAATATTGGATCAAGGAGATGGATCATATACTCTTAATCTTTTAGTTTTACCTCCATAACCTATGAAAATTCAAGAATATGAGGTAGGATGAAGTTTCTTTCTTTTAACTTTAGGAACAAATATGGAATTAAGAATAATAATTAGAACATTTAAATTCAATATGTCATACAACATTTTATGAATTAATTCTAGAGGATGTAAGGAATTCACATCATGATTCTTGTGAACTATATTAGTATTTTTCTTACCACAGAAGTAACCTTCACAAGTTTCATGATGAGAAGAGGTAAAAGAAAGACCAAAAACTAGATTATGAGAATAAATATAATTCAAAATTATAAAATTAACATGGTCTAATATTTCATACCATAACTGAGATTCATTCTTACTATGCGATGAAAGATAACAAGTAAAAGAACCAAAAAAAATGTATAAACAATTCTTCTTAACAACTTCAATAATTATAGAACTAGATTGATTTCTAATAGACCAGTTATATTTAAAAAAACTTAAAATGGAATTATAATTCATAATTTGTGAATAAGATAACAAATTTTTATTAAGTTTAGATACATAGAAAACATCATTAACAATAATATTTGTAAAATGTTCCTTTCCTCGCTTAGTTGCTTATAAAAATGAATTATCTCTTAAGTAAATCTTATTATAAATATCTCAGTATTAGATGCAATATGAGATAATAAATTCATATGCTATGATGTTATGCTATTTAAAATCCATTCATTCTCATTAGAAACAAACAAGGTAGCATATGAATCAATAATATTAGAATTATGTTCATGATTGTTGTTCTGATTATGGTTTTGATTCTTTTGATAATTATGATTAGATTTCTTCCCTTTGTTATTTTTAGAGATTTTATTGTTATTTATATCTTTATTTTTATACTAATTTTATCTTCTATGACCAAATTTACTACATAAATTATAATTCCCATTAAACTTAGGTATAAGATTTTTATTAGCAAATTTATTGTTCCCATTTTTGCCATTTGCAAAATTAGGGTTAGATTTTTGGTTTCTATTATTCTTAGAAATAGGATTGAGAGTGAGAAGTGCCTGAATGGCATTTTATTTAGAATCAAAATTATAAATCACTTGCTCTTCTTAAATTAGAAGAGTTGACAAGGTAATGAGGTTAGAGATATCTTTCTTTGTCTGGTATTTTGAATTCAAAATTGAAATAAACTTATAAAAAAAATCATGAATATTTAAATAAATAATGAAATAGAAAAATTGATATTAAATTAGTTTATAGTTGCATCCATCTAACTAATCTTTAATATTCTTGATGTTAGCAAGCAATTTAGCAACTTTTTCATCACTTTTCAAAGGTGTAATAAGTAATTCAAGAATTAATTTAATAATCATAGAGAGATGAGTTCCCTCATGCATATACTTAAGGATTTTCCAAGAATTGTTGGGAGACTCTTGATTACGAATATGAAGTAGGAATTTATCCTTAACACACTACAATATAATCAACATAATTTCCTATGATTTATATTGAAAATTCATTAGTAAGGTCAATCGAGACATTACACCCTATAAACTCAAATTTAAGATTAATTTTTCATCTATTACAGTTAGATCTATTAAACATTTGAGATTTATCTAATACAAAATTTGGTGAAGCCATTGCTTCACTTTAAAAATAACACTACAAAACTAGATAATTCTTAAAAAAAAACTTTTTTAAATATGATTTTATAAGTTATTTGATATTAAAGAAAAAATCATGTAAATAAACAATAATTATTCAAATTAATGTTAAATAAATTTTAAAATATATGAAATATTATGATAAAATAAGGTGTCATAAGTGTCAAAAAAATACACTAATATAAGAATAATTATTAATAATGATAAAAAAAGTATAATAAGAAGCTTAAAATCAACAAAAAGACCATACCAATGCATCGTAAATGTATCAAAACCTAAAAAAGGACTGGTCACAAGACTATGATTGACAAAATGTTTACTACGTCAAATGTCAAAATAATGGCAAACCAAGTCTAGGGTTTTGCATGCGAATCACTTCATACGTAAACCAAGAAAATTAAAAGTAATTAATTTAAAAATAATTTTACTAAGTAAAAATTTATCAAAATAAATTTTCTTATGGGGTTTTCAACACTAGACCACCCCACATGCAAGATTTTAGCAAGATATCAATCACCAACCCTTCTATGAAACTTGAAAAAATTATATATGGCTTAATTTACATTTGAACCTTTTTTGTCTAATACACACACACACACACACACACACACACACACACACACACACACACACACACACACACACACACACACACACACACACACACACACGTGTGTGTGTGTTTATTAGATAAAAAAGGTTTCAAATGTAAATTAGGCATTATATAATTTCATCAAGTTTCATAAAAGGATTGGTGATTGATAATTTGCTAAAATCTTGCATATGGGGTGGTCTAGTGTTGAAAACCCCATAAGAAAATTTATTTTGATAAATTTTTACTTAGTCAAATTATTTTTAAATTAATTAATTTTAATTTTCTTGGTTTACGTATGAAGTGATTGTGTGTGTGTGTGTGTGTGTGTGTGTATTTAAAGTTTTTAACTTTTTGGTAGTATTTATCTCCCAAAGTAGGACTCAGGGGAGCCTTGCATGGAAATATAAAGAATTAAAAAATAAATAATTTTTTGAATTATATAAAATAAATTACATACCTGTAGCTAGTTATGACTCTCTAGGTGAAGTAAAGGTGCTCATAATAAATTTAATGATTCCCCCAAAACCATGAAAAGTTTCCAATCTTATTTAAATCTCACCATAAAGTAGATTAAATCCTCAAAATAAAAAATTTGGCTTATAATTCATCTTTTTCAATTGATCAAACCAAACAATGGTCCTTTAAGGAGATTGGAATCAGTTGAAGTAGGCCTACAATATTTATAATAAAATAACTTTTCCCTTCTATGGTTATACTAGCTCCATACAAGACTAAAACATAATTTAAATATTCTTTTAATTTGAATATAATGGAAATTAATAATAGGCTTGCCAATCAAATACACCCCACATGTTTTGATAACATAAAAAGAATTGAATATAATATGCAATAAAAATAGAATCTAGAGATGTATTTAACCAATAAAACACAGATCAATGAATACAAATAATTAACTTGGAAAAACCTCTAGTGAGATAAAAAACATACAATGTGATATATTCATATGCGAAAAACTTATTTTCCCAGTACTATCTTCTTCAATTCCCTTATAAATCACCATTCATGAATGCATTTTTGACATCCATTTTGTGTATAATCCAACCATTCTGAGCTGTAAGAGCAATGATTAGTCTAATAGTACTCATTTTCACTATAAGATCAAAAGTTTCAACATAGTCAATCCTTGGTTTTTGAATAGAATCACGAGCAATTAATTTTGCTTTAAATTTATCAATTTTAAAAATTGAATTATATTTGATTTTATAAATCCACTTATAAATAATAATATGCCTTTTAGGTTGAAGTGGGATAAGATCTCAAGTCTGATTTTTAATTTAGGCATTATACTTAACTTGTATAATAACTTTCCATCTATCATCTTGAATGGTTTCCTCAAAAAATTGAGGTTCACATTTATACATAGTTATTAAAGCATGATAATGATGTGGAATTCTACTTAATTTATTAAGATTATCAATAATATTATATTGGATTAGGGAGATGGATCATATACTCTTCATCTTTCTTTTAGTTTTAGGAGCAAATATGTAATTAGGACTACTAAAGATCCTAAGATGAGCTACACTGGGTTTATTTTTAGACCACATTTATAAAGGGATATAAAGATGCAAAGATTTATTAGGGACTCTATTTAGAATATTCACATCAATATTCATGGCTTCGGCCCATAAAAACTTAGGAACATTTGTAGAATGCAACATTGTTCTAACTATTTCTATCATGATATGATTTTTTCTTTCACATGTACCATTTTACTATGGGGTATATGTGTTTTTTAATTACATTTGAATACCATAACGTATGTAAAAAGATTAAAACTCTTTACTAATATATTCACCATCGTTATCATATCTTAATCTATTAATAACAATATTTGTAAAAAATTTCTTTCCTTGCTTAGTTGTTTATAAAAATGAATTATCTCCTAAGTAAATATTTTTAGAAATATATTGGTATATGATACAATATGAGATAATCAAGTCATATGATGTGATGCACTACTATATAAAATCCATTCATTCTCATTTTAAGTAAACAAGGTGGCATATAAATCAATAATATTATAACTATGGTCCTGATTGTTCATTCTGATGGTTCTTATTATATTTCTTCCCTTTGTTATTTTTAGAGGTTTAATTGTTAGTTATATCTTTGTTTTTATAGTAATTTTATCTTATATGACCAAATTTAATACACATATTACAATTCCCATTAAAGTTAGGTTTAAGATTTTTATTGCCAAAATTATTATTCCTATTTTTTCCATTTACAAAATTAGGGTTAGATTTTTGGTTTTTATTATTATTAGAAATAGGATTGAGAGTGATAAATTCCTAAGTGGCATTTTATTTAGAATAAAAATTAGAAATCACTTGCTCTTCTTAAATTAGAAGAGTTGACAAGGTAGTGAGGTTAGAGATATCGTACTTCGTTTGGTATTGTGAATTCAAAATTGAAATAAAATTACAAATTTTTCCATGAATATTTAACTAAATAATGAAATATAAAAATTGATATTGAATTAGATTATATGTGCATCCATCTAGTTGAGCTTTAATATTTTTAAAGTTATCAAGAAATTTAACAACTTTTTCATCACCTTTCACAGGCATAATAAGTAATTCAAGAATCAATTTAATATTCTTAGAGAGATGAGTGCCCTCATGTATAGACTCAAGGAATTTCCAAGCATTGCTAGGAGACACTTGATTACCAATATGGATTAGGAATGTATCCTTAACATACTATAATATAATTGATATAATTTTCTATGATTTTAATTGAAATGCATTGGTAAGCTTAGTTGAGACATTCCACCCTATTAGGACTTTTTCAATCCCAAGCACAATATTACACAATTTTTAAGTCATAAAATTAGATTTAATGTGAATTATCCATCTATTATAGTTAGATCCATTAAACATTTAAGACTTACCTAACACAAAATTTGGTGAAGCCATTGCTTCCTTTTAAAAATGACACTAAAACACTAGATAATGCTTAAAAAAAGAACTATTTTTAATATGATTTTATATGTTATTTGATATTAAATAAAAAAATCATGTAATAAATAATTATTATTCAAGTTAATGCTTAATAAAGTTAAAAATTATGAAATTTTGTGATAAAATAAGGTGTCGTAATTGTCACAAAAATACACTAATATAATAAAAATGATTAATAATGATAAAAAAGTGTAATAGAAAGCTTAAAATCAGTAAAAATACCACACCAATGCATTTTAAATATACCAAAACTTAGAAAATGACTGGTTACATATCTATGCTCGATAAAAATTTTACTAAATCAAATGTCGAAATAATGTCAATTAAAGTCTAGGGTTTTGCACATGAATCACTTCACACGTAAACCAAAATATTAGAATTATTTAATTTGAAAATAAATTTGACTAAGTCAAAATTGATCAAAACAAATTTTCTTATGGGGTTTTGAACACTAGACCACCCCACATGCAAGATTTTAGCAAAATACCAATCACTAACCCTTCTAAGAAACTTACCAAAATTATATAATCACTACTTTATATTTGAACTCTTTTTATCTAATATATATATAAATAATATGCATGCAATTTTTAAACAATAAAAAAATATTTATAGTTTTTAACTTTTTGGTAAATAACTATCTCCCAAAGTAGGACCCAGGGGAGGCTTGCATGGAAATATGAAGAATTAAAAAATAAATTGTTTTTTAAATAATTTTTCAAACTATATAAAACAAACTACATACTTGTAGTTAGTTATGGCATTCCTAGTGAATCAGAGGTCCTTACAATAAATTGAGTAATTCACCAAAAACCATGAAAATTTTCTAATCTTATTGAAATCTCACCACAAAGTAGATTAAACCCTCAAAATCCATATTTTGGCTAAGAATTCAGATTTTTCAATTAACGAGACCAAACAATGGTGCTTCAAAGAGCTTGAAATTGGTAGAAGTAGGCCTACACTATTGATAAGCAAATAACTTCTCCCTCCTATGATTATACCAAGTCCATACAAAGCTAAACCATGATTTATATATTACTTTAATTTCAATATAATGTAAATTAATGATAGGCTTTCCAATCAATCAACCCCATAAGTTTTTATACCATTAAAAAAATTGAATCTAATGTGTAACACAAGTAGAATCTAGAGATGTATTTAACCAACAAAGAACAAATCAATGAACACAAAGAATTAAGGTGGGAAAAATATATTGAACTAAAAAACCCATAATGTGATATATTCTTTTATGAGAAACTTATTTTCTCAATACAAATTTATTCAACTCCCTTCTTCTTAACAAGTCTTCACAAAAAGTTTTTAATATATTTGGCACACATAAATATTCAATTGTCTCAATCACAAAGTTCATCAATTGTATTGAGTGAATAATAATAGGGGTATAAATACTATTTATAATGAAATGAATGGAGGTGACCATTGTAACCAATGGTTCCAACATTTTTTGTGAACATTTTAAACAAATGGTAAATAATAAATACATATGTTTTATTATTTATTTACACAAGGTTTTTCAACCCATGTTAATAAATAATAAATCATTCTTATTTAATTATCTAAAATATATTAAAGGTATATAATATCACCACTTAGACATTAAATATTCTAACAATTATCCAATTTTTTGTTTCCAAAGTCAACATTGAAAATATGTGGAAATGTGGAATGTCCTCTAAAAAATATTTGGAAACATATTAATAATTTTTTTGAATAATGTATCCTTCTGACATAAATCCATTTGGATATTCTATCTCCTTAAAAACTCCTTTTAATGTTGTTCATGTACCTTTATGGCCACAACATCCATCACATGTTAGCAACACCTATATTTTGAAGATAATTTGATAAATACACTAATAGATGGTAAGATTTTTTTAAATAATGTATCCTTTCAACATAAATCATTTTGGATATGCTATTTAATTCATATCTCCTTTTAATTTTGTTCATGTACCTCTATGTCCATAACATCCATCACATGTTAACAACACCTAGATTTTTAAGATAATTTGACAAATGCACTAATAGATGGATTTAAGAGTCAACAAGTATTTCCTTTTCCAAATTTCAAACTATATATGTAATATTTGTTTTCCCTTGCTCAATCCTTACTTTAGATATCTCTTTTGAAGATAACCACCTATTTTAAAATTAATGTTATTCATGCAAGTTACTATAATTTTTCTCATATAATTAATTGAGTTGTAATTGAAGTGACAAAATCATATTACTTGGAATTTGATAAAATTCTTTTAGTAGCTCAAGGGGAATATTAAAAAATGTACCCCTTAATGGTAAGGGAAATATATGTTACATAAATTTAAAAAATAAATTTAAATTATATAAATTTCATCTCTAATTAAAGGAAAAAAAACATGAATTACCTTTAAAATGTTATTCCATTCATGTGTTTTGAGGCCTACTATGCATCTATTAGCAATGGATGCATTCTCTATATAATAATTTTATCCATTTAGAGTGTGATTCTCTTGCATTTTTTGATTCACCAAATTGATTTTGTCTTGAGTTAATATCCATAGAGCACCTTCTTATTTTCATAGGCACCTCTTTATCCCATTGCATTTTAGATTTATTTTAGAACTTGTAGTGTATTTTTATTTTGTAGATATGTGATTCCATATAGAAACTACTACATTATTAAATACATGCATTGGATCCAAAATATGTTTAACTAACAAACTATCAAAATATTTGAGACTATAGAATATATATATATATTTTCTTCAATTGTGCTAAAATATCAAGATTTTCACTAATTTTTAATAAACATAACAATTCTCTTCACCAATATTAAATAAAAATAACTTTTTTATGTTTTATATGATTATGTGAAGGCTTGGTACCAATATTAATCAGAGGTTGTCTATTATCAATATTTCCATTAAGCTTAATTTTATTTTTAACATGATATTCACAGCCTATTGGAAATAACATTCAATGGCATTCACATACAACATTTTTTATATCTTTGGATGAGATTCTAGATAGTTGATCACAACACCTTGGACATATATACTTTCCTTTTGTTGAAAGTCCTATATGTATAAATAATTTACAAACTTAAAATATAATGCGAAGAAACACACACACACACACACACATGATGTTACTATTTCAAATTTTAAATATAATAAATACTCAAACAAATAACCATCCTATTAAAATCATGAAAAGTCCAACACAATATATCTTAACAGGTGAAATGAATTTAACCAATGGGTTTCAAAAGGTCATATATTGTAATGCCATTACATAATACTTGCAATTGATCAATTATAGATTAAGGTAGACATCCATATTTTTTATTTGATGTTTAATAGGAACCAATAATGAAAACATTACATGCTCCTTTTTAACCATCAACCATGGAGGCATATTACTGTTGTTCTACACTACTAGATAAATAGGATAGCTAGTTGAAACATTGGGAAAGGGTTTAACACTATCCATGACCAAAGAAAATTATAAATTATGTGACATTTCTTTGAATTTTTTAGGCTAAAATTTCTCAATGTGTTTCATTGAATTTGAATTAGAAGGAACATTCCAAACTCCATCACTGTTTCTATTCTTGTAATACCAAGACATTGAATCTTCAAGTGACTTGCAATATAAAAGTCACCTAAGTCTAATAATTATTGGAAAGTCTCTAACTCCTTATCAATATTATGGTGCCTAATATTTGGGAAAAATCATAATATGCTCATATTAATTCCTAAATAAAATGCAAGAATTTGTGCATACATCATTATTGACATATAAAATCCCTAAATTTGATGATATTTGTTGTGCCTCCCAATATGAGGAAGGAAATATGTTATTTCTAAGCAAAAAATATTTTTTTGTCAGATATAATTTAAAAACACAAAATCATAAGATAAATAAAACATAATTAATATAAATTAAATATAAACAAAACACAACAAATGGTTAGGGAACTATTATTTAACCTCAATAATGCATTTCCATTGATCTTTGACCAACTAATTTTTTTTCAAGTTTATCAACAAAAATGTAGTATCCAACATTGATGATATGGATTGTCTTGGCATAAATAAAGGAATTCGAGTAAATTTCAAAAAAATCCATCTTGTTAATTTTCCCGGGGATTATCATCTATATTGGGTTATTCATGATAATCATCACTAACATGATCCTCTACATCATCATCATAATGGTGATCATCATAAATGATGTAAATTAAACAATATAACAAGTTTTTAAGTATAATACCCTCTTGTATTGGAACATCTTCACAAATATTCTAGGGAAAGGTTTTGTTTCCAAAACTACAACATTTATTTTTTAAAAATTGTTTTAATGTGATCTCTATGACTCCTTGTGATGTTATTAGGATGTATGACATTGTCAGGATACCATAAAAAGAAGATATACTTTCTCTTTTCTCTTGGTCGATAAATTTGGACATTAGAGTCACTATTTGAATATTCAATATTAGATAGCTAAAATATTAAATTAATATTACCATAATATACATAACATCAACATTAATATAAATTCATTTGAAGATAACATATAAATTAATTAATTTACCCAGGGGGAAGTATTGTCAGTAAGAAGAGGTGATCGTCCAATGTGGCCTCCTTTTTTTTTTTTTTTCTAATTCTTCTATTTCAACCCATACCTCACCAATGAGGTTGTGATGACTCTCCTTATACATGAAATGAAAAAGAGTTTATATATATTTAATTAAAAACCAACAATTGTAACATGAGTTTTAATTTTTTTTACAATATTAATATTACATGCAAACTCATGTGGTATAGTTATACTCATTAATAAATAGTTTTATTCATGTGAAGAAGATATTTTATTGTATACACATAATATTTTTCACTTTATAATTTCATGATGCTTTCTCTTGCAATAACTTGTAAACACATCAATCTCCTTAAATACACGCCTTAAAATGTGCACTAAAAATGGGGTGGGAAAGGCTTTTGGTGCTTTGTCAGAGATGTTGATATTTTGTCTTAATCACACCATTACTACTATCAATTTTACCTCATCTAAGTGTCTATCTATCTATCTATATCTCTTGTTTACATCTTATCTAGATTTGATACATTCCCAATATCTTAAGGTATGGGACTAACTGATAGCATATATTTTATGTCTTTACCCTTCCTATACTATATTGGCCAAATCGATAAAGTTATAAATGTTTTTGACATTTTTATTGTATTAGCCTAGTTTATACCATTATGTGTTAGTTGGATGATACCATTGTGTGTCAGCCAACACATTACAACCATATCAGTTGGGTCGATACCATTATATTAGAGTCTAGGGTTGGTTTTAGATATTGGAACACTATATAGAAGGGTCATATTTCATTCATATAATATAGCACTCATTCACTCTAATTTTGTTCACACATATTCCTTAAGTACCAATTGGGAGAGTTATTTCCTTATAACCTTATCTTGAGGAGTCTTGTCTTTTGGTTTCTTTGAATCTCAATATGAGGAGTCATTAGGAGTTACTAAATGAGGATATCTAGGTATTCATATAAACATTTGAGGTATTAAACCTAAAACATTCTCTTGTAAATCTCAATTTTAGCCAAGTAGGAGATTCAATCATCAACAAGTCTACCCCAAGGTAAGTATTTATATCCCTATGCTCTTTCATTTAATTACTTAGTAGATTAGATATTTTTTGTTGATTTATGGTTTAATGTATGTGTATCCTTGTTTAGGTTTTCTCTGTACCAAATAATCTAGGCCATATGATTGCTTATGCTTCCAATAAATTACTTTATGTTCTATATACCCCCATTGGATTGACCATTACACCTTACCCATTTTTAACCATTCTTACCCATCCTTTAGTTTGATAATAGTTTACAACCATTTACCTTTGTTGAGGTATAGTGAGAGCTACATCCTTGTGTCATACACTTAGGCTTTGGAACCCTTTCCTCTTGAAATTTGCATTGCAGGTAACCCTATGTTATATTTAAAAAATTCCTTTGGTCCTTACCTAATGATCCAAGAATTGTATGCTCTATTTGATTGACCTCAATTGAGTCCTAATCTATTGAGAGAAATATGATAGTTGAAGGTCATCCTAGCTCATGCACACATTCATGTGAACATTATGTGAATATTATCCCTCCTTTGGTTGGATTAGTTTCATTTTTTCCTTATATATTCTTATAAAAATATTCCAGACCATCAACCTAATTGTATTATCCATCTCGATATAATTTTGTGCCTATCTTTGAATAATATTAGCCAATGCAGTATCATTTTATGTTTTTACAGGATGTATCAACCAACTTAATTAAATTATTCATGTTTAAAAATGTATTATCTAGCATGATATAGATATGTGTTTAATTTTATTTTATTAATTTTGTAATATATCTATAATCCTGATATAGTATTGTTTACCTATTTAAATAATTTGCATGCTGTAAATATAGATTTTGACATCTTTGGTTTTTGATCTTTATTTTTACTTTGTTTGGATTTCATAGAAACTATGTTATGATAGTTTTAAACCTACATAAGAGATATCATTTTAGGCCAAGCAGTTGTTACTTTTAATTGAGTAGTGGTGTGAGGGGTATTGCCCTGATACTTAAGCCATTAGACTATACATGTAATTTAATTTCCACATTTCTCATGTTTTATCAAAAATTCCTAAAGATTCCCTATTATGAGGTATAGAAATCCTACCATCAATTTGATTTTTTAGTGTACTAATGCATGATTAGTCCCAATAAATTACACTTAATGTGCCTTAGAGATAGGATAATTTGGCCATAGGTATGGTGAAATGCTCCATGGTTAGTGCCTTCATGATCATATTCACTATATTATGACTAGGATTAGTGAATCTAAGAGCCTAAGAATCAATCAAATCCTTTTTAGTATACCCCCTATATTTATTTTCATAAATAGCTAGGTTAAATTTTAGCTAGTTTGTATTATAAATTGTATCAACAATCCTGATGTCATTCGATGTTCTATTTGTGAACTACATTGACCAAATAGATATAGTTATATGTGTTTGTAAAATACATCATCTAGTCTAATAAAATTGTGTAATCCAATACAATATGAGTTTATCTTACTTATGCCAACTATACCATCCAACTCTAAAAAGTTATTTCTTGTAATCATACTACATCAACCAACCTAATAAAAGTTAATTTTTATAATTTCAATTCCAAACTATATATGTCAAGATGATATAATTTTTTTCCTATGTAATTAACTACATCAATGATCCCAGTTCAATTAACATTTTCTCTTCCATGATGGAGTACATATTCTAGAAATCCAAAGATAAAATCAAGAATGATTACATGGAGATAAAAAAAGCTTATGAAATATCTAAAACCCATCTACCTTATGACTCAACTTAAGACCAAGATATAAATAATTGTCATGTGGATTCAACTCAACCTAGGATCTATGAACTACTTGTCAACCCTAATAATATTGAATGCTATTACCCTCCTTAATATATTATAGAGGTGGAGGATGATGTGATCTAAATTATAATGAAATTAACATATATCTTCATGATCATCCTGGCCATAAGGGTAAGGACCCTTGGTGATTTATCACCTTATGATGTCACACCATATAAAAATCCTTATTTCCCTTGTTCTTAATTTTCAAACTATACTTGGGGAAATATAACTTGTGACGTTTTCATTCCATTATTCATCTAGTATTCCTAGTATTGATGATACCATGGCATGCCCTTTCTTTAGTGGGTCTACTCAAAGAACCGACATTAACACCACTTCTAGTGCATCCAAACAAACTACTCATATTTTCACCTCTATTGAAAATGCTCTTGATATTGAGAAACTCATGTTATAAGAGATGAACTAAATAGATAACTTTCAAGCCAATAGTACTACCAGATAATGCAAATACAAAACCATCTTTAAAAAATTAAAAATCTGTATTTATAAATTCAGTGGGGAGAACCAAATCCAAATTCCCCCCTCCCCACCCCACCTTAGAGATGCTCATGGTAATCTCACTTGACAACCTCCACTCTAGAATAAATATATTAAACATATCCAAAATGAACCAATGACCCTTCAAATTACAAATAAGGACATATGTGGAATCACTAATTTGATCATCTATAATGGATCCATTGATTCCAATCAACATTTGAAAGAATTTGAAAATATATATAAATACCAGATTAAGATTAACACCTTTGCAACTACCAAGCTACTAGCTAAAATCCTTTTAGATAATAATTTAGATTGATGCAATAAACTCAAGTCTAATTTATCTCCAATTTAGAGGACTTAGTTAATGCATTATTTTAGGAATTTCAAACTAATGATCTACCTATAAATATATTGTCCCACTTCATTAATTACAAGCACATCTATATCAAAATTGCCTAAGATTTTATGAAGCATTAGAAAATCCTTAGCTAAGAAAGCCAAGCATAATAAGTCAGGAAACAACCTATTCCATTTGTTTACCAATGCCCTTCATCATAAACTTAAATATAGAGTTACAAGTATTTATCCAATTTTTGTGAAAGAATCCCTTGGTCAAGATAAATGCCAAGAATTTATCATACAACAATTCTAACCTTCCAAACCTAATTTTTGATCTCATGTCCTTAAGAAGTCTAAGAATAAAATTTCTATTGATGATGGTGTCCTAGACACATATGAATCCACCATAAATATCAACATTATTCTACTAGGAAGCTTTGACAAAGTGACACCCTTTGCAAACTTATCAAGAGAAGTTCCTTCTAGGATCCTCATTATTCTTCACAAGACATCAAATTTGAAGTCCATCACCCTCTTTTCCTAGCCAAGATTAGGAAATGTCTACCTAAACCCTAAAGTAGAGAGTTTTATATTTCTCAACCTAGTGCTAATTGGTATAATCCTAATTCTTTTTTAGGTTCCACTCAAAATAGGGACAGTCCCACGAGACCTTTTAATCACTTAAGCACATTGATTTCAAATTCCTACTTGATTAAAAAATTTATATCATGAAGCTATGATCTGAGAATGACAATAAGATTATAATAAGGTATCAAAAGCCCATGAATCAAGAGTCGAACATGATGCACTTCATCAAGATAATATCACCTTAATATATATTCCAATCCAATCCCTAATCATAATCAAAACCAATATCCAAATAATAAAAATCAACCTCTATCCACCAATGTTTTTAAAACCATAGTTAACCTGCACTCATATAATGATGCATAGAACTTGGCCAACATGATGAACATGAATCATTTAGTTTAATTTACTAATCTTTATCCTTATCAAATTAATGTTCCTTATCTTACTTACAAAATAGTTTAGGATAATCATCTACATCACTTTGTAGATATTGAGCCTGAGGAAATTATATCATCCATAACTTTAAATAGCCCAATAACATAGGCCAACTTGATGAAATTTAATTCCTTTAGAATTGTTACAAACACAATGTAATACTCTATCATGGTTAAAAGTGCATTGAATTTCTAAATGCAATATATTTATCCTTCGTTATATTTCCTAATTCTATGAACCAACGAAATATAGTCTCTTATATCTAGATCAAATAAAATTGTATCAACCACCATGATACACTTTTTTCCTTAACCCATTACATTTATATTAATTGGCATGGATGGTATAATTTATTGTGACCCTTAATTGTAATGATAGTGTGCCAGTTTGGGTAGTGTAGTCTAATTATGATATTTATGTGCAACCAAATTCATTGGATAGCTCAATACCATTGGCTCTATCTACCTCAACTACATCAACAAGGTCAAAACTACATGATTTAATTCCTAATCAGATTCAGTTTATATACACTCTTTCCATAGTAAATATTATTTAACATTCTTTATCTTTTATTAGTCCTATTTAGATCACCTTAGATTTAATGAATTAGACCCCGTATAATATATTTATAAGTTCTCATCTCAAATTCAATTCCTTGAGATCATGAGGACTTATCCATATCATTGAAACTAATTGATTTAGCTCTTAGTTTACATGAATATTCCTCAACCACCACCTATGGGGATAAAAAATACCTTTCTCAGGTTTGCAGATATTATTTTACAACAATGTAAAGAAATGCCCATCTAGGTTGATGAAACTATGGATGCATCTCTTTCATTAAAATTTAATATAACCTCCATGATCCCCAGTGAAATTATATTTCATGCAAATGGTCCTTGTAGACACCTAAATTCTATAAAATTTAGTGTCATAATTAAATTTGCTTAATATCAACACACTAACTCAACCATCACCCTAAATTTGAATTCTACCATAAGGTCTACTAACATCATTTCCCTCTCTTTTTCAAATAGTTAGTTAATTAATCATGCAAACATAATTCCACAAAATGTATAAAATCAATAATTACAAAGTCACCAAACATCTTTCACATTTCTCTCAACCAAGTGTTGATTCATCAAACAATTTCCTTTACTTCCTCAACTAATTATTGAGTCATCATTGAACCTTTCAACCAATATGTTGAGTCATCAAATTACCTAGAATCATTCATGAGAAACTTTAAGCGTCCAACTAACTTCTCCCTTATTTCTCAAACACATGAGGAATTGGTCTCTTCCACTTGGATGAGGACTCAAATTTGACAATCCAAAATTTATACAATATAATAAATCTATAATTTTCGTAACCATCCATCTTCTTAGCTGAAATCTTATAAATTAAAGTGTCATTCTCCATTTTCAACATCCGTCAGAAGTTATTAAATTTATATCAAAATTACCTTGTACGTCCATTTCAGAATCAATGAATCATGTCCTTACACTACTAAAAATCCATTTTCATTGGATAATGAATTGAGCATCCACATAGACACATGCAAAAGAAAATAAAAACAAATAAAAGGATAAGACATTCACTTTCTTGTTAATATGGAAGGTAATTTGTTTATTTTGTCTTTTTATCATAGATCTATTTGAGGTTTTAGAATATTATTTAACACATGAATTAAATTGTTTATTTATTTTCTTAGTATTAACTTCTATTTTATATCTATCACATTTTGGCATGCCTACTGGATTATTTGAGTTTTTGAGTTATTTTCAAATTCTGTTGGAATGCATAATAACCTATCTTAGCCTAGGAAGTTTTTGGAGATTTATGGGTTTTATGTATGGTTTCTAAATAAAGGTGGTTTTGTTCTAAAGAAGGATAATTTCATTATGAACTTTAGTAGTTTTGTTATGGAAAATAATGAAATTGTTATGCAAAACAGTGAAATTATTTTATCTATTTTTAGAGTTTATTTCTATTTTTGACTTTCTATTTTTAGTCCTTTATACTTTATTATATTTTTTCATTAATTTCTTGTTTCTATTTTTGTCTTTTTGTAGAACAATGAATTTGTTATGAACTTTGGTGAATTTTTTATGAACTTTAGTGGTTTTGTTATGAACTTTGGTAATTTTTATGAACTTTAATGGTTTTGTTCTACATTTCAATGAATTTTTTAGGGAATAATTTTTATCTTTATGTAGATTTCTCATATCTATTTTTAGCTAATAAAAGAATTTGTATTTTTTCTATGTGGTGGATTTGTTCTATTTAAAAGTGAGTTTATTCTTGATTCTTTGACTTTTATTTTCAGTCTTCTTTGCTACTTCATTTTAAGATAACTTATAGGTTTTTTCTTGTCAAAGTCATTACATATAAACTAATGATTATTTTGTGTAGGACTACAGGACAAATACTTAAGAAAGATAAATTGAAGTGTTTTTTTGTTTTCAATCTTTACTTTCATTTCAAGTGTTTGCTTAAGTAGGCCAGGCTAATTAATTAACTAGTTTCATTTCTTGTAAACTTGTTTGTGTGTGTTATAAGAGGTTGTGTATGATATTTCTTTGCATCATATTAGTGATAATCATTGGAAATAAAAAACACTTCTTATAACTTTGTTTATCCCAAGAATCATATTAAATTATGCTCTTTCCTTGCACTACATTGGTAGTAGTTCTTAAAAATTAGAACTAATACAAGTCTTTTTCTAAGTGGGATCTATAGACCATGAATTTCATGACCATGTAATAGGCCAAACCCCATGTATCAATGGGGTATACAAATTGAAACTAGTTGTTTCGATTACCTAAGAAGTTATATGTTTTAAGTTCATCATGACATGAGGGGTTTCATCCTACAATGCTTAGGGTTTCAATAGCTACCTTGAAGTCTATTTTTAATGACACTCTACTAAAATACTATGGATGGAGTGGGTACATAAGGAATATACCATTTTATGTATCCAATTAATAAAATTATTTCATACTCTTGGGACTCATCGTAATGAAAGGTATATAGAGGACACCCCCTATTTGAACTTTAAAAATATGTAAGCCTTAAGAATCCATTTGATTAATTGACTTATGGTGTACCTAGGAAAAACATATCACTTAGGGAAGTTAATCTCAACATACCCTTGAAACCAAGTTTAGTGAGTTATGGGCATGGCACTACCTCTATAGTCAGTGATTGAAAATATTGGGTTGACACTATTTAATTAACAAGCAAGTATACATGAGAGCCCACAAGTTAGTTAAGACCCTTACCTAGTTTTATCCTTTTCATGTAGTTTTAATGTTATATGTATAGTTATAACCTTTTTTATCTTTACTTTTATCTCCTTATGAAAATATGGTAATTGAATTTTTTTTGTGTGTTGAGTATCAAAATTTGAAAAGATAATTTCATAGTTTTTAAAATAAAGCCTTGTTTTAAAAATTAATCAAAAATTTGTATAAAACATATACATCCAAAAAAATTGAATAGCCTTGGAAAATAATTGTATTTTCAATTTTGAAGTCATATATTTTTCAGTCAAGCACATAACATTTAAGTCATGTCTCCAATCACTAGGATTCAAGCCTTCTTAAATAATACTCAATATAATCTAAATAGAGATGAACCCTTTTAAAATGACCCTTTCCATTTTGAGAATAAAAAAGAACATGTTGAGATCAATGATTATGATAACCTACATTTATAATATGAAATTGAATATGATGTTAATCTTCCTGAGGAACCATCATCTCAGGTTATTTATTACCTCTTATAAAATAAAAATCAAGTCTTGTTACATCTTCTAGAGCTAGGAGCTAAGTTCCCATGTGATTTTGATCCTAAAAACTTACCTAGCATTATTTATAGAAGTAACATAAACCATCATAAACAAGATCAAAACCCACCTAACACATCCTTAGGTAAGGATAGTTCCTTTATAGAGTCATCCAAGGAAAATCCTAAAAAATATTTCCCATGCGTATGTGGATAAGGGAAAAACAATTCTAGATAACACATCACAAAGGGTCTAGGCCTTGTTCTAGATAGAGGCTCTTCTAAAAAAATAAATAACCATGTTTTGGTTAAATCTTTTACTAAAGTGGAATCTATAAGGGGAAATAAACTACTATAAATTGGGAAGATAAATATCTTAGCCTATTTTAAGGAAGAAGATTGGGCAGAAGTGCTTGAAAATGAAGCTTGGTTCTTGGAGTGGGGTGTTATTTTTAGATTTAATAGATTTTGGCAAGGCATTTTGGTGATACATAAATGGATATTTTAGAATTGGTGGCCTTTCATGAAGGATATTTTGGAAATATACCCTTGTGTTGGGGGCTTCTTCATTGATGTCTACAATTTTACTAAAGAGAAGAATTTGATAATGCAAGATCAAATATAATCTATGCATCGAGATATTATCTTAACAAAGATATAGTGTAATTATTTCAAATATTTAATGGAATATTTCAATTCAAACCTATTTGGGTACATATACCATACTTTCCCCTCCAATTTTGGTCTAAATATTGCATCATAATGATTGATAAGTCATTAGGCAAGATGATGGGAGTGTATGGATCTACCATGGGGTATCTTTATACCACATACACTAGAATCTTATTTTCTATTGACATGTCCTCTAAATTACCTACAACCATTATTAAAAAGTCTATAATCATAGTTGGACTCAAACTATTAATTATGAAGAGATTCCCTTCTAATGAAAAATGTGTTTTGATATAGGGCACATGGTTGATGTTTGCCAAGTTATAAAAAATAATATGGGTAGATATTAGTGTAAGTATTCCCTTCCTAATAATTTCACATTGGAATCCATTAGTTTTCCTAAATGTGAAGATGATATAAAACTTTATATTTTTTAAGGGATGAGATCCATGAGGAATTGAAATCTAGAGAGGAGTAAGGAACATATTCTTTAGGTCACTTTGAAAAAAAGAAATCTAAGATATTTGAAGTATCATTGGATGATATTTTAAATTTAATTAAGCGTTTAAACAACTGTACTTCATTGCTTTCTTTGTAAGTCCCCATCCCCATTGATTCCTAATTAGGGGAATGTGAGGATTGGATTATGGTATGAAACAAGAAGAAATGAAGAGAAAATAAGAGGGTGGAACCACTTAATGTGACCCTAAGATCCTAAAAAGAAAATGTTTAGAAGGGATTATTTTTTTGAGTGTCTCTTGAGGACCTATAGTATTTTCATATTTTAGTCACAACTTATCTATAGCTGGTCTCATTTTTTGATGAAAGAGGAGATTCATTGGGATTTCATTTATTTATTTAACTCTCCTTTGTAAAAGGGTAGAGTCCCTTTCAAAAAAATCCCTTTTACCAATAATAAAAAAACAAAGTCATTTTTTTTACCATAGCAAACAAGGTCTAAAGGTTAAGCAGAGAGATAATTGATCTTTAATCTAGCCTATCAAATAATGCTTTAAATAAAAAATACTAAAAAATTGAAAAATACAACCAACTAGGGTTATCCTAATAATAATGTAAATAATCTAGCTTTAGGGTCCTCCCAAACAAATCAATATTAAAATCAAAATCAAAATCAAAATCAAAATCAAAATCAAAATCAAAATCAAAATCAAGATAAAATTCAAAACCAATCATCATGTTCACCACTTAAAGATATAGCATTTATCCAATAATGGATAAAACATGAAAGATTAAATCCAAGGATTGTAAGATGTGAGTTATTCCCAAATCAAAAAAATATTAGTTTGAATAATTGTGTTTATATCCATTTGACATAAACATTACAAAGGTACCTTTCCACATTAATTTTAAATCTCTAAAATTTGAAAAGTACAAAAGAAATGAGGTTATAGGGATCACTTTAAATATTTTTACATGGATTTTCAAGAGGTCATTTATAGTGATTACTATCTACTTAGACTCTTTGCATGTATCCTAGGAGGTCAAGCTTTTTAATTATTCTTACATATACCTAAGGGGTTCATCACTACTTTCATAAATATTATAGAGATTTTTATGCAATACTTTTATTATGATGTTAAACCTGATTTGAATATGATGGACTTATTAAACATCAAACAACAAAATGAAGAGAGATTCTCATCTTTCCTACAAAGATGACATACATTAGCAAGTTGGTTTCCATGTTCACTTCTTAAAAAACAACTCATTATAATTTTAAAAAAAATATCAATCCCAAAATGGCCTTTCAACTTCAACTCCATTGTGCCACTTCATTTGATGAATTAATTGAAAAGGGAGTTCAAATTGAAAAGGCACTCATTGATAATGTCCTCGTTAATATTTTCATTAAAGATAATCAAAATCAAGTTCAAAATGATAAACCCAAGATTTTATTCAATAATAAGAATGTGGTAGGAGATGGTGTAACTGATGTCAAATGAGTCTAAAATATCCAACTTATCAACAACATTAGTGTACCAAGACACTAACCTAGATAATAATTTAGGAAAATAACTTATATCCCTTTGGGGGTACCACTTGAATTAGTCTTTCACAAGTTAATATCCATAAATATGAACATGTTTTTTTATCACAAACCCCTTTGATGAACATACTCTGAAACCTAAATGATGTAGAGAAAAGGAATATTTTGAATACTACAAGATCAAATAAAATTTCAAAATTATATGTATGAGACTTCAAAATTATGTCCAAGACTTAATTAATCATGGTGACATACAAGTAGAGAATCATGTATCAAATATAATAATCAAAATCTAGGAATATATCAAGATACCTTCCTGAAACATGATAAATATCATACTAAACAAATCCAAGATCAAAACCAAGGTAATAATGTCAATAAAACTAGTCATCCATTTTATTCCATTGCTATTCATATCCAACATATGAATAATCATTTTTTCATCATTAAGATCAAATCCCAAGATTGTTTCATCACTATGAGGTGTGTGAAATTCACTATTCCAAGTGTCCCTTTGCCCACTTTTTAAGGTAAGTATAATATTATTATACAACTTGAGAAAATGCTAGCCCAAATTTCTATTATAGACCTTCTCAAGACATCCACTACCTATAAGGACATTTTGTAAAAATCATTACAAGAGTCAAAATTCCTAGAAAACATTAATTCATTCATATTCCAAACACTTGTAGGAAATATGTCCTCAAATAATCAAGTGAATTTTGACCATATAAATAATTCCCCCATTGGTTCATCCCATAAATTACCATTGTATATTTAAGTCATTATCTCAAAGAACACACATATTTTGATAGTTTGGTAAAACATATTTTGATAGTTTGGTAAAACATATTTTGTTAAAAGTAGATTCCTTTCCAAACAATAGATCAAAGACACCAGTCCTTCTTGTCTCAATAGTGATGAATTTATCACATATTTATAAGTTAATTATTATCCCATACCCAAAGTTATTTTGTAAAATATTATGGATTATAAGGTAAAAGGCCTTTCTCTTCATGAACAAGGGTTTGTAGAATCTATAATCTTTGAAACAATAAATGATTATCGACATATTGGGTTTAAAACACCTAGTGTGAGACCATATAATCTTACAATAATGTTTCTTTTGCAATATCTGAAGAGTTATATTATAATAAAAAAACAAGTTCCAACATAACCACTATGAAGATATTTCAGCTACAAACATTTTCCATGACATAGCCATTTTTACCCTTGATTTTATATATCCACAACTTATAACTTGGTCCCAACAAGATTCACCCTCACTTGACTATTTTAAAAATGATGAGCTTATATCACAATTCATGAGAGTTGGAGATCATGTTACAATAGGGGATCATATGAAAGGTTTTTCAATCCAATTAGCAATTAAATATACTTTAGGGAGCATATAGACTGTAATAATCCACACAACAATAAGATTATTACAATTAAGTCATATACAAAACTATTAGATGAAAAAACTCAAAATCAACAAGACATTGATGAAGAAATTAATATCCTTCACCTCCTAAAATTTTTCAAGAAGATTCCACATTGTTAATTAAAAATAGTATTTATGTAAACATTGGAACATATGAAGAGCCTAAAATGGTGAAGCTTGCCACTTCTTTTGATCCTAAAAAACATAAAATCTTAACTCTTCCTCTCCAAGAAGTTTTCAATTTTTTTTTTCTAATCATGAGCAGATATTCTTGGGTTGGACCCATCACTAGTAGTACACCATCTTATTTTTCACAGGGATGCTAAACCTATTAAATAAAAAATAATAAAAATACATCCTAAGGTGGCACTATTTGTGAAGGAAAAGTTACAAAAATAATTGGAAGTTGGATTCATTAGACCCATATATTATTTAGAGTGGGTATATAACATAGAATTAGTAAAAAAAATACAACATGTATCATTTGTATAGATTTTTGAGACATTAAAAAATCTTATCCCAAATATGGATTTCCACTTCCAAATATTGACATGATTTTATACTCTACATCCGGTCATGAAATTTTGTCATTGATGTATGTTTTTTTTAGATATAACCAAATATGAATTACACCAAAATAAAAACACAAAACAACATTCATCACACCTTGGGGAACATTTTGTTACCAATTCATTCCATTTGTTCTCAAAAATGCTAGAGCCACATATCAACATGTTATAATAGTCATTTTTCATGACATAATTCATGATAATATCAAAGATGATGTAGTGATATTTTGGCCAAGTTTATAACAAGATAAAATAATCCCATAGTACTATGTAGGAAGAGAAGATCATCCCATAGTACTATTTAGGATCTTCAAGTGGTTAAAGGAATACAAGGTTTGCCTAAATCCAAAGAGATGTGTGTTTGGGGTCAGTCACATTAGGCAAGATTTTGGTTTTTATTGTATCACAAAGAGGTATAGAAGTAGATCCAAAAAAGTTCATAACTATAACATAAATTCCTCCACTTACTAATCTCAAATAACTTCAAAGTTTTCAATGGAAAATTTCGGCTATTTGTAGATTTATATCTCAAGTTGTAGATATATGCCACCCATTTACCTATCTACATAAAAAGAATGTTTCTTTTAATTAGAATGAAGAATTAAAACAAGTGTTTGAAAATATAAAATTATATATATATATATATATATATATATATATATATATATATATATATATAATCCACTAATATAAATTCCACCTACCCTAGGTAAACAATTATTTTTATATATTTCAGCTACACAACATGCATTGGGGAGACTATTGACACAACATGATGATCATGGGATAGAAAGAATAGTATAATATTTAAGTATAACCTTAGTATAATATGAATTAAACTAATTTTACATTAAAAAGGCATGTCTATTAGTTTTTTTTTCTTCCAAAAAAATTCATCATTACATGTTTAATAATAAAACTAAAATTATTATAAAATTCAATCCACTTAAATACCTCCTTTCAAAATCAGCTCTAACAGGAAGAATGCTATGTGGGTTATGTTATTAAGTGATTTTGATATTGAGTATGTTAATAAAAAGATAAAAAAGGGAAAATATTTTAGACACATTAGCAGAGGCACTATTAAAAAATATACAACATTTAACTACAGACTTTCCAAATGAGGATATTTTGTCCTTGGGTGAATCAACAAAGTGAAAACTATATTTTGATGCATATTTTAACAACAATGGCTTAGAGGTAGGCACATTTATAATTACTCTATAAGGTGAAATTATTCCAAAAATATTTAGAATAATATTTCATTGCACCAATAATATATCAAAATATGAGGCCCTTGTTTCTAATCTAAAACTAGTTATTCAGTGGGGCATCCAACACCTCTTAGTTTATAGGGATTCAAAGCTTATTATCAACCAAGTCAATGATGAATACAAATAAAAATATGATAATTTCATTCCTTATAAAATAATGGAAATAATTTGAAGCAATAGGTCATGTATATATAGTTTGATCAAGTTCCTCATGTAAATAATAGAGTAGCTAATGTTATGGAAACAATTGGTTCACTTATTGACATGCATCTAGATGTCTACCAAAATCAATTATTTATTGATTAGTTGATGTTTATAGATATGATTTTCATGAATCTGAGATGTTATATGAGATTTTTGGTCTTGATTACCCTTTTTACCAAGACATTTATGCATACCTTAATGATAATATTATCCATCAAAACATGTCTCATAATCATAATAAATTATTCATCCAACATGCTTCTTAATTCAAAATAATTGGAAATACCTTATACTATAAATGATATAATGTAACTTTTTTTTGATGCATAAACTCTAATGAGGCAACCTTAATTATCAAAGAAGTTCATGATAGTGTTTGTGGTGCACACACAAGTGTAATAGTCGTTTCCAAGAAACTTATTATAATATGATATTGTTGGCCTACAATGGAAACTGATTCCTATCAATATGTCAATAAGTGTGTTCCATGTTAAAAACACAATTATTTTATCCATGATTCATCCTAAGCTTTACAACCCATTTCCACACCATGGCCCTTTTCCACATGGGGGTTAGCATCATTAGTAAAATCAATCCAAATTCTTCTCATGACCATAAGCACATATTTACCACCATAAAATACTTCACCAAATGGGTGGAGGCCATTCCCCTTACCTACTTGATAGGAAAATATATTTTTTATGTTTATCCTGAACTATATCATTTTATATTATGGTATTTCATCCACCATCATTTTTGATAATGGTAAGTCTTTCAAGAATAAATATGTTAAATCCATTTACCAAACATATGACATCAATCATAAATGGTAAAAAATATATTATCCATAATAAAATAGTCAAACAAAGGCATTAGAAAAACATTCTCAATATCTTTAAATGAGTTATTAATGATGCTGGCCATGATTGGAATTTATAGCTTTATCCAACTCTATGGGCTTATTATATAAGCATTTGAACACCTATGGGGCAACCTCATATGCCTTGTTTATGGCACTAAATCTATATTACTAGTTTAAATCAATCTCCTTTCATTATGCATCTCATTAAAAAACTTATTTTATGATGAATAATAATGCACATTATAACCACATGAGCTTGACCTCTTAGTTGAGAAATAAATTTGTGCCTTCAATCAATTGCAAGCCTATAAAAGTACCTCTACCATAGTTATAACACAAAATCAAAGATAGGGAGTTTGAGGTCTATGATATTACTCTAAACTAAAATAAATGAAATACAAACACTAATAATAAAAAGAAGAGAAAATTTGAACCTAATTGGTTAGGTCCTTAAGTTATCATTTCCAAGTATGGATCTGGTGCTTATAAATTGGCCACTAAATATTGTGAAGAGATTTATGGGCCAATGCAAATTATGCATCTCAAGTGATTCCATGCCTATATCACTCTAGTGATACTATTTATTAAAAAAATTAAAAAAAATAAAAAGATAGAGAGATTAATAATATATCCAAAAGTGAAAATGATTCATATGGTGGCTTGGGAAAGTACCATGGTGAAAACTAGTTTCTAGTGTCATGTGTAGACTATTGTCTATTCACACACTTTTTAATTGGGGGAATATATAAATACATAGAAACCCATCCTTCATATATCCTATATATATCCACATTCCATTTTATCCTTGTCACACATGTTATATTAGTCTAAGTTTGATCTTGGTGGCCACATGTGTAAAAATGTGACTTGTGTTTTGAAACATCTTTTATATATGAATTCCATGTCACACTCCTTGTATTACCAATCACCTATCCATAATAATACCCCCATTCCTTTCTATTCCAAATTCTAGAACTACTTTTACTTTATGTACATAGCTTAGTTATCCATCCCCCAAAACCACAAAAATACAATAAAATAGAAAACAATCAAAAACCATTTGTCCCTAGTTTAGGTACCCTTGAACTACCTTATGTAGATTATGATTCAAAAGGTTATCATTATCTAAAATATAATAAACCAACGGGTTTATAATCTACCAAATGTTTTACTTGTTTGTATAGTTGATTTATTTAGTCTTTTTAATTTTTTACATATATTCACTTACTAACTTGATTGTGCAATTGTTTACTAGATTTACTTGATTTAAGTGTTCATTAGTTTTATCGCTTGTTTTATCATTTTATTTGAAAAATTGTTCATTTGTTTTATCTTTTTTTCATTATTTATTTGAGTCAAATTCACTACGCACATTAAAAATATGTTATTATGATCTTCCATATCATGATGCATTATGTGTTGCATTTGTCAATATCTCAATCCCTACTTGTATCAAATAATAGTCATCATGGTATTTTCATACAATTGGTGCATATTGTCATGCACAATATAAATAATAAGGATGTTAAATTCATGTTCGCAATCATGTTGGAAATCTTAATGGATTTCCATGTAAATCCTATGAAAAGAATATATTAACCCATCTCATTTTCATCACAAAATTTCACATCTATCCCATAATGATGATAACAAAAAGACTAACATGTGTCAAATATCAAATGCAGAAGAGACAATTTAATAATATGAACATCCATTTATCCATCTACACATTTACATATACCATAATAAAACATCCATAAAACAAAAAATATGATCATATACATACATAATCACATGAAAAAATGAATTGTATATGTATATATGTACACACACAAATATGTGTGCGTGTGTAGACACACACACACACACACACACACACATATATATGTATATATGTATATATATGTATATGTATATATATGTGTGTGTGTATATATACACACACACACACACACACATATATATATACATATATATATATACATATATATATGTATATATATATACATATATATATATATATATATATATATATATATACATACATATGTATATATATACATACATATACACACACACATGTATATATATATATGTATATATATCTATATATATATATATACATATATGTATGTATGTATGTATGCATATATGTATATATATACATATACATATATATATGTATGCATATATGTATGTATGTATGTACACACATATCAATTGTGTCCATTAATACATCTCATAATCTCATGTACAACTTTGTATGTGTGTCTTATATAGTCCTCTAGCTCTCAATTTTTCCCTTTAGAGGAGGTGATCTTAAATGTGGACACTATGGTGTAAACCATGGAGGACCCCTGACATGTTGAGATGATCGAATCATAAATTTATTTGATGTTAATGTTCATGTTGTCATAGCCATTGAAATTGATATCCTACCACTCAAATACTCTATGAAGGATGGTGCTTATTTATATACTAATAGTAATCACTCATAAAATATTTGGTAGTAGGATGCATGCTCCATTACCTTCATAATGTACAATAAAACCTTCAACAAGCCTAATTAATTTATTAGTTCTCTTGATCTATGTAACTCATTATATGTTGTATCTCATTCTCTATGATATATCTGAGCAAGCTCTATCTGATCCTCTGTCAGAGTTCCAATATCATGAGTCATATAGCCTTCCTCCCTTATCCCTACCTTTACTATTAATTGATCCACCTCAACTTGTAATCTATATATCTCAGCTCACTGGCTATTTCATTCAACCCCATCTACCTGTAGGCCTACTATCTCTACATCCCTATATCTGATCTCATAATGTATTCTCTCAATCAAGGTATCATCCTCCATAGGACATATCAGCCCTGATGTCCCCAACCTATCTCATTTATCTATAGATATATTTGGTGTTATTTTCATCACTATTATCTTCTTAATCTCCATCCTCCTTACTGTCAATACCAATCATGGGTGTAGATCCTCCTAATCCATCTCCCTCAACATCATTAACTTATATATCCTCATCCCTATCTCATCACCACCACAAACTTATCCTCCATCTCCATGCATTGGGGAATCTAACCAAATAGTCCTCTTCATCTATTCTCTCCTATATCATCTCACACTAAAGTCCATATGTAATATCTCCATCCATGTCTTAGGTCTCTAATGAGGATTTATCAACCTCAATGGTTGCATCTGATTCCACCATGCCTTTTATGATTCCATAACCCTCACATATAATATGTCCCTCTTGTGATGATATGACACCATCTATAGTTTTACCCTATTATACTCAACTATCCTCATATCTATAATCAGTCCCCATTATGGTCTCTCCCATGCTAATTATGAAAACACATGTGACCCTAGTGACACATCATTATGTATGTCAAACTTCCTAGACACCCTATCTGGTCTATGTCTCTCTATAACATACTAATTACTACCTATAATGTAGCATGGTGTCAATATCTAGTCCATATAACATCCATCCTATCTTTACCTTAGATCTACATCTCTGCATGGTCTCCAGTTAATATCATAAATCACCAACTCATCCAATATCCTATTTTATAAATTTATATCCCCCAAATGAATCCTCCTTCTCCCATAATCATATGTAGTCTATATGAAAATGGTTGTCCATCATCTCTCTATCAAAACTACCCAACTAGTGTCTCCACTATGATATGCTCCCATACCCTCACCTGTAGTAATGTGGATGGGCCAATACCCACTCCTACCTTGTATACCGCAAAATATAAATACTTTTATATGTTGGATAACACACATCAACCCAAAATAAACTCTTTCATCCTCTCTAACATATATGAAATCACATCTAATAATCCTAGATGAAAAAACCTCACACTCTTATCTATTAATAGTATGCCACTGAAAAGAGTGATCACCACCAGTGTCAATGCATATGTAACCTCTAAATTCATGTATTCTCTTAGTCTTTCCCATGATTAATTATCAAGACAATGTTATCATCAAATATTTTAGCCAGTGATAATACCTATGTTATCTCTCTCCAACATACCTTCACACCCTGTATCAAGATGTGAAGTATCTAACACACATCTTTCAGTGTGAAAATCATCTCACCTATCAACAAGTCAAATGTGTTGGTCTCTAAATGTCAATGATCATCTAATGCCATCAAACATTCCCTAACCTCATGTATCTCAATTATATCTACAAACCTATAGTACACCCACCTCATAATCTATGATTTTTTCTCATTAACTATAATACCCTAGATCACCTCTCTCATGTAACTAATATTAATAATCTCTCCTAAATGAATCAAAATGACACATTGTTAGTCTTTTTACATAATAATTCCATCTATCAAGCCTATCATTTAAACACACATCCTTATCTGAAATCACTTCTATCTAAAATTATTTCTACTTATAACCTTAATAAATTCACTGAACATCATAATGAATTCACCTCACCCATTAACAAGTTCACCATTATGAATAATTCACTAACTGATTTGATGAATTTGATAACCTTTTAACAAAATCATTGATTTATCAAAACTGAGAAAACTCATAATGAAAACATTATTTTCCATAATGAAACCATTATTTTCCATAATGAAACCATCAGTTTAGATGCTGAAACTACCATTTGTAAAGTGAAAAATTAGTAAAACCTTATTTACCTAGCATTAATAACACTTAAATTTAAAAATTAAAATTCAAGACATCACTTACGAGATCATCACTCCCCTATGGCCTATTATAAAATCACACTTGCTCACTTCAATGATGATCAACTAGATTGTATATCATCTTTCCTCTCTCACCTCTTGCAATCCAAAACACAATGAATATACTAGGTGAAAAATCAAACAAATAAATTTCAAATAATGAATTACCATTTATGTAGTACCCCTATTTATTTACCCACCCCATTAAAAAATTATCCCTCCATCCAAGTCTTTTCACATATTTTAAAAACCCTTTCTCTCATTTTCACCCCCATATCTATAACCAAATAATAAGAATACTTTATTTCTTTATTCTTTGCTTGAAAATCACTCCATTAAAATTAATTTCAACTCATTGTAAAATCTATTTCTCCCTTTTATAGTCTACATCTCATCAATAGGATATTTTATTCTAAAATGTGCTTCCATGTAACAATCCTCATGGGGAAAAATTCAAGCCTGCAATTAATCTCAAGAATTATTATTTCTCCAATCAGATCCTTAACAATTATCCACTTAGGCAAAATCATTTTACATATTCCTAAAAATCATGCAATAATTTTATCAATAATGTTACTTTCATTTATTACTATATCAATTACATCAATTTTAATGTAGCCTTCCTCAATTCATTCATTTCAAGCATTCATATGCATCCATTCTATTTGCATGACCATTTGAGGGGGAATCATTCTTAATCATTTTAATCCACTTGAGGCATCATATTTTTTCATCCACTCTAATTTTGTTTATTATTTGAAAAGGCATTGCTTCTTCTAGTCATACCACCCTTTAAAAAATGGGAAAATGTAGAAACCTAAATTCATCTACATGTAGTGTCTTGATTACTTTGCTTAATATCAACTCAACTAAACTCAACTCTATATAGCTTGGGGCCTAGCCCCATTAAACGCAACTCTATATGGCATGGCCTCATACTCAACCAATACCCTAAATTTTAATTATATCCTAAGGTCCACTAAGTATTGAGGTATTGTCAATTATGTCTCCAAGATGGACAAGAGTGTTCATGAGGTGTCAAGTATGCTAGTAGGTCAATGATAAAGTGTGCCTTAGTGATCATGCATGGACCTTACAGTGTTTGCTTGGTTAGGAAAGATGATAGATGTTGATGGTGTGTTGACCATTTTTAAGTGGTCATATGGGGTGTAAGGATTCCTTGGTGTACTTATGGAAGTAAAATGAATCCATATAAATAGTCTTGTGAAGGTCTAGGTTATCCTAGTCATTTTGGTAGAGTTTTTTGAATAAGTAAATATATGATGTCAACATTCACATGTGTAAAGGTGTCAAAAGAAAGTGGTCATAGGGGTTTGTTTAGTTTTGTGCCTATAACATGTCATTCAAATTTTAGACCTTGACATGATGTATATCAAAAGTTATTATAGTGAAAAATTTCTCTTTCAGGTTGATTTCATCATTTTCCATAGTCAAATTTGCATTTTCAGTGACCATTGGAATTCAAATATTTGAATTTACAAAGGAAAACTAGTCTTTAATGTTTTTTATATAACTTTTTATTATGTATGAATTTGATAATGGAGTAAAAATTAAATTAGTATATAACTTCAAGGAAATCTAGGAAAATTGATTTAGAGGTTTGATTGGTCTTACATTTACATTTATTGTTGTTCAAAGTTGATTGAGGGTTTGACTTTCTTCTACAAGTGACATGAGAAGGATGTTTGAGTTGTTATTGATGGTGTTTAGATGTTTTATAGTGAATTATCTATTTGAGAATGTTGTATACTACTTGAGGATCATCTATATATATTTTAGAGCATTCACCTATCCATATTCAATATGAACCATTGTTTAGAAGTTGATTATTTGTTCATTCATGATGTTTTCATGTACAAGGCAAATGAATGATAGGTTTTGCATATATAGAGGTGTGTATTGATGAATGTAATAAATTTAATATGTATTAGGTTCATGTTTCATGGGCTTATGTGATTTTAAGTGGTATTGTGTTTCTATTTTTGCTCAATGAAGTGTTAAAATGATGAATAGGTCTCCATGAACCTAAAAGGGCTACTTAGGCCTAATTGAAAGGTGTTGCTTCTTAAGGGTGATCTATAAAAGCTATGGTCAACCTATGAATTTGGTGTTTATAATTTTTGTAAGTGGGATATAATCCTTAAGGGTTAAGGAATGTCTTGTGGCCAACCAAGAACGTTGTGATCATGTAGACTCTATAAAGAACAAAAACAAAGATGAAGGTTTCTAGAGTGAATGTGCGAGGAAAAGAGAAGTGTAAGTAAGATTGGTGGATGGATTTAAGAGAAGAGTAGTGTTATGGATATGTATGTGACCTAGTGGTCATGTTTCTATTATTTTAATAGTGTTTTATAATATTGATGATTAAGGACGAGCAAAAATGTGTAGAGTGATCCAAAAGGTTGTTTTGGATGCATTGCTTGTGTGTAAAGTCTTGAAAAAGTGTGAAGGGTTGAAGAGAGTTAATATTCACTATTTCTCCATTAGATTGAAATTTAATCAAAGTTTTAGATGTTTGTTGTGTGGGTGCTCAACATCTAGGTAAATTGGGTGCTTCTCCATGCTTAGTGGTTGGTGCTCCTTGTGAAGTGGGTGGTTCACTTAAGTATCTTATTTGTGATCTCTTATAGGAATGTAGTCTATGTATTTACAAGATTGAGAGTGGGTTTTATCCCCCATGAGGGTTTCCCATATAATTCATGTGTTATGTGTTTTGATCTTGCATGTTTTTCTTTATTTATTGTAATGAATGGTTTATATTCTTCATGAATGCTTATGTTGAATGGTTAGGAGTTTTAAGGATTGGAATTGAAGTTGATTTTATTGCATCACTAATTCACCCCCCTCCCCCTCAGTGATGGTACCTCTAAAAATTTATACAATAGCCATACCTTATTTTTAAGTTTAACCACTTGAAGGTGATCAAATTTACAATGGATGACAAAGAGGTTGAGACATCTCTTAAAGGTGATCTAGTATGTGCTTTATCAGATATCAAATGTCTAGAGGAAGATAATGAAAGATTGAAGAACAAGAAAGGAAGTAAAAATTCAGATTTGACTTCCTCAATATGTTATAAGATTACTACAAGCATTGATGGTGTGAAGACATAAATAGATAAACTAGAAACAATAGTCAAGAATTTGTAGAACATGATGGATAAAGGGTTGAATCGAAGAATGGATCATTTGGAAGATAAATGTATGACATATATAGATGTGATTATGTCTAAAGACAAGCAAAGTCCTAGTTATACCAAAGAATTTAAAGATGAAACTTACTAGGTCATTGATGATCAAGTAAAAGGAATGTCTAACATGAACAACTATAGTTATGTCTTCAATGGGAACTGTTACACTTGTAATCAATATGGTCACAAATATAGGGATTGTAATTTCTCTTCAAAGAAAAAAAATGAGGTTTTATGTTCTAAATGCAACTAATATGGACATATATCCAAGTACTATAAGAGGGATTATTGGAAAAAGGACATACAAGTCATTGACACCATTAAATGGTTCAAGGAAGATAAATCCAAGGTTGAAGGAAAGAAGAAGCAGAATTTAGGTAGTGCACTAAAAGAAGAGTAAATTTTTTTCCAAAGTTCAATGAGATTTGGTGACAACAATTCTACTAACATAGTTGCCAAAGGTTCTATAAGTTTCGATAATGGTTATACTAAAATTGAAAATGTTTTATATGTAGAAGTTTTGAAAAAAATAATCTAAGTGTTAACCAAATGTGTAATCAAGGAAATGTTTTGAATTTTCATGATAATGGATGTGCAGTGAGAAGAGAAAAGTCTAGAAAATTAGTTGTAAATATTCACAAGGCAGACAATAAATTATATGTGTTCCATGAATCCAAAAGGAAGGAGTGTTTCATGAATCAATTAGAGGAAAGTTATCTTTGGCAAGAAGACTTGGACATCTAAATTTTGACAACTTGATAAGGATCAGTTCAAAAAGATTAGAAAGGCATATGCCTAAAATCACTAGGATTCCTCATACTCTTTGCAAGGCATGCCTTTATTGGAAGTAAACCAAAAGAAGACACAAATATAAGGAGAATTCCACCACAGTACTATTGGAGTTAATCCACACTGACCTATGTAGACCTAAAAAAACTCAAGGTATTCAAGGTAATAGATACTTTATGTTATTAATTGATTACTTTACTAGGATGACTTGGATATATTTTCTTAAATAAAAATTATAAGCCTTTTCAAAGTTTAAAACATTCATATCTTTTGTTGAAAATGAAAAGGGATAAAAAATCAAGTGTGTGATTTTAGATAGATGAGGTGAATTTTCATCTTATGATTTTGATACATTTTGTGAAGATTAAGGGATTAGAAGATAATACTCTATTGCTAGGACACCCCAATAGAATGTGGTAGTTAAAAGGAAAAGATAGAACTATCCAAGAGATGAATAGAACCATGCTTCAATATTCCAAACTATCAGATGGTTTTTGGGAAGAGGTTACTAATACATCAATATACATCTTAAATAGATTCCATCTTAGATTAAATGGTGATAAGACTCCATATGAGCTATGGAAATATAGGGAAGCCAATGTCAAAAATTTTAAAGTGTTTAGGATCAAGTTTTTTATCAAGAGGGATGAAGAAAATCTTGACAAATTTTATTCAAGGTCTTGTTCCCAAAATCAGCTAAAATAACCCCTACGAAACTTGTCCATTTCATGTTTTTCACTCTAAGTTCATATTTCGAGGTAAGTTTCTATTGATCTCATGTTTGGTCAACTAGAATCCTTGAAAATTTTGTGATGTTCCCTCATTATGATTTCTCAAAAAATGTGAAAATTGTTATGATTTTGATGTGATCAAAATGTCAAAATTTTGATAAATTTCAAGGAGTTAGTGTGTTTTCTTAGTTTGAATGTAATGGCGGCATTTTTTGCCACCATTGCATTTAGTTTTTCACATTCCCATGCAAAGGTAGCGATTTTTGCCACCCTTGCATCCTTTCATGTAGGAGCAGTGAAAATCACTGCCCTTGTATTTTTTTCATTTGTTCCATGCAAAAGTGGAAATTTTCACCACCCTTGCATTTTTCCATGTAGGAGTAGTGAAAATCACTTCCCCTACATCCTTCTTCAACCTCACATGCAAAGGCAAAAATTTTTCCCACTCCTGCATGATCTCCATTTTCGTGCACGATATTTATGGCCACACACGTTGAGTGGTTGGAGTCATTTTTCAACCTTTTAAACCCATTTTCACTTCATTTGATTCATTTTTAGGTTGTCTTCTCCTCCTCCCTGCATTCAGTCAATCGTGTGAATGAGTGGGATCATGATTTTTTTAGATTCAAGCATGGGATTGCAATTTTCCAAGTAGGCTTTTCCTTTCTTTTTCTTCTTGTTTAGGTTTTCATTTTATTTTTTGCATTTTTTTTTTATGGTTTCTTTCTTCTTTCTCTTCTTGTTTAGGTTTTATTTTTGTTTTCTCCTCCTCCCTTTCT
The DNA here is from genome assembly GCA_037957365.1 of Torreya grandis. Taxonomy (NCBI): domain Eukaryota; kingdom Viridiplantae; phylum Streptophyta; class Pinopsida; order Cupressales; family Taxaceae; genus Torreya; species Torreya grandis. The sequence goes on from JARHVA010001403.1 coordinate 2,009,576, forward strand.
TCCCAAAATAGTGTGATATAGGAGAAAGCCTCTTCTCCTCATAACCCCATCGGCCCACTTAGTTAATGTAATGGTGGTGATTTGTGTTGCCCTTACACTTAGCCATTAAACCAGTGTAACGGTGATGATTTTCACCACCCTTAAAAATCCTTTGCCATTTGTGAAAGGGTGGAAAAATAACTGTTGATACACAACTATCCATTCCCCACATGCACAAGTAGTAATTTTTGCCGCCTATGCACAAAGACCTTCCCCCACATGCAAGGGCAGTAATTTTTGCTGCCCCTGCATGCTTTCCCTCTGATTTTCCTAACTCTAGGAAATTTTGATTTTTCTTATTTTCCCATGCCCACTTCCCTTTGAATTTTTGACCTACTCACGCCTTATCTCTTTCAAGTGCATTCCTATGGTCATGATCATCCAACGTGCAATTTTCTCAGATTGCCAATATTTCCCTTAATTGTGCGATTATGATTCTTGTTGTAGTTACTCTCTAGGATCCTTCTTCATCAGAACAATTTTGACAAAAACTCATCTAGATGACTGAGGTTTTTCTAAAGAATTCGAAGACAATGAAGTACAAGTACCAAGGTGTTTTTATAATCACCTCAATTACTTCTAATGTTGATGACATTAAGGATATAGATATTGGGCACGTGGATATAGCTGAGTTCATAGAAAGAACCAAATCAAGAAATCCTAGCCATGAAATGAAGAGGATAATTGAGAGTAATATCCATCTGGTCTCCTCTTTTCTTGTAGCTTCTCACCACACAGAGTTCATTCTCTAGTGTGCTCAATTCTACAATAAGGATACCAGGGCTGTGTTAGATGTTGGTGGTAATGTAGTAATTAGACTAGACCCTGAGTTCATCGATAAAGTGTTTATGTTCCCTCCTACTACTAAAGTGTTGAAGCTTGACTTCATTGAATAACAAAAGGAATATGACAAAGATCTCAAAAGAGTGAATAAATTGATCAATAATAGATGGCTCAAAACTCCTAGAGTGAACTTGTCCAGATGGCCATGGAACTTTTCAAGGAGTGATTTTATAGAAGAAGTTGGCAACTTGATCACTCTTCTCAGTAGAGTACAAGGTTTACCTTCTTCCTCTTAGTTTCAAGAATGGATGTACCCCTTCGTTAAGATAATTATCCAGAGTAAATAGTCATTTTCTAGGGAGAACAAATTAACAATGCTCTGCATGAGCAATTGATAAAGGTATCCACTACCTCCAAATTCTACATGACTTCATACCTGGTATATATTTTAGTGTTAATGAGAACCTTCCTAGGTTTAGCATTAGAGGGAGATAGGAAAACAACCCTGGTGTATCAATATTACCCTTAGTTGACATTGAATGGTTCTATCCATCATTTTAGGAGGGTAAATGATGCTTTCTTCATGGTATTTTTGTATCTTTTTGATCCTTAATTAGAACAAAAAAGAGTGTCAAACAAAGCTTGGACTGTTGTGAGTGACTTTTGGTGTATGTTCTTGTAGTTCCCTTCTTTTTGTTATCTATAGGTTGGCTTTTTCCAAGGTTATCCATATATGTTCTCAAGATTCCCCATATAGAAATTAGTCCTGATGGAGCTGTGTAGGCAAATTATTATCATACACAATAAGCAGATGGAACTCAAGAAACCCAATTTCAAGTTCCTAATTGAAATTGGTAGGTTCTTAGTATTGACCGCTGGAAAAACTAGAGCAATGGAGATTGAAATGCAACTCATAACCATGAAGCATTTCAAAAGGAGACCAAATTTTGACTATAGAGGCGTGAAGGACATGATCAAGAGGAAGACCCAATTCCATAGGCCTATGACTAAAGACATTTGGATTGATTTGAGGACAGCGGAAGACATTAGAAAGATGGACTATAGTAGATTGTCTCTTGAGAAAATAGAATATATGGGGCTCACTGATATCCCTACAAATCTAGTGGATGATGGAGATTTGATCAATAATAGATATCATGTTGAACAAGTCGCTAATGCCTCTCTTCCCCCTATCTAATGGTCTCAAAAGGAGTTGACTTCCTTGAGGATGAGATTCGAATCAATATTGGCAAACACCAATGATTGGTTGGAAAATAAGGGAATCACTTTGAAAGAATTCATTATAGGGTCAGAAATCAAATTTCAAGAAGAAATAAGAAGAAGAGCAAAAAATAGAATGAAGAATAAAAGTGATGTTCTTTCTCCTTCTAGGCCACATAAGCCTAGGATCATTTTTGTAACAAAAAAATCAAAAGTCACAGAAAAAGAGCCAAAAATAACAAATATGGAGGTTGAGAAGCAAAGCACTGAAGAAATAGCAGTAGAACAGATGGAAACTGATGATAGGCCTGCAAGTCAATAGGAAATAGAAACTTTGTCTCTGCGAGAAGGTGTGCATCTAGAAATAGGAATCTCCTCTTTCCCACCTACCACACCTATTGTATCTTCTTCCCCTACTTCTTTAATCAGTGTTCCCTCTTTTGGAGCTACCTATCCTTCCAAAATTATTTTTAATGACCCCCAAAGCACTTCTGGAGGTATTCTTCATTCCTTCAGGTCAATCCCTAGTTTGTCATCTATATCTTTTGACATCAGAGATAGTTCTGCTTTCGATCATTCAATAGAAGGTGTAATTCTTACTGATACTCTACCCATTGTTTTCACCACTAGTACAAGTGCAACTCTATTAACTTTTATAATGGAGATTGCTCCTAATGTAAGTACTCCTGTGCTCCCACCGTGGTTGTCAACTTTTACACCCATAAGGAAAAAATAAGCCATCTCTCTAGATGACTTTGATTTCAGTAAAATGGTGCTGGTAAAAGCAAAAACCCCCAAGAATCCAAAGATCCTTTCAAAGATGATTGGAGATAAGGGGCACAAATTTATAGAAATAGCCAAACCTCCATAAGATGCAACTCTTGAAAATTTTGATCTAAGCAACTACTCTATCTCTCGAGTTGAGTTAGGGAAGATAACTCACGAAAGTGCTAAGAGTGATTTGCAATTAGCAATGGATATTATGGTTCAAAAAATTGACAGAGAAAAAGAAATGAAGGATCATTATAAGGCAATGGTGGAATAATTGACTGCAGTGATAAGGAGAATCACTTTCACTCTAGAAGAAGTAACTCTAGAGGCTATCTCCATAGATGATCCCATGATTTAGAAAGTAGAAAGGACCTATCTCAAGGAGAAAGTACTTGAAGACTACTTGGACAAGATGCATGCATAGGGGATTTCCTTGTTCATAGAGTTGTCTGAGAAGATGGGAAAAATGAGGAAAATGAGAACAAAACTAGATTATCTTATCAATATCATTTCTTAGGATGTTGAAAGCACAGATAAATATCTTGACAAATGGACAAATATGAAGAAGCTAAAAATATGCACACTGGTATCAATCGGCATTATTGCTGATAAGGACTCTTATATTGAAACTAAAGAAGCATTGATATATAGGAGCTGGGTGCTTAAGGAATTGATCAACGACCTCAAATCTTCCAAGGATCTCAGTGAACAAAGTGATATCAGTCTGTTGCATAAATTGGAGGAGTTGCTTTACAAACTTACCTCTCAAGACAACCAATTCATTTTAGTAGAAGAAATGATTCAGGAGTTTGAAGGTATGTTCCAAAAAGAATTTGAGGAGAAAGCATTCTCAATGGCCTCTATGGACAATGTCCTGAATAATTAGTTAACTCTGGAAAATCTAAAAACTAGGTTAACTAGTCACGTGAAATTGATCACAGCAGTAAGAGATGCCATAGTTAGGCCTGAGATGATTTTCAAGAATACTGTTAATCCAGACAGTATCGAGATATAGGCAACTATCGCCATGTATGATGCTCATATGAAGAAGATTGACAATAAAAATTGAAACTGTTCTTCCATGTTTTATTTTCTGATTTTTTAAATGCACTTTGTAATTAATTTGGGACATTTACACATGTACTTTTTTTTATGTGTAAATACATGTAAAAATCTGGAAAGTCCCAAAGTCAACAATGACTCCCATCTTTGACTAGGTTAAAATATTTAACTCTTTTCTCAATTCTCAAGGCTTCTCCCTATAAATAAAGAGAGCCTCTTTTATAATGGATGGGTCTTTTGATAATTGAGAGCAAAAACTCTGCCAAAATTGAGATGCTTCTTAAGACTTTGAGCTTAGATTGTAAGTCATATTTTCTTAAATGAATGAGAAAGTAGGTTACTTTTAGACTTTGCATTGGAGTAACTTGTGTTATTTAGGAGATCATTCTTATGATTTTTTCCCTAATAATATCTCATCTATTTGATTAAAAAAGCCAAGTGTGTGGATATTATCTGAAGTTAATTCGGAAGACTTTATGCTGCTATAATTACCTTTAGTTCATGTTTCTCATATTTTAGTGATAAGGGTATTAGAAAGGCTTTGAATTTATTTTATCCTTGGTGATCTTATGCTCTGTTGTAGTTTTTGATGGAGATTTTGAGCTACACTTCACTCTACTGTTACATACATTCTAAATTAGTAAGGGGAGAAATAAAAGACTTTGTGCTTTCATGGGTTTCTTTTGAATCCAGTTACTACTCGAGAAGATTTTCTGTTGTTTGTTGAATATCATTTCTAAAAGAAGAGAAATGCTTTCAGTCATTACCTTGGATTTCTCCTTCACCTTGTGAACATCATCTTTGAAAAAAGAGAGATGGATGGTGTGATCTTACCCCTGAATCTATTTTTATTTTATATTAATGTATAGTGGTTTATAGGGAACCTCCCCTTGATGAGAGGAGAGATTTATCTCACTATGTTGTGGTAAACCTACACTTTTTGCTGTATAAATCTCCTTGTGCTATGGTCGATATACGTAGTTTTATATTAGCTAATTGACAACAAAATATTCACCCAATAGCTTTTGGTGACTCCACTAGGGATCAAGCATGTACTTTGAAGCCTTTCTAGTCCTTTTTCATTTTACACTCTAGCATATCTACTATACACGTGAAGCTAGAGAGCTCAAGGTATTGTTGATCCTGTATTTGAGTTGGTGCAATGAAATAATTTTGATATTTTTCCTCCACCATCCCACCTTTAGGGAACTAGGAGTTTTCCTCCTACCAACATCAGATCTTGAATACCAGATGAAACTTCTAGTTTCAATGCTAATAGAGTTTTATCTATATTTACCCCACAAAGATTCATTATTTGCTCCATTTAATCGACATATCATGGCAGTCCAAGGCCCTTGGGGAAACACTTTTGGCCCTCTCAATCTGACCCCACCTTTACATGAACTACCCCATAGTTCAAGGAAGAATTTTCCCAAATTCTATGGTGATGGGAAAGTTCATCTAGATGAGCATATCACTATTTTTTGCATAGCATGTGGCATGATAGGCATGGAATATGAAGATACAGTGGTGAGACTATTTGTAAAAAAATTTCAAGGTGCTACCATAGACTAGTTTTACCACCTTCAAGCTCAAAAAATAACTGACTGGAACACCCTCAAGGCCAAGTTTGAGGCTAGGTTCAAACCCACCAAAGATGCACATGCTTTTTTAGCTCAGCTTATGCAAATGAAGAAGGAACCTCATGAGCCCATGCAAGACTTCATTGCTAAATTCAATAAGCTGAGGAACCGAATTCCTATAATTTCTCAGCCAACACCAGAGAATTTTAATTGTTTTTTCATCAACCCTCAACTTCCTAAGGTAAGTTTTTTGTTGAGGCAGGCTGGCCCTATTGATCTTTTTGCAGCCCAAAATTTAGCTATCGAGGTTGAGGATGATCTTATCCTAGCAAGTAAGATTATAAAATATTCTACTAAAAGTAAATTTTCCTCATCTATTGAAAGTTCTTCCACGAGCACCACAGATCCTATGGTGCAAAAGTTAACAAATGAATTTCTAGCCTTAAAATGACAAATGGCCCAAGGTATGTCTACTCCACCTTATTGAGATATGCTAAAGAGGATGTTTCCCAACCAATCACATCAAGGAAATGTTGCCAAAAATCAAGGGCAACCAAATCACCTACCTCCCTCACATGGGAAGCTTGCCATTGAAGCAACACTGGCTAACTTGGTAGTTGGTTACCTTGAAACTGAACATGATTTCTCTTTCCAACTTGAGTTGGACTAAGAAGATGACACTAATCTCTTTACATAAGGAGAAGAGGAATTAGCTGGTGACTCCAACATTGGTTTCCTAGATTATTAGGATGAAGTTAGGAGTAAGGGAGAAGTGTTTGATGGATCATACACTATTTTTACCAAGTCCCATAACCAATCAACTCAATAGGCTGATAAAGGAAAAGTAAGAGAAGAACCTCAGCCAGTAGTTTCGATCGCTAAATGGGGGACTTCAATGCCTTTCCAATCAAAGGACCCAGTGACTAATAAGAAAGTAAGTACATCAAACTACCATGTACCTTCTACTCCTATCTCTCAGACCAGTGCCACACCCAATAAATATCAAGATGATGGACTTCCCTCCTCTATTTTTAGTTTATTTCAATTATTTGATATAATTGATCATGCTAAAAAGACCAAGATTCAAATGACTGAAGTTGAGTACTTGCGAGCCAATCCTAAATAGTTTGATAGGTTGGTTGAATATATAAAAAATAAAATCGTCCCTATAAGACAAGATTTTTCAAAGGTGACTCATGATTCCTCTAAAAAACAATTCCAACCAAAATAATCTTGTTGATACTCCTCTTGTCACCCCTAGGAAAATATAACCTCTTTATGTTTCCCTGTTGATAAATGGTCATAAGTTGAGCAACTGTATAATAGACTCTGGAGCCTTTGATAACATTATGCCCACTAAGGTAGTAGATTCTCTTGGTCTTACTTTGACTAAGACTTTTGGGAGATGCTTTTCCATGGAAAATAAACAAGTTCCACTCCTGGATCAAATCAAAGATGCCCAATTTGCGTTTGTGGCTTTTCTAGAGAAGAGGATCAAAATGATGATCTTGGTGGCTGATGTTCTAGCATCTTATGGTATTCTGCTAGGGCACAATTTTTTCAAGGACATAGATGGAGAATTGAATATGGATCTATTTGAAGAAAGGATATGTGTTAAAGGCATCATGAAAAAATTGCTTCTTGAGAAAGAATCAAAATATATAGTCACCCAAACATCATATCTTGAAGCTCAAATTTTATTTGAATCATCAGGAATGGGTAACTATTTTATGACCACTGAAGATGTTTTTAGCTCATTAGATGAAATTTATTTAAGTGGCAATCCAAAAAATTTAGATAAAAAATCAAAAGAATTATTAAAGCAAAGTTCAGACAACAAAGAATCTTCCCTTACTAATGAATAAAAATCTTTAAGAAGATCAATTTCTAATGATGTTTGGATTTTAGAATTTGATGGCAGTTGCTCCTCTACCAGTTCTAGAGCTGGAATTGTTTTGATCTCCCCTCAAGGAGAAATTTTTACCTATTCATATAAGTTGTAGTTCAATAATACCAATAACACTTCCGAGTATGAGTCTTTGCTTCTTGGATTGAAAGCTGCTCATGCTAAAGGTATTAAGATTCTTCATGCCCAATGAGATGCTAAATTGGTGGTTTGTTAGGTAAGGAATCTATACCAAACAAAAAATAAAAGATTGCGACATTATCACAATCTTGTATGGGATTGTATTGAAAATTTTGATGCTTTCAATATTTCTGCTATGCCAAGAGAATTCAATGATCATGCAGATTGATTGGTTGTCTTCACAACCCTCATGGTTCCCCATAAAGACTTCAACAGGGACAAGTACACTATTGAGCTGGTATTTTGACCGAGTGTACCTAATAATTCCAACCATTGGTAAGTGTTTAAGGTGACAATCAAATCATTACTTTTTTGGAAAAGATGGACAACTTTGAAGATCTTTATTTTGAAGGAAGCGAATCTCCACCACGAGAATCAGTTCCCAAAATAAATTCTAAAACTAGTGAAGAGTTTCTTTAACTCAAGAGGAATAAAATTCCAAAAGGATTGGTTTCTCTTAAAAAGTTATTTGATAAGTAGGACAGATATGTCAAGCAGTGACAAGTGGATTCAAGTTCCTCCAAGGAGTTCGATCAAATAAATTTGAGTATGGAAGAAAATCCCAAAATGGTAAACATTGGAAATTGTTATACTTATGATGAAAAAATCAAATTCATTACTCTTCTTCACCATTACATTGATGTTTTAGTATATTCTTACGATGATTTGAAATCTCTTAGGCCTAAAGAAATTCAACATGAAATTTCTCTTAAGGTTGGGTCATCACCTTACAAGCAGAAACAAAGGCAATACAACCCCAAAATATCAGGTACTATCTTTTCTGAGATCCAAAATATGTTGAATGCAAGAATTATTTTTCCAATCCATCATTCCACCTGGATCGCTAACATAGTTCTTGTAAGAAAAAAGAATGGAGAAATTTGTATGTGTCGATTTTAGAAACCTGAATCAATCTTCTTTAAAAGATAACTACCCCTGCCCATCATGGATCAAGTGTTACAAATAGTGACTAGTTCATAAATGTTATCAATGTTAGATGGTTTTTTTGGGTATAATCAAGTAGAAGTCAATGAAGCAGATTGACATAAAACTACTTTCACTACACCTTGGGGCACTTTTGCATATCGTAAGATGCCTTTTGGTTTGATTAATGCTTGCACTACCTTCCAAAGAGCAATGGATCTTTCCTTCAAAGATGAAATGGGGAAGTTTATTTTGGTATATCTTGATGACTTGACCATTTTTTCCAAACATCAACTTGATCATCTGCATCATCTACAACAAATGCTAGAACACTGTCGGTAAAATGGTATTTCTCTTAATCTTAAAAAGTCAATTTTTGGGGTTACAAAAGGTAAACTTCTTAGTCACACTATATTCTAAGAAGGCATAAAAATTGACTCAGAAAGAGTCAAATCTATCCAAAATCTTACTCTTCCTTCTAGTAAGATTGCAGTTCATTCTTTATTTAGAAAGGTGAATTTTTTGCGAAGATTCATTCCAGCATTCGCAGAGAAGAATCACCACATTATTGACATGATGAAGGGGAAAGCCACTTTTTGATGGAATACATAAGGCAAGTCAGCATTTGAAGATATCAAAAAAGTGATCGCCCATGCACTAATTCTAGTTTGTCCAGATTATACCAAAGACTTCATAATATACAGCTATGCTTCTAAGCATACACTTTCAGCTATTTTAGTTCAGTAAAATAAGGAATGTGTGGAATCTCCCATATCATTTATGATTTTTCATCTCAAAGCTCATGTATTAAAATATTCAAATATAGAGAAGCATGCTTATGCCATGGTTAAGGTGGTAAAGCATTTCAGGTTCTATATCCTGAATTCACATGTTATTGTTTTGGTGCCTGACATAATGGTGAAGTCCATTCTAACTCAACAAGAGATTGGTACTAAAAGGGGCAATTGGATTGCCAAAATTTAGGAGTTTGATATTGATATCAAACCTGCCAAGCTTGTGCAGGGAAAAGGGCTCTACCAATTGATTGCTAATAATGTACCCAAGGAAACAGAAAATGAAGAAACAGAGGTCAAAGACGTGCCTACAGTTCTCTTCGTCACTACTACTGATGAGTGGTATTTTGATATTGCTCATTTTATTACCTATGGTGAGTGTCTCTCCCATCTATCCTAGAAAGAAAAAAGGAATGTTAAGTTAAAGGCTACTAACTATGTCTTGTGGGACAATGGTTTGTATAAGAGAAGCCTTGATGGGGTATTTATTCATTACGTCAATAAGGTGCAACAAAGTAAACTTTTGGAGTCCTTCCATAATTTGTATTATGGAGGAAATTTTTCTACACCAGTGATAGTTCATAAAATTATACAAGCGAGATACTATTGGCCTACACTATTTTAGGATGCTTACAAATGGGTACGTAGATGTGTATTGTGTCAATAGTTCATCGGGAAACCTAAATTGGCCGCGTTACCTCTCAAGCCAGGGGTGATTGAAGAAACTTTTCAACAATGGGGTATTAATTTTATTGGTGTAGTGAACCTATCCTCAAGTGCTGGGCATGACTATGTTCTCACTGTGACTGACTATTTTACCAAATGGGTGGAAGCCATTCCAACTAAGCATGCTACTTCAGAAGTGGTATGTAATTTTATTAGAGAAAATATTATTTTTCAATTTGGGGTTCCAACTAAGATTGTAATAGACAATGTACCCTATTTCTCTTCTGATGAGATTACCCAGTTCTAATTTTATTATGGGATTACCCTCTCCCACTCTTTTGACTATTTTCTGCAAGGAAATGGCCAAGCATAATCGAGCAACAAGAATCTAGTTACTATTATCAGGAAACTAGTGGATGATAATCAAAGAACTTGGCATAAAGCATTATTTGACACTTTGTGGGTAGATAGAATTACACCCAAGAGGGCAATAAGCATGTCACCATTCCAACTTCTATATGGTTTAAATGTGGAGAAACCAATCACTTTAGAACTACTAGCATTGAAGTTGGCAAAGGTGATCAAAGATTCCACCTTCAAAAATTCTATTGATAAAAGGATCATGTGTTTAACTAAACTAGATGAACAACAAACCATGGTGGTGGAATAGATTACTACACATCAAAATCAAGTGAAGAAACTCTTTGACAAGAGGGCAAGGATTCATGATTTTTAGATTGGAGATCAAGTCTTGTTGTGGGACAAGAGGAGAGAACCAAAAGGAATGCATTGAAAATTTGACTCTTTATGGAGAGGTCCATTTACTATTCATCAGGTCTATGGTTAAAATATCTTCTTGCTAGAGTATCAAGATGGAATGCTATTCTCACTACCTCATAGTGGGCAACATTTAAAACACTTCAATCCTTGAAGTATTAGATGAGTTCACTTGTACATTTGTATAGTTTTGTGTTTATTTATTTCTTTTTAATTTTTCATGTATTTTTCTTTCTTAGCTTGACTCCATGGCCCAATGGCCTAGATGAAGGCACTTAGAGACTAGTTTCTATTCCCATCGATCGTTTCAAGGTTTGATCAATTGAAGTTCCTCAATAGGAGCCAGCTATTGTTTCCAAAATTAGCTACGCTCATTTTTGGAAATAACCCCTACGAAACTTATTCATTTCATGTTTTTCATTCTAAGTTCATCTTTCAAGGCAAGTTTCTCTTGATCTCATATTTGGTCAACTGGCATCCTTGAAAAGTTTGTGATGTTCCCTCATTACGATTTCTCAAAAAACATGAAAACCATTATGATTTTGATGTGATCAGAATGTCAAATTTTTGATAAATTTCAAGGAGTTAGTGTGTTTTCTTAGTTTGAATATAATGGTGGAATTTCTTGCCACCATTGCATGTGGTTTTTCATGTTCCCCTGCAAAGGTGGAAATTTTTGCCACCCTTGCATCCTTTCATGCAGGAGTGCCAAAAATTACTGCCCTTGCATTTTCTTCATCTGTTCCATGTAGAGGTGGTAATTTTGCCACCCTTGCATTTTTACATGTAGGAGTGGAAAAAATCACTACCCATGCATCCTTATTTAACCTGACATGTAGAGGTGGTAATTTTTATTGCCCCTGCATGATCTCAATTTTCACGCACAACATTTATGGCCACACACACCGAGTGGTCAAAGTCATTTTTCAACCTTTTAAACCTATTTTCACTTCATTTGATTTATTTATAGGTTGTCTTCTCCTCCTCCTTGCATCTGATCGATCGTGTGAATGAGTGGGAACATGATTTTTTTGGATTCAAGCGTGAAATTGCAATTCGCTAGGTAGAGTTTTGCATTCTTTTTCTTCTTATTTAGGTTTTCATTTTGTTTTTTATTTCTCTTTTTTTTACGATTTCTTTCTTCTTTCTCTTCTTGTTTAGGTTTTATTTTTGTTTTCTCCTCCTTCCTTTCTTCCTAGAAGAGTGCAATCTAGGTGAAAGCCTCTTCTCCTCATAACCCCATTGACCCACTTAGATAATGTAATGGCAACAATTTTCACTGCCCTTACACTTAGCCATCAAACTAGTGTAATGGCAGAAATTTTTGCCGCCCTTACAAATCCTTTACCATTTGTGTAAGGGCATTTTTGCTATATGTGCATGTGGGGAATGGATGGTTGTGCATCAGCAGAAATTTTTTCTGCCTTTACACATTAGAGGGAAGGTCTTGTGCAAGGGCGACAAAAATTGTCACCCTTACACAAGACCTTCCCTCTAATGTCTAAAGGTGCGAAAATTGCTACTGATGCACAAGCATCCATTCCCCACATGCATAGGCAGAAATTTTTTCTGCATATGCACAAAGACCTTCCCCCACATGCAAGGGCAGAAATTTTTGCCACCCCAGCATGCTTTCCCTCTGATTTTCCTAACACTGGGAAATTTTGATTTTTTTCATTTTCCCATGCCCACTTCCCTTTGACTTTTGGACCTGATGGAACCTTAGCCATTTCAAGTGCATTCTCATGGTTGTGATCATCCAACGTGCAATTTTTCTAGATTGCCAATATTTCCCCTAATTGCATGATTATGATTCTTGTTGCAGTTTCGCTCTAGGATCCTTCTTCATCAGCATACTTTTGACAAATTCTCATCCAAATGACTAAGGTTTCTCTAAATAAGTTAAAGACAATGAAGTACAAGTACCAAGGCATTTTTCCAATCACCTCAGTTACTTCTAATGTCAATGACATTTAGGATACAGAGAGCAGGCATGTAGATATGGCTGAGTTCATAGAAAGAACTAAATCAAGCAATCCTAACCATGAAATGAAGAGGATAATTAAGATTAATATCCATCTGGTCTCCTCTTGTCCTATACCTGCTCACCACATAGAGTTCATTCTCCAGTGCACTCAATTCTATAATAAGGATTTTAGGGCTATGTTAGATGCTGGTGGTAATGTAGTAATTAGACTAGACCTTGAGTTCATTGACAGAGTGTTCATGTGCCCTCTCGCTATTAAAGTGTTGAAGCTTGAATTCATTGAAGCACAAAAGGAATATGACAAAGATCTCGAAATAGCGAAGAAAGTGATCAATAATAGATGGCTCAAAAATCCCAAAGTGAACTTGTCCAGATGGCCATAGAAATTTTCAAGGAGTGATTTTATAGAAGAATTTGGTGACTTGATCACTCTTCTCAGCAGAGTATGAGGTTTACCTTCTTCTTCTCAATTTCATGAATGGATGTACCCCTTCGTTAAGATAATTTTCTAGGACAAAAAAGTCATTTTTTAGAGAGAACAAATCAGTAATGCTCTGCATGAGCAATTGATAAAGGTATCCACTACCTCCAAATTCTACATGACTTCATACCTAATATATATTACAACATCGATGAGAACCTTCCCAGGTTTAACATTAGAGGGAGACAAGAAAAAAACTCCAGTGTATCAATATTAACCTGAATTGACATTGAAGGGTTATATCCATCATTTTAGGAGGGTAAATGATGATTTCTTCATGGTATTTTTGTGTCTTTTTGATCCCCAATTAGAATAGAAAAGTGTGTCAGACAAAGCCTAGACTATTGTGAATGACTTCAAGTGTATGTTCTTGCAGTTCCCTTATTTTTGTTATCTACGGGTTGGTTTTTTCCAAGGTTATCCCTATATGCTCCCAAGATTCTCTTCAGACAAATTAGTCCTAATGGAGCTATGTAGACAAATTATTGTCATATAAAATAAGTAGATGGAACTCAAAAAACCTAGTTTCAGGTTCCCAATTGAAATTGGCAAGTTCTTAGTATTGATTGCTACAAAAGCTAAAGTAATGGAGACTAAAATGCAACTCGTAACCATGAAGCATTTCAAAAGGATACCAAATTTTGAATATAGAGGCATGAAGGACATGATCAGGAGGAAGACCCAGTTCCATGAGCCTATGATAAAAGATGTTTGGATCGATTTGAGGATAGCAGAAGACATCAGGAAGATGGACTATAGTAGATTGTCTCTTGAGTAAATAGAATAGCTGAGGCTCATTGATATCCTTGTAAATATAGTGGATGACAAAGATTTGATCAATAATAGATATCATGCTGAACAAGTCACCAATGCCCCTCTTCCCCAGATCCAATAGTCTCAGAAGGAGTTGACTTCCTTGAGAATGAGATTTGAATCAATATTGGTAAACACCAATGATTGGTTAGAAAATAAGGGAATCACTTTGAAAGAGTTTATTATAGGGTTGGAAACTAAATTTCAAGAAGAAACAATAAGAAGAGTGGAAAATAGAATGAAGAATAAAAGTGATGTTACTTCTCTTTCTAGGCCACATAAGCCTAAGATCGTTTTTGTAACGAAGAAATAAAAAGTCACAGAAAAAGAGCCAAAAACAATAGATATGGAGGTTGAGAAGCAAAGTGTCAAAGAACCAATAGTAGAATAGATGGAAACTGATGATAGGCCTGTAGGTCAATAGGAAATGGAAACTTTGTCTCTGTGAGAAGGTGTGTAGCTAGAAACAAGAATCTCCTCTTCCCCACCTAGCACACCTATTATAACTTCTTCACCTGGTTCTCCAATTAGTGTTCCCTCTTTTAGAGCTGTCTCTCCTTCCAAAATTATTTTTAATGACCCCCAAAGAACTTCTATAGGTATTCTTCATTCTTCCAGGTCAATCCCTAGTTTGTCATCTCCATCTTTTGACATCAGAGATAGTTCTACTTTCGATCATTCAATAGAAGTTGCAGTGCTTATTGATACTCTACCCATTATTTCCACCAATGGTACAAGTGTGACTCTAGTAACTTCAACAATGGAGATTGATTCTAATGTAAGTACTTTTACACTCCCACTGTGGTTGTCAACTTTTACACCCAAAAGGAAAAAACAAGCCATCTCTCCAGATGACTTTGATTTCAGTAAAATGGTGTCAGTAAGAGATAAGACCCCCAAGAAGCCAAAGATCCTTTCAAATATGATTGGAGATAAGGGGTACAAATTTATGGAAACAACCAAACCTCCACAAGATACAGCTCCTGAAAATTTTGATATAAGAAACTACTCTATCTCTCGAGTTGAGTTAGGGAAAATAACTTAGGAAAGTGCTAAGAGTGATTTGCAATCAGTAATGGATATTATGGTTCATAAATTTGATAGAGAAAAAGAAATAGAGGATCATTATAAGGTGATGGTGAAACAATTGACTGCAGTGATAAGGAGAATCACTTTCACTCCAGAAGTAGTAACTCTAGAGGCTATCTCCATAGACGATCCTATGATTTAGAAATTAGAAATGACCTATCTCAAGGGGAAAGTACTTGAAGAATACTTGAATAAGATGCATGCACAGGGGATTTCATTGTTCATAGAGTTGTCTAAGAAGACAGGCAAAATGAGGAAAATGAGAATAGAACTATATGATCTTATCAATATCATTTCTCAAGATGTTGAAAGCATAGATAAATATCTTGACAAATAGATAGATATGAAGAAGCTAAAAATACACACTCTAGTATCAATCAATGTCATTACTGATAGGAACTATTATATTGAAACTAAAGAAGCATTGATATATAAGAGCTGGGTGCTTAAGGAATTGATCAGTGGCCTCAAATCTTCCAAGGATCTCAGTGAACAAAGTGATATCAATCTATTGCATAAATTGGAGGAGTTGCCTTGCAAACTTACCTCTCAAGACAACTAATTCATTTTAGCAGAAGAAATGATTCAGGAGTTTGAAGGTATTTTCCAAAAATAATTCGAGGAGAAAGCATTCTCAATGGCCTTTGTGGACAATGTCCTGGATAATTAGTTAACTCTAGACAATCTAAAAACTAGGTAACTAGCCACAAAAAATTAATCACAGCAATAAGAGATGCCATATTTAGGGTTAAGGTGATTTTCAAAAATACTTTTACTCCAGATAGTATCGTGATACAGGTAGCTATCGCCATGTATGATGCTCATATGAAGAAGACTGGCAATAAAAATTAAAACTATTCTTCCATGCTTTATTTTCCATTTTTCAAAATGCAAATTGTAATTGACTTGGGACATTTGCACATGTACTTTTGTTATGTGTAAATACATGTAAAAATCTAGAATATCCCAAAGTCAACAATGAATCCCATCTTTGACTAGGTTAAAATATTTAACTCTTTTCTCAATTCTCAAGGCTTCTCCCTATAAATAAAGAGAACCTATTTTATAATGGATGGATCTTTTGATAATTGAGAGCAAAAGCTCTGCCAAAATTGAGAAGCTTCCTAAGACTTTGAGCTCATATTGTAAATCATATTTTCCTTAATAAATGAGAAAGAAGGTTACTTTTAGATTTTGCATTGGAATAACTTGTGCTATTTAGGAGATCATTCTTATGATTTTTTTCCTAATAATATCTCATCTATTTGATTAAACAAGCCAAGTGTGTGGATATTATCTGAAGTTAGTTATGAAGACTTTGTGCTACTATAATTACCTTTATTTCATCTTTTTCATGTTTTAGTGAGAAGGGTATGAGAAAGGCTTTGAACTACTTTTATCCTTTGTGATCTTTTGCTCTATTGTAGTTTTTGGTGGAGACTTTGAGCTACACTTCACTCTACTATTACGTACATTCTAAATCATTAAGGGGAGAAATGAAAGACTTTGTGCTTTCATGGGTTTCTTATGAATCTAGTTACTACTCGAGAAGATTTTTTGTTGTTTGTTGAACATCATTTCTGAAATAAGAGAAATTCTTTCAGTCATTACCCAGGATTTCTCCTTCACCTTGTGAGCATCATCTCTGAAAAAAGAGAGATGGATGGTGTGATCTCACCCCTGAGTCTATTTGTAGTTTATATTAATATATAGTGGTTTATAGGGAACCCCCCTTGATGAGAGGAGTGATTTATCTCACTATGCTATGGTAAACCTACACTTTTTGCTATATAAATCTCCTTGTGTTGTGGTCGATATACCCATTTTGCCATCAGCTAATTGATGACAAAATATTCACTCAACAGGTTTGATTAGGGTATCTTCTTAGTTTATTCCTCTATAAGTTCTACTTATACATACTTCAATAAGAGACTTCACAAGGTTGTTAAAAGTTAAAATGTAAGTGTTGAAGAGGTAGGTGAGATCAATAAGCCTAACTTGAAGATAAATGGCTCTAAAAAGAACTCTAATTCAAATAATGAAGGCATATCTGATCAATCAAATGATGAAGAGGAAGAGGTAAGACAAGATACTAAAGCTCCATTTTGGACAATACAGAAGGATCATCCAATTTTTTAGGTAATTAGAGATTTGAATATAGGTTTATAGACTAGAAGGATAATTTTGATCAATCAAAATCAATAAGACACAACTCTGTTATCCAAGGTTGAACCCAACACATTCTTTGAAGCTACTAAAGATGAAAATTAGACATGTGTAATGGATGAGGAACTTGATCAAATAGTAAATAATGAGATATGGGATTTGGTACCTAGACCAAAAGATACAAATGTGATAGGAACTAAGTAGGTATTTAGAAATAAGATGAATGAGAAAGGAGAGCTCACAAGAAATAAGGCTAGACTAGTGTGTAAAGGATATGCTCAAGTTGAAGGGATAAAATTTGATGAGACCTTTTATCCTATGGAAAGAATGGAAGTAATTAGACTCTTATTATCATATGCAATATTTAAAGGTTTTAAAGTTTACCAAATAGATGTGAATTCTACATTTTTGAATGGTAACTTAGATGAAGAAGTCCATATTGAGCTACCTGAAGGTTTTTTCATGACAAGTAATTAGGACTATGTTTTTAAACTAAAGAAATATTTATATGGTCTTAAACAAGTTCTTCAATATTGGTATGATAGGTAAGACAAGTATATATTGAGGTAAGTCTCCAAAAGAGGGGTAGTTGTTAGTTATTTGTACATTAAGACATAGGGCACTCATCAATTACTAGTGGTAGTCTATATTGAAGACATAATTTTTAGATCTGACAATGATAACATGAGTAGAGAGTTTGTAGATGAGATGAAGGTTGAGTTTAAAATGTCAATGTTGGGAGAAATTTATTTCTTTTTAGAATTCCAAAATAACCAACTTGATGTAGGGATATTCATTTCATAGTCAAAATACATCAAGGATATGCTAAATAAGTTTTACATGATGGATTGTAAACCAATGAGTACTCCCATGATCACCAGATACAAGTTAAGTAAATAAGATGACTCACCAAAGGTTGATCAAACCTTGTATAGATCCATGATTGGAAGTATTTTATACTCTACTACTTTTTGGCCTGATATCATACAAATAGTAGGCCTTATATGTAGGTTTCAAGTTGGTCTTAGAGAGTCTCACTTGATATAAGTCAAAAGGATCTTGAGTTATCTCAAGGGAACCATAGAATATGGCTTATGATACCCTAGAGCAAAGAGTTCACTCTAAGGACATACACTAATCCAGATTGGACAGGGTGTGTGGATGATAGGAGGAATACCAATGGTGGTGTTTTCTTCATGGGTGAATGTTTGGTGTCTTGGCTAAGTAAGAAACAAACCTTTGTATCCCTATCAATTGTAGAAGCTCAGTATATAGTTGTTACTTCCTATTGTACTCAAGTAATATGGATGAATTAAACCTTGAAAGACTATAAGGTAAGATAAAATAGACCTTGTCTTATTTATAATTAAAACAATAGTCTAATTATTATCTCAAATAATATTTTTATGCACTAAAAAACTAAGAACATTAATATTAGATATCATTTTTTGAGAGAATAAGTGATTAATCAAAGTGTTAATTTGGAGTATATGCCTACAAAATAACAACTTGTAGATATTATGACTCAACCATGGACAATAGTAATATTTGAATATCTAAGACAAAGCTTGGGAGCCATTTAATTTTATATAAATAAATATAAGGTCATTTTTTAATGGGGATCGATAATTTCATGAGATTGCTCCAGAGGTTAGTGATGAAAATCTTCAAGAAATCTTTTTAGAGACAATGTTCCTAAAGGCAAGTTTTAGTTAATCTTTGAATCTTGGTTTAGTTGGTCAAATCATGAAAAATGAAGTTAAGTTTGATTTGGAGTATGGAGAGGGCTTGTACAAGTGTATTCCATGGGTTCATATGTGCCAAGTTGGTCAAAAGAACCATTCATGATCATTTGTTCAGTTTGACCATTTTGCTCAATGTTCATTGTCTAGTGAGAGATCATCATGCAAAATTGGTATTTTTGAGATATATAAAGCTAACCAAGGGTTGAGTCCAATTGAATTTGATGTGTTAAAATTAAAAATGTGCCTTAAAGGTGTGATATTAATCAAATGATATGTTGAAGTTGTTTTGGTATAATGACATATGCAAACATAGGGTCTACAAACACAATCATGAGCTTTTCAAGTGTCAAATGAAGTTTAGTGAGTATTAAATGTGAATTTGTGGAATATAAAGGGGTTTTCACCTCATACAAGTGTTCTCCATGTGGGTTTAGGATTTTATGGCCTCTTTAGGGTAGTTTGAATAATTTTGATGGCTCTTAGGTATGATAGTCTCTACTTAAGGGTTCGTAGGATAAAAACCATGTTCATGGTTCTATGGGTTTTCCAAGGATTCAAACCTCAAGAATTGGTCCAATGGTGTGTATTTATGACCTACAAGTGTGAGATAATTTTTAGGAGATATCATTGATTGAAAGATGGTAATTTGACCACATTTCTCTTTAATGCCCTAATGTTTTAGCCCATATGGGTTAATGACCTTCCCAAAGGAGTCAAGGTCTGAGGCTAATTAATCTATTTAAATGGATAAATGGGTGATCAAAAATTACTTTAAAATAATCTATAAGTGTATTATTTGTTTTATGGTTTAGCATTGTGCAAATGGAGGGTTAATTGGTAGGTCAATTTGTGAAAGATTTATGGTGAAGAAGAAGAGTTGGATGGTGAAAATTGGCATGCATGAGGGGGAATATGATTGTGCATCATATATAGAATTTAAATTCTTGAAGGTTTCTACACAAAAATTTATGGGCTCTTCAAGGTTTAGGTAGGGCTGTTAAGCCTCTAGATAAGGCTAGGTGATTCAAATGTACCTTTTGGTCATTTTATCCAAAATACTAAGGTATGATTGTTTTCATATGAATTTTTCAATATATTTTGAACATATTTCATGTTTTAATAATGGATTGAACATATGTTGGTGATCATTGAGTTGGCTTGTGAGAGAAAACATGAAGGTAACTATGAAGTTTCATCATAGTTAGAGATGGTCTGAAGGTGATCAAGGAGTTCCTAAGTTTAGGTGAATTAGGGTGAGTTTATCTCAATGTTATTAAGGTGTGATCACTCCCATTTTCTTGATATTTTTCATTACTTCTTCATATATCAGTGCATGGTCAATGAAGAGTGTTGTCAATGAGTAAGTTTGAGGTAGTCATGGTAAGAAATGGTATGCACAGTGATATGGGGAGTTTATATCATCTATAAAAGGATGTAAATTCTTTATTTTGGATTTTAAAACATTTAAAGGTCCTTAGTATCAATAGGGAAGCCTAATTTGTCATTATTTTAAAGGGGGAGAAAGTTTTTGTAGAAGGAAAAAGAGTATGTGCATAGATTTGTGTTGGTGTTTACAAGTGTTGACATCAATTGCAAAGGGGAATATTATTGAGTTATTTTACATGATGTCTCAAAGGTGTAAAATAGTTTTGATTAGGTGTGAAGTATGCTAGTAGGTTAATGATAAAGTGTGCCTTAGTGATCATGCATGGACCTTATAGTGTTTGCTTGGTTAGGCAAGATGATGGATGTTGATGATGTGTTGACCATGTTTGAGGGGTTATATGGGGTGTAAGGAGTGATTGGTATAATTTTTTAAGTGAAATAAATCCATTTGAGTAGTTTTGTGAAGGTCTAGGTTATCCTAGTCATCTTGGCAAAGTTTCCTAAGTAGATTGATGACATCAAAAATTGCACATGTGAAGGTGTTAGAAGAAAGTGGTCACATGGGTCTATTCAGTTTTATGACTAGAACATGTGTTTAGAATTTAAGAACTTGAAATGATGTCTATAAAAATTTATTATAGTGAAAATTTACTCTCCTAGGCTAATTTCATCATTTTCCATAGTCAAATTTGCATTTTTTTAGTGACCGTTGGAATTCAAATAATTGAATCTATAAAGGAAAACCAATCTGAAATGTTTTTCCTATAAATTTTTATGATGGATTAAAAATCAAAGTGATAGATAACCTCAATGTAAAACTAAGAAAATTGATTTGGAGGTTTTACTAGTTGTATAATTGCATTTTAATTTTAGTTTAAAGTTGATCAAGGGTTTGACTTTCTTCTACAAGTGACCTGAGAAAGATGTTTGAGCTTTTATTGATTGTGTTTGGATGTTTCATAGTGAATTATCTATTGAATAATGTTTTATACTCCTTAAGGATCATTTATATGGATTTTGGAGGTTTTACCAATCCATATTTAGTATGAACCATTGCTTAGAAGTTGATTGTTTGTTCATTAATGATGTTTTCATGTACAAGGCAAATGATTGATAGGTTTTGCATATGCAGAGGTGTGTAATGATAAATTTAATAACTTGAGGATGTCTTAGGGGTCACTTTTCGTGGACCTATGTGATTTTAAGTGGTCTTGTGTTTCTATTTTTACTCAATGAATTTTTTAAAGGATGAATAGGTCTCCATGGACCTAAAAGGGCTACTTAGGCCTAATTGAAAGGTGTTGATGCTTAAAGGTGATCTATCAAAGCTATGGTTAACCTATGAAGTTGGTGTTGATATTTTTATAAGTGAGATATAATCCTTAAGGTTTAAGGAATGTCTTGTGGCAATGAAGAAGGTGATGATCATGTAGACTCTATAAAGAACAAAATCAAAGATGAAGGTTACTAGAATGAATGTGCAACGAAAAGAGAAGTGTGAGTAAGCTTTGTGGATGGATTTAAGAGAATGGTAGTGTGAGGGATATGTATGTGACCTAGTGGTCATGTTTATAATGTTTTAAAAGTGTTTTATAGGGTTGATGATTGAAGATGAGTGAAAAGGTGTAGAGTGATCCAAAAGGTTATTTTGGATGAATTGCTTGTGTGTGAAGGCTTGAGAAAGTGTGAAGGGTTGAAGAGAGTTTTTATTCACTATATCTCCATCATATTTAAAGGAAATTAGAGTTATGTTAGTGTTGATATCATAATATTTTGTGTGGGTGCTCAACATCTTGGCCAAGTGGGTGATTGTCCATGCTTAGGGGTTGGTGCTCCTTGTGAAGTGGGTGCTTCACTAAGGTATTTTGTTTATGATCTATTAAAGGACTGTAGTCCATGTTTTTATAGGATTGAGAGTGGTTTTTTTCCCCCATGAGGTTTTTCAACATAATTCATGTGTTATGTGCTTTGATCTTGCATGCTTTTCTTTGTTCATTCCAATGAATGGTTTATATGCTTCATGAATGCTTATGTTGAATGGTTAAGAGTTTGAAGAATTGGAATTGAAGTTTATTTGATTGCATTAGTGATTCAACCCCCCAGTGATTATACCTCTAACACTAACATCATTTCCATCCTTTTTTTGAATAGTTAATTTATGCACAATAATTAATTAATCATGCACACATAATTACACAAAATTAATAAACTATAGAATTTATGAGTCACCAAACATCTTCTACATTTCTCTCAACCAATTTTTGAGTCATCCAATAACTTCCTTAACTTTTTAAACCAATTTTTGATTCATAATTGAACCTTTAAAATAATGGTAAGTCATCCAACTAACTTGAATCATTCATGAGAAAATTTAAACTACTAGTTAACTTCCCCTTTATTTCTCAAACACATCTATAATTTATCTCTTCCACTGTTGAAGAGGGCTAAAATTAGACCATCCAAAATTAACATAATCTAATAAATCTGAATTTTCCCAATTAATTATCTTCTCACCCTAAAGCATATAAATTGAAATGTCATCCTCCATTTTCAACATCCATCATTATGATATCCAATTTCTATAAAAACTACCTTGTGCATCCATTTATGAATAAATAAATCACGTCATTATGCTAATAAAATTCCCTTTGTATTGGATAATGAATTGAGAATCCATATGCAAACTTTTAAGAGCAAATAAAATCTAGTCAAAGGAGAAAGCATTCACTTTTAATGGTAAGATGGAAGGGAATTTGTTTATTTTATCTTTTTTTTTTATTGTATCTCTATCTAAGGTTTAAAAATAGTATTTAGATTAGTAATTCAATTATTTGTTTATTTTATTAATATTAACTTATAATTTCTATCTATCAAAATCCTCATTTTTTCATTAGTGTCCAAATTGGTGATATTCAGGTCAAGTGAGTCTTGATTAATCAAGGTTATGTCACATGTGTCACTTGTATAGAATTCATCAAGACCCTTGGATATTATAAGTGTAATATTAAGTCTACCCAAATCACATGTCAAGGCTATTATAAAATATAAATGCCTTCACTTATATATTTTTAGATTCCAATCGTGGTCCCACCTATCATAGACATAGTTAAGATTATAATATTTATCTTTCCATTACCATACAACATTTTACTTTGTCACCCATGGACTCATCACATGATGGTAGTGACCTCCTTTAATTTTAAGAGTGTCAAGTTTCCTCATAAGGGTGATATATAAAATATTAAATGTGATACTATTCCTTAGAATTTTGGAAAATCTCAAGAGCATGGTGTACTTAAAATACCTACCCTTGAAACATTGCTTAGCATTCCCTTCTAAGAATACCAACACTTTAACTATCACATAAATTATAATCAAGGTTACAATGGTAAACCTAAACTTGTGAGCAACATCCCACCTAAACTCTTAGATTTTGACAATGAAAAAAATTATGAGATCATCCTTTAGATAAAAACATCAAAGCTTCCTTATAATATCATTTCCTAGTTTCCTCATTCTTTGTGACCTCATTCATGCAAAAAGTGAATTGATGAGTTCCATAGTTTCATGGTTATCCCTAATAAGCCCACTTTCCTCTCTTCATCTAGTGACATAGTGGTTGATGTTTTTAATATCAATATTAGTCAACCAAATTATGCTTATGGTTAATCCCTTGATAAGACATGGTTAGCCAATTATGCCCAAGTTAAAGATACTAAAGTCCTCTATTATTAGTATTCTTTTCAATGATTTTAGAATCAAACTAAATCCTATTATAATATTAATTTAATTGAAATAATTTTCCCTCTTATTTCACTTGATGTTATTAATTCTTATACTAATGTCCATATATCTGATATAGAGCACATTATAGCTTATACCATGCATACCATTATTATTACTTTAGAAACTCTTTAGATCATGCTTAAATATAGATCCATAATTAGAATATAATAGTTTGATAGATTTTTAAATCCTTCCAGCTTACTTCTTCCTAATATGTTGGCCACATTAATATGACTCACATAATTTAGATATAAAATAAGTAGTGACATTTTTGTTCCTTCCACAAAGTCTATGGTCATTGATACTGAGTGCAGATCATACAAAAATATTTTTGAAGTAGAACCAAGTTCCTAAATATACCACTATATGATTTGATAATGATGACTTATTTGATGATGTTTTAGAAAAATCCTAGTACAATTATCCACCTACATCATATGCATTACCACATTCACCCACCCAATAAGATGAACCACACCATTAGTCTAAAAAGGTATAATATCACTTTGCCAAAGATTATAGAGCATAATAGATTTTTTTTATCACACTATAAACTTTAAGGCCATATTCCCACCATAGATAAACAACCCCCTAAGTTTGATACTCCTAGTTTTTTTTTGTTGTTTCCATGGAATGAACAAGCATTCTTTGACCCATTATCAAGCTCTTTGGTAGTAATTATATGCCCTTCATCTTAAAGTAATTTAGTTTTATACTATCCTAAATATGCCATCATCGAAGATAATACCAAAGTATATCCCCAAACATGGATAGGTCTATTATCTTTGGCACCATTTCAATACACATCTTATAGATAAATGTAGATCTCTCCAAAAACATTTTTGATATTTTTCAAGGCCTTCACCTCAAACTTCATATTAATGCTCACATGGTTCATCAAATATGGAGGTACAACCTCTCCTAAAATTGGAACCTTCTATTAGATTAGAAGATGTATGCAAGATGACACCATAGGATCCTTGTATTGAATTTTATCACCAAGAGGCCCCATGACCTCCTTCTAGAATGCATACCTTTTCCATCAAGTTTGTGCAATAATAAATCATAACACTACTCTCTCAAAGAGAGTGGAGTAGATTATAATTAGATCCATATGTAAACTACAATAGGACTTATAAGATTTTATATATGATGTATGCCAAGATAATTAATGACATTTATGAGCATATAATTGATTCATATCATTTTTTTCACATTGTCATATGAGTGGATTTCATTTTATTATCATTTTAACATGCATTATATACCTAAGGAGGGGAATATAGTGCATAATAGTGGTAAACTTGTAGTAGATGAATAGTAATAATAATACCACATTCATAGAATTAAAGAGTGAAACAAATTAGAATAGTATTAATAGAGGGGCATAGGCCATTTTAATACACACAAGCAAATCTCAATTTAATTAGAGTATTACTCTGATAAGGAGGTATCCCCCTCAAAGTGACAAGTGATTTGTGAATTTATTCCTTCCAAATAAAAAGGAATATTATAATTTGTATTATAATATATGTAATTAGTCTAGTAATGAGTTTAGAGGTTATTGACATATAAATTAGAGCTCTTTCCATAGTTATTTCCATGTATAAGTTTTCTATTATAGTAGGAGACTGTGCAAGTAGGGGCTTGAAGTTTTGTTCACCATATACTCTTACCTTGCATTTAGGATCCTAGTGATCATAAAGTGGATAAGAATTGAGATGAGGTGAAATTTTTTTAGGAAGCTAGTTTTAGGAGTGTAAGTTGTATTGTGGTGAGTGTTTTTACTGTAGACACATTTTGGAACTTCATAGAGCAAGTCTAAGTTATCCATTGCATATTGAAGGTTTTCAAAAATCATATCTACATCTTTATCTCTTGTCCAAAGTTGCAATATGAAGACAAAACAAAAGTGCAATTTTTCATTTTTTCCCTCAAAATCATAATTGGTCTTCTTCAAAATGATCTCAAATGGTAATGAATTACACCAAATAATTTTTGGGTTTTGTGCACCTCACTCTAAATTTGTAGATAGTTTTGAAAATTTTAATTTCATTAAGGATTGTAGAAGTTATCATTGTTTTATAGCTACTATGTAAACAATAATAATAATAATAATTTACTGTTCTTCTACATACTACTCTCAAATGATAAATAATTACACCAAAAATTTTATGAGTTTTATGTGCCTTTATTTCCATGTTCCATAATAGTTATAAGTTTTGAATTTAATTAAGTATTATATAATTTATCATAGTTTTACTAACTACTACTATTTAATAAAAAGTGTTTTATGGAAGTCTAAGTGTGGGATGCATTTTCTATTGAAATTGACATATAATCACTTGTAATCATGGAGATTCACATTTTATATGGTGCATTGATTAGACTTCATCAAACTAACACAATTAGGGAATAACAAGCTTGTTGTTCCCAACATTACCCTATTCTTTTTAAAGAATGGAGACCCACTTTTAGTTTTGATTTGGCCCTATTTGTTAAGTTTTCTTCTTCATTTTATGGAATTTTTTTATTATATGTCTCCTTAATCACAACATTTAGAACTACAAACAATGATATTATACATTTCAAATTAACTTTTTAATGCCTTTCAGGAGTTTTATACTTATGCATATTTTGGGATTTGGTTTTAACATAGAACTAATTATGTTCAAGATTTTGTTTGTCAAACTATTTTTCACAATACTTAAGTTTAGACATTAAATTCAAATGTTTGTTCATCAAAGAAACTTTTTAGGACTTGTTCATCAAACATTTTGCTTTGGGACTTATTTTTAGAAACTTTGCACTTCAAGACTTAAGTTTGAGATTTATTCATCAAAATATTTGTTCAAAGTTTTTGTATTTGAAATTTTGTTTAGGAGTTTTGTTTGGAGGTTTTGTTCATTGGATGTTTGTTCATGACTTATGTCTGGGTTTTCCCTCATTCATAAGATTTGTTCAGAACAATCTTCATTAACATTTTTGTTCAGACATTTTATTCAAACATTGTTCTAAAGGAATTGGTTTTCAAAAAAAATTCTTAAGGATTGTGTTTAGAGCCTTCAATTCATGAGAGTTGTTGGCTTGGTCACAATGTAAAACTTGACTCCTAACTCTAACTACCAAAATATTGCTATAATTAGCCATCAAAGTGTAACTTCTTCATGAAACTTTCAAAATGATGTAAAGATGTGGCTTTCAAACCAACTAAACTAATGATATTTGAATTATTTATGTAAATAAAGCATATGAACGTTGGACATTAAAATTGCATGAATTGCAATTGAATGCAAAAGTCTATATCAATGACTTACAACTATCAACATGTTCACTTGATTACAAGTAAATTTTGAGCTCACTTGCTACTCTATGAACAAAGCCTAGCCACCTATGAATCCATTGGAAAGAATCAATTAGTGAAAAATAATTTTCACAATTTAGGAAAATAAATTTGAGAAAAACAAACAATTGTAATGGTTTCATCATCTTAGAGCTTTAGAGGAGTACTTCCACCATCCCAATTCTCTATTAAGGATTCCCAAAAGTATATAGACACCATGTTTAATGCAATAATATTCAATAATAGGCATGCTTACTATTTAAAATTATAAGATGCCATTGATGCCATCAACACATTTTCTCATGAGGGATATTTATCTCTAGCTTAATGCCAATTGGTGATAGAAATACTCTACTTCAAGAGATAAGGAATACACTTCATGATGGCCAAGCCTAAGGTTATGCCATGTAACAATGTACTGTGAGACTTTTTATTTATTAGGAAGGTGACATAAGATGCCTTATTACATCATATAGATCACCAAATGATTTTGGCTTGCATCTTTGGTGATGATTTGCAAAGGTACTTATATTTTCCAATTATAAATTCCATATTTGATAAACATAGGGTGGTAAAATGGAACAAGCATAATTAAATTTTGAAAGGAAAAACCCTTTCTCCCATTAGCAAATTCAGAATGGGGGTCTACACTGAGATGACCCTATTGAATAGACTACACAACATGCCAAGTATCCATTTTTTCACCTAAATTGGGTGAATCTAGACATGATGATGACCTCTAACATTTATTTTAACCTATGGGGATTATAAACTTCAAACTAAGGGAGCAAGTTTTGCATAAAGGTAAAATACCCAATTTAGCATGCCATTTTTATATGATGTCATACCTCTTGGATGAAGTAATGGGGGTAGTGTATAGGGACTTTGGGGAGCTTTGCATCCCAAACATAGACTATATAAATAATTTCATTTGAAATTATTTTCAATTCATGCACATATATGCATATACAAATCATATCACCCTAATTGTAGAGGACATATATCCTCAAGTATCATAGACTATCCATGAGGCCCCACTACTTAGGATATCCAAGAGTATAATAGACACACTAGCACCTTGGGGTGACTACTAGATATACCTAGACTATACAATGATCATGGTCACTAGTAATAAGTTCAGCCCCATGTTCCTCCCTAAGTACATGCCAGATAAGCTTATAAATTAAGATATCACATTCTAACTTTGGTGGAGTGTAGAGGAAGATCTCATAAGAAAAAGAAAGGAAAGTTCTATGGGTCTCATATTATAATTGTCTAAATGTGTTATATGATGAGGAAATTTTGGGGATGTAGGAAATAATAGGAAGCATTATAAGTTAACTACCCTACCTCATAAGGATTGGGGCCCTCATTATTAGATACAAAAGCATATCTATGGATTTAGTATTCCTAATCAACATGTTCCCTATGACCAAGATTTTTTGTTCTTAAATGCATGAGATGATGCCAAATTTATATATAGGGAAAAAATTATGGGGCTCAAAGAGGATCATTTAAATATTACTAAGGGGGGACCTTTAATTTTGGTGAAATAGATGCATACAAGGTTACCATCTCCTAGAGGATGGATTACTTTAGACTTTTGGGGCAATATACCCCAGCAAAAAATAGAGGAACAAGGGGAGCCTTCTCAATAATATTCCCAAACATTAAATAATATCAAGATAGATCCTTGTCTGAGTGAAATTGAGAATAAAGGGGATCAAGAGGATCCAATTGACTTGGACTCCTCTAATGTAAAAGCCCAAGATCACCCAACTTCACCACCATTGCAGACATCTATAGTATAAGAGGTTGCTACTAACTCAATTTAGTGAGCCTCCTCCCCACCATTGAAGGCTATAATCTACTACAAGAGGAAGCCAAGTCCTCCTCCCCTCATAGAGAACCCAATTATTAATGAACCATATGTAAGCACATCTTTAATTCAGTAACAAAAAATAGAAAAATAATAAATAGATGAAGAGGAGGAATTAAAAATAGGAAAGGCACTAAGACTTGCATATGATAAAGGGAATTCACTAATCAAAGATGCTAAATTAGGTAAGAAGGCTTAGCCTTCAATCTCTTCTTCACAAATTTGCTCTTTTGTTCCCATGTTTGGTTTAGTTTCCCTTAGTGTTATCTTAAAAACACCTTTTCTCACTCCAAAAGTAGAGGATGTTACTATTGTGGTCTTAATTTTCACCCTTGGAGGAATTTATTCAGGCCCCCTCTAACTAAGCTAAAAATTTAGGATAACCCTAGGCTGTGGGTATCCTGTAGTGGGGTTAAACCTCTAGAGAAGGCTAGCTTCCTCTTGGTAGTTCACTTAAAATAAGGCTTCTACTAATAAAAAAGATAGAGAAGGGGTAAAGGGTTAATAATAAATCTAAATGGGTGATTCACCAAATTAAAATGGACACTCACATAAGTTTGAAACAATACTAGTTCAGCATAAGACAATTATTTCTCACACAACCTCAGAAAATAGCTAATTGCATAAGTATTTCATAAATTAGGCTCATCAAACAATAAAATAAGTAAAGAGGAATTATAAAATTCAGACCAAGAATCAATTAATGGTATAAATAGCATAAGTTTAGACCTACAAATAGATTGAAAACACCTTAAAAGAGGCAATAAAGAAGGACAATAGACATGGAAGAAACTCCTTCACAAGGCCATCATGCACAAGCTTACTTAAACACTAGTTTAAGGCAAGAGATAGGTAAAAAATTAATCTTATTGCTTCAAAAGGTATTTCATACAAATTTTGATAGGATTTTACCTTATCAAAATGAGAGTCTCCTGATACTCCCAAAAAATGTGAGTATATCTTCTCAAAAGTCAGAAAGTCCTTTCTCCAAAATCAGAGTCCTTTTTCTATAGGGAATAAAATGGGAGGTATAGGAGAAAGGGGGAAAGAGAGAAGGAACACACCATCTAAAATAAATAAATGGGATGCCACCACATTTCAATGAATTCACAACCACTTTTTGATCAATTAGAACCAATCCTTCTTGACTATTCTAACCTTCATTAGTTCAATAGTCTTCTAGCCTTCTCATTGGCTGAGGAGTACACTAGAAGACAAGAATTTATTCAGGATGATGATTCATGATCTTACCAATAAGGGAAAATATTTAAAGGCTCTAAAAAAGAATTGAATGCTCCATCTACACTTTCCAATCCCCAAATCTCTTTCTTATAACTTCGACACCACCCTCCATTTGGCTTCATTATAAGAACAAAAGCCTCATATCCATGGACCTGACAGAGCCATGAGTATGTATACTTTAAATGGATATATGTACTTGTTTGTCAATAATATAACCATGTCAAAATATAAGACACTTCTTTTCATAATCACAACTCTACACCTACTTCAAACCATGGACATAGGTCCACTATAGATGAAAACCAATCCCATTTATTGGTTTTTATTAATTCATCATTTCAATGAAGATATACCATATACTAATCCTCATTATTTATCTCCATTAGGTTTAAATAAACCTATTCTACCTATAAACATTATGGAAGCCAATAACTCATATATGCATGGATCCCCCTTCAAAAAGGTAATGGACAAAGTTGTGTAAATGCATTATGACCTCAAAAAAAAAGTCTTTTAAGTTCTAAATCTTCAAACCAAAGGTCTAGAATGATATTTAATGGTGGCCCTCAAACTTTAAATATTTACTCTTCTTGATCTGAATCATATTTAGATATCGACTTTATGCATTTTCCCATCTAGGTCCACAAAATCTTTTAATCTGATGTGTCTACCTATGTGACATCCTCACCAAGATATTTATCATATTTAAAAATATGACCATCACAAATTTGGACATGTGTCACCATCTTGTGCCTCCTAGAAATTGATTGAATTAATTTCATTTATCTTTCATTTAGGCTTCCCAAATTTTGACACTTGGCAATCCCATATTTAATTTGTGGATCTTACTACCAGTCTTCATCTAGTTACCACTTTATTCCATGTGGCAGACTCACATGTAATCTAGGCTCATTAACCTTTTGACCTAATTCAAACCATCAATCTCCTTTGCATAATTAAATGTGCTCCATCGATCTTTGATTTATAAGATCAAACACATGTTGTTGATCCTTTGATTCACTATGATCATGATACTTATCACCATTGCACTTTATCTTAGGATCCTCTAACTTGTTGACCTTGTAATTATCATTAGATCTATTTTTGCATGAATGATATATTTAGATCCACTAACCCTAGTCTTTAATACATATTATTGATCAAGATTTGTACGTAAGAATACACATCATCAATCTTGATCGAGGGACCTTTTAAGTTATTTACTTGATTGATCACCTACTTTATTTTGATCTATTGATCTGATCGATTGATCTTTTAAAAATTGGAATCCCCATGTTCAACCTTAGGATCCTTTTAATATTTTAAAACCCAAATAGACACTTCTTGTGGCTTTAAATTGATGTCCTTGGGCACATCCCACACTATTAGATCATTTTTTTAGGCTTATATCTTGAGATAGAAAACTCATCAAGACTTAAAATTTTTAGGGGACATTCAAGGCATGAAAAAAATAATTTCCATGTAGTCCTTCAACTTTGAGAGGCCTCCCAAGTACAAATATTAAATATACAACCAAACTAACTTGTTAATTCTTACATGGCATGACAAGATGATCTGGTTCTTCTAAGCTTATGCTTGTTAACATTTTACCTATAAAGGCTATGATAAACATTTGATACTTTATCTAAAATCCCATTCATTCTCTTATGTGGTTGAACACCATGAAAACCCATGGGATCTTTCACTTACAATTGTAGATCTATTTCTAGACCTACTTTTCAAAAATCAACAAATTCACCTTATGACTTTCTTAAAGTGTTTCAAAATATTTCAAGTGACATGTGTTATTAATCTTCCACCATTTTATTACTCACTCAAATATGACTTTGCTCACCTCTTACACCATATTCAAGCAAAATTTTCTTATATAGGCCAAATTTGGCTAGCATTTCTGGTGACCTCTTGGTATTGCATGCCTATTATGCAATAGATCAGTAGCCTTGTCTGATCCATTGTGCATAAATAGTCATAATTATTTACTTTAAGATGATATGAAACTAATACAAGGCTAGACCTTTCTAAAAAACTCCTCTTGAATCAACAAGGATCACAAGAAACAAAACTAATAATATGCCCAAGGCACTTAGGGAAGGGAACACATAACTAAAATAAATGTGCACAAGGCACTTGGAGGAGAACATTAATAAATAATATAATATATAAAATGGATAAAAAATATTTTAATAGTAAGGATTTAAATGAATTACATTGACTAAGTTGGGTAATAACTCTCCATCTAACTAGGCAAGTTGAAAAGCATTATGTTGCTTACATTTTTAGATCAAGTAAGGGCCACTCCACAAGCTATCAAACTTGGTATGGTTGTCTGGCTTGGCCTTATTTCAATCCCACTTGAGGACTAGATCCCCCTCTTTAAAATCCCTTACTGTGGCTCTCTTTTCAAAGGCCTTCTTGACTTGAGCTTGATGAGACTCTATTGTATTCATTACAAGGTCCCTAGTTTCTTCAAGCTCCATGAGCTCTACCATCCTCACGCTCATAAGTTCACTTTCCATCAACTCAAACCAATGGGCTAACTCCAAGGTAGGAAACTTGAGAGAGATTGGTAATTTGGCTTCCCTCTCATATGTTAGGACATATGATTAGTTGTCAATGGTAACTTTGGGAGTCACTCTATTAGCCCATAAGGTTATCCTTAACTTTGTGTGCCACACTCTCTGATTCTCTTCCATGGTCATTTTGATAATCCTTATCAATTTCTTGTTTGTTGACTATGACAATCCATTGCCTTAGGGGTAATAATTTGAGGATGTACTAAGGTAGATGCCCAACTAAATTACCCATTTACTTGTCTTCATGCTAACAAATTCTAAGGAATTATCTAAAATTATTATTACTGGTACACCAAACCTTAATATTATGTTATCATATAAGTCCAACATTGCTATTTCATTAGCTTCTTTTAGGGCAATTACTCCCACCCACCTAGTGAAGTAATCAGTAAGAATGAGTACCATTTGTGTCCTTCACTAGAAGGTGGTTTGATCATTCCTATGAAGTCCATACCCTACTACATGAAGGGTTTCTCCACTTGAATTAGGTTGAGAATAAGGGCTTCCATCCTTTGCTTACCTATAAATAGAGCACACTTTTGACACTTTTTGACCCATGCATATGAATCTTCAAAGAGGTTAGGCCAATAATAACCATATCTCATCACTTTTTCTACTATAGTCCTTGAAGCAAAATGGCCTCTTATAGGCCCATCATGGAATTGCTCTAAGAGCCTTGTCACTTGGTCATTATCTATACATCTAAGAAGCATTCCATTGAGATCTTTTATAAATAGAACCCCATTAATCAATGCATAAGGTATAGACTAAAGTCTAAAATACCTTACCCTATTTATACCTTGTGGACACTCACCTATCATCAATAAATGTGTCATATTTAATAGCCATCTAGTGTGAGGTGGAGGTTCATCTATTTGTGAGTTGTCTTGTGTCACCAAAATAACTTCTTTATCTTCTTGAAGGTAATCAACCATATACTCACATAGGCCTTTGCCTCTCACTAGCTTAGTGACCTTGATCTTCATGTCATACTCCATGACCTTGGTAATCTATCCAATCCTCTTCTCATTCAATTCATTGTTAATAAAGAAGTCCTTCACTCTAGGATGAGACACCATAAGATAAATATTGCAATTAGAGAGCAATGGTTTGAACTTTTTGAGGCCTTTCAAAGCTATAAGAACTTGATTTTATATAGAATTATATCTTACCTCTTATCCCTTAAGCCCTTGGTTAAAAAATGCCATTGGCTACTCAAGTTCTTCACCATTATTTTTCATCATCAAAGATGATATATTGTCAATATTTCCAAAGGTATACAATGTGAAATCCTTTGAGAAATCAAGATTCATGAGAGAGGATATTTGGGCAATTGCTTGTTTGATAGCCTCAAATGTTGCTTTACCTTTATATGACAAAGTGAACACTTGGTTCCTCTTCAACATGGTAGTGATGGGTTTGACCAAATTTACAAAACTAGGTATAAACCTTCTCATGAAGTTTATTTTCCCAAGGAAACTCTAGAGTCCCTATGTTAGGGGAAAGATAATGCCAAGATGACACTTATTCTATCAGGATTGATGGATAATATTTATCTTGAGATAATATGTCCCAATATTTTAAATTAATGATAAAAAAACACACATTTCTTGGGATTCAAAGAGATCCTATATTATTTTAATCTTTTAAAGATAAATCTTAAGTGATCTAGGTGTTCACTAGTGTTATTGGAGAAAATTTTTATGTCATCCAAGTAGACTAGCACCACATTATTTAGTAATCCTTAGAAATCCATTTCCATGGCTCTTTAAAAAAATTATATAACATTCAACAAACTAAAATGCATCTTATGATAAGCATATGTGCCCCACTTTATGGTGAAGGTAGTCTTATATTGGTCTTCTTCTCTCACCAGCACCTAGTTGTATCCTGGATACCCATACAAAAGAGACAAGCATTTTGAACCATCAAATATTTTAAGGAGATTATCCATGGATGGCAAGGGGTAATGATATTTTAAAGAGACCCTACTCAAGTATATATAGTCAACACACAACCAAATTTACCCATTCTTCTTCCTCACAAGTAGTAGGTTGGTTACCCATGATGAGTGGTTGATAGGAAAGATGATATTGGATTCAATCAATTTAGTCAATTATTTATTCAGAAGATCTTCAATTTTGGGGTTGATAGGCATTTAATTCTACTTTATAGGATTGGCATTAGAATCTAATTCTATAGTGTGTTGGGATAGCTTAGGATCAAAGCCTATTAGATCACTATATTCCCAAGTAAATATGTCTACATATTCCTTACAAATTTTAATGAAAGCATGCCTGTCAACCTTAGTGCTTACCTTTCCAAGCTTG
Organism: Torreya grandis; assembly: GCA_037957365.1. Taxonomy (NCBI): domain Eukaryota; kingdom Viridiplantae; phylum Streptophyta; class Pinopsida; order Cupressales; family Taxaceae; genus Torreya; species Torreya grandis. Next base: position 2,045,123 of record JARHVA010001403.1, read on the forward strand.
AGGATCTTGTCTTTGAGGATAATAACTCTTTCATAGTTCTCATTAGTTGACATCATTACCTTATATTTCCTCATATGATCTCCCTCATGGAAAAGACCTTCAAGGGTGACCAACCCTTTAGGAGGCTTATTAGACCTCAACTTGATAATTTGATTCTCATACTGATGTTGGAATTTACCTTGATTTATTAAGGAAAAATTATTTTTTTGATGCAATAAACAAGCAATCTACTTATCACTATCAAAGACTTGTTAATGAGCTTCTTTTTTTGTGTGATGGTCTTACTACAAATTTAACATGTGGCTAAACTTTAGACTTCTTAAACTCGTTTAGGATACCAAACTAAGCTCCCATAGCTGTCAACCTACCAGCATGTTGATTTTGGTTCATTGACACTACTTAGATGTTGAAGGCCTCAAATTTTTTAAGTATAGCCCACACTCTATGTTTGGAGGATCTCATCAAGGGATTCTTTGTGATGTTCTAGCCTCTTACCTGATGCACTATTATCTCACTATCTCTAAACACTTGTAACTAATTAATTCCCCTCTTACTATCCCATTAAAGGCCATGGATAAAGACCTCATACTTATTTTCATTACAAAAACAAACTAATTAGAACCTGAAAGAAGAAAAGTACTTGTGATTAGAGGGAGATACTAGCATTGCACCTACACCTAATCCATATTTTATCCTTGATCCATTAAAAAATAATTTTCACAAACCATTAGTATCTTCTTATGGCCTAGTGAGGGATAACATGGACTGATTTTACTCATACAAGTAGTAGACACCCATGTCCCTCTCTTCAACACCTTCCAAAGGATCAATTAACTATTTTTCACTCTATAACTCATCCAAGAACATATCAGGTATCTCCTTAGGATGAGTGTTATAGTTCTTGACCAACCAAGTGGTCATCTTCATCAATAATGGTATAATTGATGTTTGAGCTATTTGGCCCATAAGGCTCTATGTGAAATTTTGTAATCAGCTTAGCTTTGATGGATACCTTGGTCTCATACCTTGTCTTAAAAGCCAAGTATGACCAATTTTTTGCTAGATAGCCTCCAATTTTTGTTATGAAATACCTAGATAAACATAGATAAAAATGAGGAGGCACAGCTAGGATCAACACATCTTGAGCCACTAAAACACTAAGATAAGCATGTAGGGTCAAGTTGAGCCCTCTTATAATACCGTTGGTTTTGTGGAAGATCCATCAAGATGTAAAACTCTCTTAGATTAGGGTCATACTTTAAACCAAGCTAATGTGCTATGGACTTTGGCATCACTAAAGTACTTACTCCACTATCTACCAAGTAGTTATGTACCAAGGAATCACCAATGATTATATAAATATAGAAGGGAGGAGGTTTTAATACCTTATTTGATTGTCCTTCATTAGGTCCTTTGGTTGTATTGGTGAGAACTACATTTTCCTTGCCTGGTGGCTTGTCAAAAACATTAATCTTTGATAAACCTTATTGAAAGATATCCATCTGACCAAGCATGGAAAACATGTCCCACATTGGCACACTTACATTGGAATTCTTCATTTGTTCCAAAATATTTATGGGCAAACTGCCAACATTTGGTTGTGTTTTGGGGCCATAGCTGTACTTTAAACTTGTGAGTTTTAGGGGACAAAAGCATTCCATTTATTTTGATTCTTTGGAGGTGTTTTAACCTTTAGAATAACATTATGTTCCTTTGGATTTGATAGAAATGGAGTAATATTAAGAGGCTCCTTGATTAATTCCTAGTTAGATTCCATATTCCTTCTCTTGAACCTTGTATTAGCTACCACTAGAATGTATGCTTGGCTATAACTAGCTGACTAATTGAGTATATATCAATCTTCTTGTTAATAGTTGACCATTGTAACACCTAACTAGTTTGTTCCTTCATTAAGGCTTTGGCATTGTTGAGGTTCCTCTAGTTTTGTCATCATAAGTACTTTTATGCTTTTAGCCATAGGAGCTTGATTATATCCATAGCTAGCACCCTGATGTCATTTATCATTGAAATCTTGATTGAACTTAGTGTTTAGGATAATGGATTAACCAAATGACTGATTTGAAGGCATAACATCCTCACATTATTAAGAAACATTTTTATGAGCAGGGACCAAAGTGTTAGAATTACTTAGTATTTGGATTATAATTATTTTTCCTAACACAATTAGGTTCCCTTGTCCTTGGAAATTTCTTTTGTAGGGTGGCATGTTTGGTCGATAAGATTATTGATGAGGCTAATATGGAGCTTGATAAGGTATATTGAATTGAGGTTGATGCCTATTTACATTTACCAAGTAATTTCCAAAGGATTGAAACATGATCTTAAGCTCTTGGAAATTTTTGTTTTCTTGGGAGTCACTAGGTTGACTAGTTGAAGCCTTTTCTTTCTTTGGTGTAGGTATGGAAGAAAGTGTTGGCATAAGAAGAATTGAATAAAGTGGAGGACTAACAACAAGAAGTGGTTAAATCTTAGGAAAGAAAGGCATTGGGGGCCTAGATGTGAGCTTTCTAGCTTGTAATAGAAAATTCTATTCTCTTATTGCCACCTCATAAGCATTTAGTAGTGTGTTTCCTCCCATAGACTAAATCATTACAACAATGTCACTATTAAGAGCTTTATGATAGTTAAGGAAAAAAAGTTTGTATTAGGCCTGATAGAGATTGGAATCTTATCCCAAGTCTTTTAGAATATGGTATTGAAGTCTTGCATAACCTCATGAGGATCCCTCTTAAATGCAGTTAATTGTTCTGCAAGTGACAAGTGATCACTCTTATCTTCAAACCTTTTACACAAGGCATTTCCTAATTGATTTCATGATGTGATGGATTTAATAGTAAGTTTTATAGACCAGTCTAAGACTTTACCCTTGATAGATATGGACAACAACATGATGGCCGCATTTTCTTTTGTGATATCATGAATATTGCAAATGTTGGCTATATCTCTAAGGTGCTCAGAAGGGGTTATAGAATTATCTCTCATGAAGTAGGGAACAATATTAAGAGATGCTACTAGAATAGGATCATATTGATGGAGGTATAAAGGTATTTTACCATTAAAATACATAAAATGGAAAGTTCCAGGGGTGATCATGGCAATGAAAGGACCTAACAATTATATTCTTACAAAGGTAGATTTTGAAATTGGTTTAGGAGGAAATTTCCCTTTATATGGATGAGTATTAGCAAATCTTAACCTTTTTTTTGAGTTTAAAGGTAATTTAACAAATTCAAAATGAATAACTCTAGAATTTGATCTTGTATTCACCTTTGCCATGAAAAATAGCTACTTCTCTACTACCAAAGTGTTGATTTTTCTTAGAAGTTACTAGATACTATTGTATGATGGATATAACCACTATAAATTGATCAAACCAACATAAAAATTGACCAATATTCTTTGAAAGTGGTCCTACTGAGCGTGCTAAAAACTATTATGGTCTTAATTAACATCCTTGGAAGAATTTATTTGGGTTCTTTCCAACTAAGCCATAAAATTGGGACAACCCCAGGCTATGGGTATCTTATAGTGGGGTTGAACCTTTAGAGAAGGATAACTTCCTCTTAGTAGATCACCTAAATTAATGATTCTATTGGGAAAAAAGATAGAAAGGGGGTAAAGGGTTACTAAGAAAGCTAAAGAGGTGATGCACCAAATTAAAGTGGACACTCATGTAATATTGAAACCAACACTAGGTCAGCATAAGATAATTATTTCTCACACAACCTCACAAACTCGCTAATTACATACATATTTCCTAAACTAGGCTCACTAAAAAATAAAAGAAGCAAACAGGAATTCTAAGATTCACACGAAGCATCCATTAATGGTAGAAAGAACATAAGATCATTCTTGAAAATATCTTGAAAACACCTTTAAATAGGTAATAAAGAAGGATAGTGGACATGGAAGAAACTCTTTCACAAGGCCATCATGCACAAGCTTACTTAAACACTAGTTTAAGGTAAGAGATAGGTAAAAAAATAATCTTATTGCTTCACGAGGTCTTTCATATAAATTTTGACAAGGTCTTGACTTATCAGAATGAGAGTCTCTTGATACTCCCAAAAAATTTGAGTATATCTTCTCAAAAGTTAGAGAGTCCTTTCTCACAAATTAGAGTCTTTTTTCCATGGGGAAGAAAATGGGAGATTTAGGAAAATGGGGGGTGAGAGAGGAGGATAACACCATTCAAAATTAATAAATGGGCCATGATGACCTTTCAATGAATTACCAACCACTTTTTGATCAATTATAACCAATCCTTGATAATTTAACCTTTATTAGCTCCAATAGCCTTCTAGCCCTCTCATTGGCTGAGGAATACACTAGAAGACATGAATTTATTAAGGATTATGAGTAATAATCTTACCAAGAAGGGAAAATCTTTAAAGGATCTAAATTCCACTTGCACTCTCCAATCCCTAAATTTATTTCTTGAAACTTCTACACTACCCTCCACTTGGCTTCATTATAAGGAGAAAATACTCATATCCATGGACCTAATAGATCCATGACTATGTTTACTTTAAACGATTATATGTACCTATTTTTTGATAATATAACCATGTCAAAAGATAAGACACTTATTTTTATATTCATAACCCTACTACTCCAAACCCTAGACATAGGTCCACTATAGATGAAAACCAATCCCATTTATTGTTTTTCATATAGTCATCATTTCAATTAAGATCTAAGATATGATAAGCCTCATTCTTTATCTCTATTAGGTTTAAATAAACATATTCTACCTCTGAACATTATGGAATCCAAGAACTCATTGTACGCATGGATCCCCCTTCAAAATATAATGGAGATAGTCATGAAAATACATTATGACCCCATAAAACAAGTCTTGCAAGTTTTAAATATTAAAACTAGAGGTCCAAACTAAGCTTTAATGATAGCCTGAAACTTAAAATATTTTCTCTACTTGACCTAAAATATATTTAGATGTTGGCTCTATGCATTCTCCCATTTGAGTACATAAATATTTTGATCTGATGTGCTTGCCTATGTAATATCCTTGCCATGTTGTTTATCGTATTTAAAAATATGATCATCACAAATTTAGACACATGTCACCATCTTATGTCTCTTGGAACTTGATTAAATTTGCTCCATCGATATTTAATTCAAGCTTCCCAAATTGTGATATTTAGCAACTCCATATTCAATTTGTGGATCTTACTACCAATTTTCATTTGATTACCACTTTTCACCTTGTAGTGGCTTCATGTGCAATCTAGCCTCATTAACCTTTTGACCTGATTCACACCATTGATCTCATTTGTAGGTTTAATGTACTCTATCAATCTTAAATTTATAAAATCAAATGTGTATTATTGATCATTTGATTTATTGTGATCATGACACCTGTCAACATTATGTTCCATCTCAAGATATTCTAAATTTTTGAACTCATGCTCATCATTTGATCTAATTTTACATGATTTAACATGTGTTTTTGATCTATTTGGATCCACTAACCCTAGTCTTTAATGCAGATCATTGATCAAGATTTATACACAAGAATATGCATTATCAATCTTGATCTAGAGACCTTTTGACTTATTAAATTGATTGATCACCTATGTGTTGTTGATTTATTGATCTAATCGAGTGATATTTTGACACTTGACAGCCTTGCATTCAACCTCAAGATCCTTTGAAGTTTTTTGAACTCAAATGAATACTTCTCATGGCTTTAAATTGACATCCCTAAGCATGTCCTACACTATTAGATCATTTTTTCAGGGTTATATCTTGAAATAGAAAACTCATCAAGACACAAAATTTGTAGGGGACATTCAAGACATGAAAAACATCATTTCCATGTAATATTTTGACTTTGATAGGCCTCCCAAGTATAATTATTAAATATATACCCAAACTGACATGTTCACTCCTACATGACATGCCAAGATGGTCTAGTTGTTCTAGGCTTATGCTCATTATATTTTGAACTATCAAGGCTCTAATAAACCTTTGAGACGTTGCGTAAAACCCCATTCATGTTACTGAGTACTTGAACACCATGGAAACCTATGGGATCCTTCACTTATAAGTCTAGATATGTTTCTAAACCCACTTCTCAAAAATCAACACATTCACCTTAAGACTTGCTTAAAGTGTTTCAAAATCTTTAAAGTGACATGTGGTCTTCATCTTACACCATTGGATTACTCACTCAAACAAGACTTTGCTCAAATCTTAGACCATATCTAAGAAAATTTTTATTATGTAGGCCAAATTTGGCCAACAATTACCTTCTCCACTATTGTTTAAGTTTCTCCCATAATGCTGGTCATGTTTATTCTTACCAGCACTATTGACATTCCCTTTGAGACTACCTCAATCCAACCTAAGATCAGAAGTAGGGATTTTAAGAAGGTTGAAGGAGCATTGGCAATCTCACAACTCTATATTTTATCCATTTAGATCAACCTGTCAATACCTTCCACCAATATGGAAAATAAGTATATACAATCCACCCACTCCCCCAATATGGAGGTGTGGATTGGTATAAAATCATATGGCCCTCCCTTCCTGACTTAGTACTAAAAGGAGCTTCAAAATAATTAGTAGAAGATCAATTGATGAAGGCTATAGTTGAGGATACACAATCAATAAACCCAACCCAACTAGTTATCCCACCATGGGTAGTTGATCTTAAATTGAAGGATTCTCAAAAGCCTAATTTCAAAATCATAGAATTGCCATCAATAACCTATTTGTCTGATAAGCCCTTAGGAAGCATCGAAAGGGTTAAGAAGAGGAAATTAGAGGATGATGTTGGGAGGGAGATCATTATTAAATAAAGACAATAAGTATTTTACTTGTCAAAAAAGAAGAATGGATAGATGGGTCAATCTCCATATATAAAGGACTTTAAGTCCCTTGGTGAAACTCACAAGGATGCTATGATAGCCTTACATGAGGGGATATAGATGGCCATATAGGAGCTTGAGAAAGAGCTAGATAAAACAAAGGAGAAGCAATAAAAAGTCCATATTCCTTAAGGGATTGAGATTGAAGTTCAAGAGGCTACATCAAAGTGTTGCAATGCTCTTGAAGAAATTAAGGAAATGAGGGAAAAATTGGCCCCCATATTATAATAACTCACAAATTATTTAATTCTTTGAAATGAGATGAAAATAAATTGAAATTGATTATTCTTTATAATATTAATAAGGCATATTGCCATCTGGACTTAATGACACTATTAGAGGCATCAAACATCCTTAATTTGGTGGTGATCAAAACTCAAGAGACTAGAGAGTGGATTACAATAGCTAGGGTAGTAATGCCCAAGTATAAAGAACATGAAACTCTCATTTTGCAAATCTTGGAAGAATTAGAATTATATAAGGCAATGGATAATACATGCAAGCTTATTATTAGAATTAATTTTGATCAAGTCCTTCAAGAATCATATAAGAATTTAAATAAAAGTCTTAAGGGATTATCACTCAAAGACATTGAAGTTGAGTTGAGTTTTTATAGAAAGAAGGTGATGGAAGTTGAAATTTTCAAGATCAACTTTCAAAACACAAAGGCAAATCACACAGAGATCCTTAAGTAGGTTAATAGGGTGCACAGACCCTCATTACTAAACTTAGACATCATAAGGTAGAAACATGATGTGAGACACAAGTGTTACCTAGAGTTGGAGGTGAAGAAGAAGACTAGAGCTGTAACTTCTAGTTTAGTGCCAACATCTACAACAATGACTCCAAAAATCAACGCATCCATGCAAGCATTTGCCCAACCTTAGTTTAAAGGCTAATTTTGTGTATATCAATATAAAGGTGTTAGTTTTATACTCATATTCTACTTAAGTTAGAACTTAACATGAAATTTGCATAAATTATTTGTAAGCATGCACATGTTGCATCACATTGTAAAGGTTAACTTTATGTTTGATAATTGTAAGTCAACTATGAGTATACATATACACAATTTTGAATCTAGAGTTAGAACTGAGGTTCTAATTATGTCATGTAAAAATAGATTTTCATGCACTTGGAGGATGAGGTGGCCCCCTCCCCAAGTATATATAAACATATGTAACCCTCATTTTTAAGGGTCATAAAAAATCAATACATAAGCAAACCAATTTTTTATTGTCATGCATGTGTTTGTGTATTTTTGTCTCCAAATTTAGTGTAATTAGGTTTTATATTTTTGGTTGTTTGATTCAATAATTCTAAGTCTGAAATAGCTACAAATAATTCCTCTTGTTATGATTAATATGCTAGTTTTAGATGTGTAATAGCTATTGAAGAATTAGTAATTATATTGATTATTTATAAGTAGGCTGCTTGTCTCATCTTTCATAGTGTGTAGAGGTGTTTTTAATGATATAGTCTTTTTTATATGTAAAAAAACTATCCCAAATACCTTCTTAGTCTAAGTCAAAATCTCCTAAGTATGGGTGTGCAACAACTACTCTAAAAGGAGCAACCTTTGGCCCAAATATTTGATTTTCCTATATTAAACCATCCCAAACTTCTTGACCATATTTTTATGTGTGCAACAAATGCTATAAAAAAACATTGGTTTTGAAATAACTTGTCTACAAAGAACCCATCTTGAAAGGTAATTCTTGAAGTCATAGAGTCTTTATTTTTTGCTCTACCCTTCCCTCTATTTTTAAGTTTATTTATGAGATATACCCACTTAAGATTAGTAACCACCCAGTTACCAACTCACCTAGCTTTTTATCTCTATTTTAGATATCATCCATCCATACATACTCCTAGTCAACAACTTTCATGCTCTACCTACTCTTCATCACCTAGTTGTTTAAACCACATACTTGAAACTCATGCCCTAGAGTGGGGTTTATATGTGTAGACACTAGAAATCCACACATGATGGTTTTGAATGTCATAATTCCATTAAACCACCTTAGGACCCCCTTGGGCCTAACCTAGACCATTCAACCCCAAACTAGACCTAGTACTAGTAAGTTTAACCTACTAGATAAACCTAACTTTACCTTGACCCTCAACTATCAATAGTCACCCTAACCATAAATGGTCACCCTGAACACCAATGGTTTGGTTTTATTGTCTAAACCAACTTAACTAACCCTTCACTCCAAATTTATTTTTTATAATTATCCCATCTAATTCATGTATGTGCCAATGCATACGTGAGTTATATTTAGACAATAAGTTGGACCCATTATTAACATCTTATTGCACCTTTCCTTCCCTTTTTATAATAAGAGAGGAGCAAGAAGTGAAAAATGGAATCAATCCATGACTTTAAGATATTTTGCATCTAGATTTTCTTTATAGGTCACTTATTTCAAAAATCTAGTGATCCGACCATCATAATAGATAGCTAACTTATTGTTGCCCCTTGGTCGACAACCAAATATTGTTACTTTACTAGAATCATGTTAGTCTCTACCAATAATCCAACCACCTTAATCATTAACCATTTCAACCTTCTAAAAGCCAAATATTTTTGTCATTATTCAATTACTTTGTTTCCATTTTGTAACTAGCCTAATATAAACCAATCTCCCAAAATTGCCTTCTATGATCTTGTTAATCTGACTTCTATCAACCTAGACCCAACACACACAGTAACCCCCAATGGTCATCTTGACTGATGATGGTCTCTCCAGCCATTGATAGTCACTTTGACCGTTAATGGTCATCTTAATCACCGATAGTCACACCAACTGCTGACGATCATTGTGGCTAATAACAAGCTATTTTCACCCACTTACCTTTAACCAGATTGAAATTTATTTTTATAAGAGTATTCAAAAATTACTAACCTATTTTTTGAAGCACACCTAACCCATTTAGCATTAGTATTGACCTATTTATTTCTATATTATTCATTTTAATCTATTTCTCTAGCAAGCATTTCTTGTGTTCAATTTCAATACCTTTTGATTGTTAATGCAAGTACCTTATCTTCTATTTTTTGAACTTAATTATTTAAAACATGTGGATTGGCAACCCTCAAGGAGGCTCTTACTTTTATGGATCTAGTTAGCACTAGGAAATCCACCCAACTATCTATCTAACCAACCATTTTCTTTAATGTTGTTTTATTTGCAGGTCATCCTCCCAAGCCAAAGAGATTTTTTATACAATCATCTAATTTAATGCATGCACAACCAAATAGGTTTTTCAATCATACCCATATCTAATTTATTCTTATTTCTTTCTTAGAATATAAGCTAAAATTCTCTAAAATATTCTAGCACGCTCGATGGGACCTTGAGTCTCTACTCAGATTTCTTGTGTTTGCATTTACATGTTCTTCTCCCTATTTTGTGCTCATATATGAAATTATAATTTATTTTGGGCTTAAAATCAATTACATAAATTATTTTTTTTCAAATTAAAAAAAATTAATTCAATCATAGCGTCACTTTTGTTTCACACACTAAACCAAACCACCTACATCAATCAAACATCAAACAACTTGAGATGAGGCCCAACTAAGATTTCATCACCTAACAGTCACCTCACACTTTCTTCACAATCCTACTTGGAGGTCATTACCAATGGGAGAACCAAATTAGATCTCTAGTTGAGTATAAACTTTGGAAATTGGTATATATTAGCTAAGCACATAACACCCTTATCATTACAGTGTGTGAAGTGAGGGGGTAAGCCCTAATACCAAGCCACATATTGACTTCCAATACAGATCCTTTTTGAGAGCTTGAAAAACTTAAAACCATCCATAGATTTATTTTATAGTACCTATTTTATCAGCCCAATTGGAGTCACACAATTTCTTGAAAGCTTAAGGCATAAGCCAAAAGAGAGACTAAAAATAACTTTAGGAGTTAACATACTTTATATTGTGTGATTAATTTCCTTGATAATTTCTTATCTTCTCTCTCCCTTATCTTATATGGTTCTAACTCGTCAACAACAAATAAACCTAGTAGAATAGAATCCATCACCAAACCAATCAATCTATTCTACCTCATCATCCATGGAATACATTTTTGAACTAGAAAAATATCCTTGTCCTTTGAGGAATCCTTCTTTCCCTTACGAAGTTCCCCAAGGGGTTACATACTTTACCACCTTCTTAAATAACAATCATGTGGCCCTTTAGCATTATCTTAACACCATGCCTCACCGTACCCCTACTTTAGTTCCACTTATGGACCCACCTTATGGCATGCCTTCCCACCTTATGGTGAATACTTTTATTACCATAGTCACCACCCAACCATTGGCTATCCAAGATTCTCCATCTACCAACAATCCCTTTGATACTACTATGGAAAACCAACCTTCCCAACCTATAAACACCATTATACCTTCCACCCTCTTTAAAAACTCCTCTACCTTATGAGCAGCCCAACCACTAGCCACCTATACTCCCCTCACCATAGGATTACCTACCACTAGAATTGTCAACCTTCCTTTATCTACCCCCAATCCACCAATCACTACTCCAATTTAAAATCTTGTGATGCCTATACCTTCTACCTTACCACCAATTATTATAAAGGTCACTACCCTTCCTTTGATTCCTAATGCAACCATAGCTTCTACCCAATAGATTCCCATTGCAACAAACTTGGGTTACATTCCTAGCCCACAAGGGCATGTATCCATACCTACTACCCAACCACCTATATCCACCTACCCCTACATAGAATCCACCCAACCACCTATGTTCAAATATCAATATGTGGTAGCTCCTCAACCTCCTACCAGTTATCAATATGTCACCCAACGATAACAATAATATTCACCTTACAACCTCTCAAGTGCCCAACCCAAAATAGATCTAATGAAAATGCTCCCAGACAAAATGAGTACTTTAGAATCATCCATATCTAGTGCTCAAAACATCTTATCATATGACCAGATCTATAATGAACCCATTCACCCATCCATCCCTATCAGACCATATACTCAGTGGGAAATTCCCAAGTTTTCAAAGTTTCAAAGTAAGGAGGATCCCTAATATCACCTTAGGGTATTTTGGCATGCATATTATTTGATTGCCTATGATGATGACCTCCTTGTTTATAACTTCATGTCCCTATTTGGTTTAGTATTGGATTGGTATAGTGCCATAACCAAACACTCTCTCTTCTCCTTCACCCAACTGGACCAAACTTTATTGGATCAATTTTCAATAAAAATCTCTAAGAAAGTCTCCATCACTAACCTCTACTCTATCCAACAATTTGATGATGAATCTATTATTGATTTCATAGCCTATTAGAGGAGCCTAATCAATCAACTTTCCTTCTCTTTACCTCAACCCAAACTGATAGAAATTTTTTCTCAAGCATGTGATAAGCACATCTCTTCTACACTATGTGTTTAGAGATTAAAAAACCTTTCACTAATATTTTACCATGACACATAAGATAGAAAATAGAGCCATCGATGAAAGAAAATTAAATTAGAAAAACCAAAACTCTACCTACAAAACCAATAAGGCCTCTTCCTCTACACCAATCAACTAAACTAATACCAATGCCAAGAGTGAAAGAATTGTGAATGTGGTTATCATTAAGACCATTCCTCCACCATCTATCAAAAAATCAAATTCTTATAACTCCTCAAATCAAAACATGAGAAACCAAAATTGTAACAATCAAAAGCAATTTACTCCACTTGGGGAGTTTTATGCTTCAGTCTTGGAGAAGTTGCTAAAATATAATATCATATAACTTCCTCCCATCAATCCCCCTCAATAATTTGATTCTTCTCATCTTTCACTTGGCTAATATAGTGATAATGACCTATGCACTTTCCATTATGTAGTGAGGCATGACATTAATAGGTGTAATACCTTCAAAAACATTGTCTAAACCCTCATTGACAAGGTTGAACTTACATTGGATAACCAAAATGCACCTCTAAACCAAGCCCTCAACATTTTCAGACAACCTTTTCCCAATCATGCACCTACCAAAAATGATAACAATAAATTTGAGTGCTCTCATGACACCCATATCATCAATATGGTTCTTGACATGCTCATTGTTGAAGAACCTACCACCCAATCTACTTGTTCTTCTCCCTCTCCACTTATTGAGGTAGTGGAGTTACCTTATCCACTTTTGGAGACTCAAATTGAAGAAGTAACATTTTCCCATACTCCACTTATTGAGGTAGTGGAGTCATCAACCCCCCTTCAACTGACATACTTGAGCAAGAAACCATCGCCACTTTACCTTCTCGCTCAACTACTAAACACTTTACTTCCCTTTTGGGGATCAATCCCAAGGAAGAAACCACCACATTTTCACCTCCCATAGTGGAATCACCCATCCAAACATTACATCCCTTGATTGAGGAAATATATGAGGCCACTATTCCTCATTCTCAACCCATGGGTTTATCTTTTGATCCCACTATCCAAGGAACAAGGCCGGTATAAAAACCATTCTCTAGATTATTTTAGAGATTATAACTTGTCTCCAAACCTAACTTAGACCAAGATACCTTTTGATAGCAATAGGGGATCCCTTACATCACCAAACAAGAACTTCTAACCTTTGTTTTGATAGATCAACCCACCACTTCCACTATCCAACCCATTACCATATCAACCCAAATAATCAAAACCTCTACTAACCCAACCAGCCCTCAATGATCCAAAACAACCAAAACCCAAATAACCAAATCATCTTCTATCACTTCAACTAAACCAACCAAAAACCTTGGCATCTTCCCTACATAAAGCCTTAACCACCCATCTATGAAATTAGATCTAACCTCACCATAACCACTAACCAAACACTAAAGTAAATTAACCAAGGAGGGAAAACCACTAAAAGTATAAAAGACTAGATTTATAACCCCCTCAACCTTTCCATCTATTTTAGGGCCTTATCCCTCTAATTTGATTGGGAATCCAACTATTTTAACCAAAACCCAACCATCACTTTTGGTCACACCATCACAATTAATTTTGGACACACCCATCTTCATTGAGCCATTAGTAACCAAGCTAGATACCTTAAAATCTTCTGTCTCTAACCTATCAGCATCCTTACCTAAACTAAAATCATCAACTAAGCACACCACCTTACCTAAGAACTCTACCACCAAACCTGCTTCCAAACAGACTTCTATCTCACTAACCAAAGCTAAAACCTCTAAACCTTCACCACCTTTAGCTGAGTCTTAATCACCTATTTTTCAAAGGTTATTATGAGGTTCTTGTCTGACCTTACCTCCTTTCAAGCCATTTGACCCTCTAGGTCCAAAACCAATTTGGTATAATGACCACCAAGTGTGATCCTATCATAGGACACATGGGCATGACATAGAGAGTTAAAAAGCTCTCTAAACCATAATCCATCGACTCTATGATGAGGATGATCTATTAACAGAGTAACCTCCCATGAGGCCATTACTAATCCAACAACTAAAAACCACTACCCAATGCCTACCTACTCCCCTACTCTCACTTTAGAGTGATGAGGAACTAAACCAATCTCCTACCCCAACTCTTCCCTACATCCATACTATCCATGTGGTCACATGATCACATGCTCAACAAAAATATAAGGGGAAGGATAAAGTTTACATCTCATGGACATACCCATCTTCCACCTCCCAACCAAGTCAAAATCAAACACCTTCACCTTCAACCAAACCCAATGTATCTATCTTGGGTGCCTCCTAGTCTAACCCCTATGAATCAATCAAGAGAGTGGTTCTCAAACAACTTCACCTAACCCCAATAAATATGAGCTTGTATGAGTTGTTTTCTACCTCACCTCATCATCACTAAATCATGATATAGGCATTGTAATCAATATAGATCTAACTTGAATACCCTCAACCTCTATCAACCTTGTCACCTTCAAGGATTAAAAAATACCTTCTATCCATCCAAATGACCCACATCCCCCTCTCTTTATTATTGCTTGAATCATAAAAAACCACATCAAAATGGTCATGATCGATGGGGGAGCCAATATTAATATCAACTCCCCCCATGCCTATAATCAACTCAAACTACCAAACAATGTCATGTCTAAAACCTCAACCATCTTTTGATCCTTAAAAAACACCATGGACAATACTTTAGGAATGATTATCTTTCATATATATTTAGGACCTCACACACTCTTAGAGCTCTTCTATGTAGTGTAAGGTGAATTCTAGTATAATGTTTTGTTGGGATGACCTTGGATCTACTACATGAGTTGTGACCCCTCTACCCTTCATCATTGCATCAAATTTGAGCATGAAGGTTAGGGTGTGACTATAGAAGATGACCCAAGCCCCTTTTCATCATGAAATATGACTTATCAACCCAACGATGTCCTCTTACCTCCATCTAACACACCCTCATCAGCTCAAGAAAAACCTTCAACCACAAAAAATGATGTCATATCTTCTTCCACCAATGAGGTATCTACTATCTCATCCATCCCCTTATATCAAATACACACCACAAACCCCTTAGAATCAACATTCCATCACCTTTTACCTGAGAAATATCTCCTTTTAGCCCTTGAATATTTCCCTACTCCCATGAGTATGGGAAATTTAATAATAAACCTAGGTATGACCCCAATATCAGAGCCATTATTCCCTTTGGACCTCCAAACTATCAAACCCATTTCATCTATGGGGGACTCAATAAACCCCTTGGTGTTTCCACCACTTCTCT
The DNA here is from genome assembly GCA_037957365.1 of Torreya grandis. Taxonomy (NCBI): domain Eukaryota; kingdom Viridiplantae; phylum Streptophyta; class Pinopsida; order Cupressales; family Taxaceae; genus Torreya; species Torreya grandis. The sequence continues at coordinate 2,060,798 of JARHVA010001403.1, forward strand.
TTCACTTCAACCATTCACTATTAGCTTCTCTTACCTAGATATATTGAGTTTGGCCAAGACATACCTTCATCAGTGTGTTTGGAAGGGATTTGGCCTTGGTTGATATAAATAGGAGCCACATAAGGTACTTTTCATTGAGACCTAGAAACCCCACAAAAAACATGGTCTAGGTTTATCTCCATCAAACCATCATACTAACCTCCCATCACCATAATTGATGAGGATATCCCATCCTTTTTGAATCTATCATCATCAAAATAAGAGGATTCATACATCATCCCTCCTAAATTTTTTTTATCAACATGATCAGCCTTAGGCCCTTGACTTATCAAACATAAGGGGCAATCATAAACATCCCTATGACCAATCTTGAGATCATAAGAGATGAAACTCCTACCATTTACACCATTCAATGCCAAGATGTTGATTTCATTCTTACCTATCTTGATTCCATAGATTTTTCCATCCAAAACACTCTTCCTCCTCAGACTTTGACCATGTTGAATGAATCCACCATGGATATCAACTTGGGCACTCTAGATAACCCCTATTTTTAAAAAATTGGATAATTTATAAATTCCAAAGAACTTTGGGACTTCCCCTCTTTCCTCCAAGACCACAACATAGAATTTACTTGGTCGTATAGTGACATGCTAGGAATTGACCCCACAATTGCCACCCATAACATAGTCACCCACCATGATGCCAATTTTTTTAAGAAAAAACTTAGATGAATGCACCCTCATAAATTCCTTATTACCAAAGAAGAGTTTCAACATCTCTTCTCTATCAATTTAATTCAACCCATTAACTACCCCCAATGGTTTTGAATATGATGCCCATCACCAAACCCATAGGGGGAATACACATTTTTGTAGAATTTTGTGACCTCAATCTTGCTTATCAAAAATATGACTTTTATCTACCAAGCATCGATCAACTAGTTGATCTTACAGCAAACCATGATTTGTCATCTCTTATGTATAGGTTTTTGGGATACAATAAAATCCTAATTACCCCTAAAGATCAGCACAAAACCACCTTTATCACCCCATGAAGAACCTTCTGCTATAGGTTCATGCCTTTTGGATTAAACAATGCTGGTGAAACCTACCAACGTGTTATCACCTATATCTTCCATGACCTTATCCAAAAAATCATCAAATATTATGCCAATAACATTCTTAGGGAATCCAAATATCATAAGGATCATTTGGCCATTCTCAAGATTATCTTTGAATGCCTCATACATTACCATGTACACCTTAACCCCAAGAAGTGCATTTTTAAGGTCTTATCAAGCAAACTTCTTAGCTTTATCATTTCCCTTTTGGGAATTGAATTTTATCTAGCCAAAATCAAAGTGATCCTCAACATGCCTCTTCACACCCACCTTAAGTAACTCCATAGCTTGTAGGGGAAACTCCAATCCATTCATTACTTTATCTCCTAGATCTCAGACTAATGTCGACCCTTTCACCACATTTTTAAGAAAGATTATCTTTTAAGTGGAGTGATGACTCTCAAAAGGCCTTTGATTCACTCAAAGAGTACCTTATATCTCCACCTATCCTCACCCCTCAGGATAACCAACCTTTTTACCTTTATATCTCAGCCATAGACCACTCCTTAGGGGAAATTCTTTCCCATCAAGATGAATAATATAAATAGAAAGATGTATACTACGTTAGCCACACATTTGTAGAATATGAGACTTGATACACTCATATCGAGAAACATTGCTTAGCTTTGGTCTTCATGGACACCAAACTTTTTCACTAACTTCTTAACCACAAGACCTATGTCATAACCAATACAGACCCACTCAAGTATATGCACTCAAAGCCATACCAAAACCAACATATGCATAATTGGCTCATGCTTTTATATGATTTTGACCTTGATTTTTTTTAGCAAAATTCAATTAAAGGGTAAGTCATTGCTAGCCAATTAGTTGAAACACCACTCATAGACAACCAAACTCTTCCTCTTAAGTTCCCTGATGAGTCCATCATGACCCTTTCTTAGGATAACTTCACCTATAAAGTGACCATGTTATTTTATGGATCAAATTATTAATGTGGAAAGGGAGACAACATGATACTTATCCCCCTTCATAGTGAACCCATTCCTTATGCCTTCAAGCTAGACTTTGAATGTACTAATAATATGGCTGAGTACGAAGCCCTAATCATAGGCCTTCAAATTGAATTAGCCTTGGGAGTCAAAATGATCAACATATTTAGTGATTCTCAACATGTGGTCAATCAATTTAATGGCTTTTACTAATGTAAGAATGATGTTTTTCAATAGTAAAAACAACTAGTTGATGAAATATTAACATCATTTGAATACTACCATATCCAATCAACCCCATGATCTACCAACAAGTTTGTTGACACGATGGCTTCCCTTGCCTCTTAGATTCCCTCTTCACCCTCTGACTCTAAGCTATCTATTGTTATACATAGAATTACCTAGCCTCCCTATGTCAAAATAGATTCTCCCACCATCTTCAATGTGGAAGAAACCTAACCTGACCTTTAGTATAAATATAACTTAAACTATCTTAATCTTGCCATCATTCCATCTGGTCTTTCTAGGAATACTTAAAGAATGTTTATCTAGAGTACCTCATGTTATACCATTATGGGGGGAATTCTTTACAAACATATATTTAATGGTCTTCTCTTTTGTTGCCTACATAGTCACGAAGCCTCTCATGTTATCAATGAAACACATGATGGGATCTATGGGGCACACTTTAGTGGCCTCATTTTAGCTAAACATATCCTTTTCCTTGGCTATTAATAGTCTACCCTTAACCAAGATTATTGTGAATATGTGAAAAAGTATGTTAAGTGTCAACAACATGCTAACTTAGATCAGGCACCTAGCCATAATATTCACATCTCTACTAATTTATAGCCCTTATCACAATGGGGTTTGAACCTCATTGATGAAATCAACCCCCATTCTTCATAACAACACCATTCTATCATCACCATGACCTAGTATTATACTAAATGGGTAGAGGATATTACTCTAGTCTCAACCAAATTAGAAAAGATTGTTGACTTTATCAACCATCACATCATTTGTTATTTTGGTGTTCCTCAAAAAATTATCACCAATAATGGTAAATATTTTAATACCAAACAAGTTCAGGGTCTTTGTGATGCATTTAGTATTAAGTTAAGTTTCTCCTCACCCTATTTCCCTCAAATGAATGAAAGGCATAAGCCTCTAACAAAAATATTAACAACATGCTCACTAAAATGGTCAATGCATCTAGTCAAGATTAGCATTTTCACATCTCATTCACCTTATGGGCATATCATACTAGCATCCAAAAATTTATGGGTGCTACTCCTTTCACTCTTGTGTTTAGAGCAGAGGTTATCTTACCTTTCAAAGTCCAGATTCATTCTCTTCACATATCTATGCAGTATCTCATTTCTAAGGACAATTATCATTAGCAACATTTAGCCTAGTTTGACCTACTTGATGAGCATCAGTTAGCTGCCCTCACCCATCTTCATGTCTATGAAGAGTGCATAAAATGTGCCTATAAAAAACACCTTAGAGTGCAAGAATTCAACATTGAATACCTCATCCTAAAGGAAAATCAACATGTAACCAATATGGAGAAATGAAAGCATGGCAAGTTTGATTTCAATTGGCTTGGACCTTATATCATAACCCACAAGTATGGATTAGGAGCTTACTAGTTATACTCTTTTTAAGGCAACCCAGAACCTAATCCATTCAATGCTTCACATCTACATTATTTCTTTTTTTAAATAGTATCAAACTCACCTTCTATCTAATTTAAGCTCATCCCTTTCTTTCAAACCATATTCATCTCCCTATTTTAGGGGCAATCGATTGAAACTAAATCATGTGATTATTCATCACAATCATGGTCTCATCTTGAATAATGGGTACCATAGATCTACCTATGGCATGATTCTTATGGTACTTTCCACCTCTTTTACAAGATGGATTCCTATGATCATTGTCACGTAAACCTCTTTACACCTAATCAACCTTCTTGTGTTTTTTATTTTTTCTTCATAAAGGTGAACCCTTAATCCTATATAAGTAAGTCATGTCAAGAAACATCAAACAAATCAAAATCCAAACCAATAGCAATCATGGGTCATTCCTCACATTCATAGACTGCTCCCTTGAAGGACAACTATTGAACATAGTTAAAACTACTCAAAGTAAGGTGGATTGCTCCTTTGAAGGACAAATATCAAAGGGACCACTCCCTTGAAGGATGGTTGATTAAAGAAATTGTCAAAGCCTAAAAATTTATTGGAAGCTTCTCACATTGATTAACTTCCCTAACCTTCCCAAGCAACAACAAAATAAGTAAAAGATCTATTATCAAGAAAAAACAAAAATAAGAAACTTTGTAAATCCATAATCAGCTCTCATAAGTAATAATTTTGAAATCCAAAAGTAGCTCTCATGAGTAGACTTCCCACATCAATCAATCTATACTTTATATGAAATAGACTTGTTTATATTGACTCTTTGGTAACCTCTATAAGAGGCATGCTAGTCTTAAAATAAGGTTCCATTTTTCATCCATCTCCCCTTCATACCTTATAAATCAAGGGATTGTGAGCTCACTTGAAATTATGTGATCAAGACACCTTTTTAACCAAATAATGAATGCTAATGTGAAGCATTCTAAGGGCTTATGTTCCTTAAGCCAATCCAACTTTGGTATTATTTTATTTATTGCCAAAGAAGAAGCATCATGCCCTCTTCCTATCCTATCATGACTAGTTAATTTATTCACTAAGACATTTGTCTTTTTCTTATATTATCTTTCTCACATCTAGTGTTGTGATTTAACTTAATTAATACATATTTCCTTAATCAATAATAACCATAATCATAACCACAACATATAAACATATATCATGAATAAAATCATATGTCATTAGCATTTCCTTATCATGTCAAAATCAAGCATCCATGAATAATAAAGTAATAACCCATTTGTACCACATGCTTAAATATAAATGAATAAGCATGTACTATTTCACTTTTAACATGAACATCATTATCACATCCATATCATAGGGACATAAAATAAGATACATCTCATCACATGCCTAGCTAGGTGAGTATACATCAGCATCCATATCCATAACACAACCATAATCAATATAGTATCCATTAATAATCAACATCAACATCAAAATCATGAATGATGAGTAATAAACAAGGATCATATATATAAATCACAAGTCTAACATCATAAAGTATACACCAATATACATATCTCTCTCAAAATGTATATCTCATCATATTAACTTATAGGTCAGTATTAAAATGATATACAAAAAATATAATATCTCATAATCTATATCATAACTATGCCCCTAGGGCACAACTATCTCCAAGAGCACTTCTACCTCCTGGTCCCTATCCTTTTGATGTACATATATATCCACCTATGAAATCAACCCATTGATCTAGTATCACCACACTAGCACTGCTTACCAAACTAGCTCTATATTCACCCCATTGAGGCTCATCTAGATAATATCTTAGGACTATGGCCTCATACTAACATATCCCCTCCACTATGTCTAGATACTGAGCCATGGGGATAGTACTTGGTGGTCTTGAAGGTAACACTGCTCCTCCTCTATCCTATCTCAAGGAGTCTCTCTCCTTGGTAACCACAACTAGTGAATCTCTTTCTTGGACCCTCTCACCTATAAGTATAGCCACCTAACCTTGTAAAGCTACTAGCTAGCCCTATAATGCTATAACCTATGCCTGTGTAGTGGCTAGTACCACTCCTACCTATGCATCTATGTTACCCCCTTAAACTTATGCTTGATGACCTATATTAGTTGGGTCTACATCCATAGGATACCTACCACCATCATCCCTACTAAAGTTTGCTACCATGTATAGAGTTTGGTACCATGCAGGGTAACCATATAGAAAACTTGCATCATCAATCATTGTCCATGTTGGAAACTCCTCATGATCTATCAAGGTATGTACTAGATGTGGCTTAGGTAGTAGGATCTATGAATCCTCTTAATAATATCTAGGAAATGGGCCTAGGATACCCTATACCAAGCCAAAATGTCTTTTTACCCTCTCAAATGGGATGTGTTCTACCTCCCCATCCCTATTGTTGAAGATCCACCTATAACTCTATAAGGATAAGGTTTGTCTCTTATATCTATCCCACTCTAGAAAGGGTCTCCAAATCACATCACCTAAAACCAAATCCTCTAGAGCCCTTTTGAAATAATCTGTCATGCACCCTTCCCCCTTCATTTGTGATGGCAAAGTCACCTCTTCACCTCATAAAATTGATCAAGAAATCTATCTGAACATACTCTACTCATAACAACCCCATCAGCCTTAGCTATTAGATGTGATCATAATCCTAGTAGTGTATAACCAACTCTAGGCTGATGCCATACATCTTGTGAGATCTAAATCCCCACAACTTCTTATATATCTACACAAGTAGTACAAGAACACAACTAAACATTGTGCAAACTAGTAGCATTTTGGCCAATACAATATAAAGTATAAAAACCTCCACTACTCAAGATAGGAATAATGGAACATGAGATTTCCATTATCAACATGGTCATTAGCCTCTTATCATCTCTCACCTTCTAGTACAATGTAGTGTAAATGAAACCTCCAGTGTTCCACCTCACTCGATCATGATCATATCCATATAGTAGTTCTAAGAGCTTAATATTGAGTCTCATTTTCTCAAGGATGAAAATTGTGATCCAACTAAGTATTGAGAAATGTTTACTCTTTTAGATTTTGGAACACATTAACCAACTCCTTTTTTAGCTCCATAACCCCAAGTTAGCATTTCCCTTCTTAGAGACCTCTTTCAAGATATCTCTCTAAACATTGATATTCTCTTCTAATCACACTTCTCCCATCAAAGTATCAACTCTCTCAATGCATCTCCTATGGAGATTGTAAGAGTCATTGAGTCTAATCTTAAGTGTTATTCCATACATGGTATATCATATAATCCAATCAATGAGAAGAAATATTACATGAAGCTCATTTCCATGCATCATATGCACCACCATCCTCTTACTTGTTTGGGTTTAGAGGTCTTGTTCACTAACAATGACCCTCCCTTCAAAACTCCTATGTTTTGGGTTATGGTTGGTGAACCTAAAGATATGGATGCTCCATCTCCTTCTTCCTACCTTTTACCTATTATTTGGCCTTTTCATAGGCTAAGTAATGTCTTACCTTGAGGTTAGGCCTCTATTTAGGGTGAAGTGATGTCCTATCCTTGGTGGTAGGCTTGGGCCTATGGTGCTTTTGGTGAGCCTCAAAGCTTACTAGAACACCCTCCCTAGGCCTCCATTTAGTGGATTGCCCCTCTTGTGGCATCCATCATTAGATCTTATGGGTCTCTATAGCTATTTGGCTTGTGCACTCCTCCTTAGATGCACATCAAGATATAAGTAGAGTGTTTTATTTATTTTAGTTGGTAGTGTTACTACTTACTTGTAGTTAACCCTTTCTCGAATCCCTATCTCCTTCTCCACAATTCTTATAGGTGATATGAGTTAAAATTTGTGGTTGTTTGAGACTTGTTCTAGCCTATCCTAGCTAGTCTTCACATTTCATGATCCTCCTAGCACCCCTACTCACCTTTCTTTGTGGTTAACATTGATACACTCTCTCATGGTTGGCTACCACACAATGGTGATAACTCTACCAATTAAGACGCATTTCCTACCTCTAACACTAACTCCTCCTCATGTTTTCATGATAGATTAATGTGACCATGAATTAGTCATGTAAGTATTTTAACAATAAAAATATGTTTAGATAAGATAAATAACTATTTTTCTTGTCTCCCTACCTTTCCATCCTTTTTTGACAAGTTTTAGGCCCTGTCAAGCTCCTCGGTCCTATTTTTGGCCCTTTCTAGTTTAGGCCATGGGTTTCTAGGCTAAGCCATGGATTGGTAGCCTAGAAGTGGTATAGGATATGGGTTTGCCTAGGTAATCCATGGCCTAGGCTTAGATCCTTTTATTTTCCATCTCCAAACATCCATTTCATCTTGTTATTACTCTTGAAACTACCAAACCTTCATTTTAGGGGTTTTGGCCAATTTTAGATGTAATGACAAGGTTTGTTTCTTTGTTTTAGGCCTCCTTGGGTGTGTTTTGGGACCATGATGATCTCTTAGACCCTCAAGTCCTTTATCTTATTAGGCATATATACTCTTTCATAGGGTACACCCTAGGGATAGAAGTTGATCTTTCTTCTTTTAGTCAATAGTTTCTCATATCATTCATAGTTGATCCCTACTAACTCCCTCTCCTTCCTTCATTACGGTTCTTATAAGTGTGGATTTTTGGTTATGGTTATTCTAGGACTTGCTCTAGTCTTCACAGACTATTCTATGTCCCTTCATATACATCCTACCATCCTTCATCACTTTATCCCATAGTTAGTGTTGGTTTTCACCCCTCGATTATGACTTGATTATATTCTTTATCTCCACTTGTATAACTTGCTCATCCTACTCTATGTCAAGATGATCCTTCTAAATAATTCTCTTGCATCCCTGACTACCATCATGGTGCACCTATCAATGGTGATCCATATTAATGGATATATTTGATGCAACCCAAGACTCACTGCTACTAATTAGATTATTGATGACCCATGAAACTACAAGCTTGTTGTAACTGGGTACTTCCTTACCAGTGAGATGAATAGTGAAATTAAGTATCATGCAATCATCATTACTTTGACTGATGCTCATGTGATAGGAAAATTCTATGTGTAGTTTCTCTCTAACTCATTCTTAGTCATGTCTTAGCTCACTAGTGTTTCGGCCATCCTTAGCTTTGAGTTATTCCCCTTATTCAAGGCAACATGTGATTTATTCTCCTTTTTTGAGGACATCCAGGTCACCCATGTCCCTTACAAGGGGAACGCTAGGGCCAAAGCCTTAGTTAATGCCATTATGGATTGTATGATTTGATTTGATATTAATTGCATCCCTTCTTTATAAGAGCTAGAGCTAGAGTTGGATTTTAGATTACGTAGCATTTGCACTCTCACCATGGATTGCATCATTGACTTATTTTATTGCCATTTTTATTTGGTAAGTGTAGGTAATGTTCTCTTTTATCTTTTCATTTCTTTCTTTCCTTACTTTTGTGTAGCTTCTAGGTACTTCACAACACTTTTTTTTCATTCAAAAATTGACTTCTTTTACTTTAGGTGCATATGTAATCATACTTCTCATGACCCTACTCCTCCCTGTGATTACACATCAGCTCATATGAAGACTAATAAACCTAGTTATCTTGATTAGATAAATTATAAATTTGTTTATACCTTTCCCACATCATATTATCATCCCCTATATATCCTTATTACACCTTGGACCTTTTGCATGCCAAACAAGCTCTCTAGACACCTCTTGGGGCCCTTTTAAAGGCCTATTGACCACCTAGAGTGGTCATTTGACCCAAGCCATGGCTTAGGGAGGAAATAGATATCCTAGTCCACCTATTTCCTTCACAAAATTTGTGTCCTAGGCCATGATCTAGGTAGAAATCACAAAAAAGGCCCCTATTTGGGCCCAAATGGCTAGAAATGGTTGGTTTTCAGTTGTTTGGTAGATTAGGGTTGAGATATATGTCTCTTTATCATTCATTTTGAGCCTCTCTCACCTCTCTCTCCTTCATTTTTCTCTAATATTCCAAATTTATCATCATACTCAAAGCTTGGTTGCCTTCTTAAATCTCTCTTGGTTCTTGCTTGGCACACTTAGCTTTCATTGTGATAGGGGATGCCCTACCTTACTATAGCTTATCTTGGTGATTTACATTACTATCTATGGTGTTCCTAAAGTTTTTGGGTATATTAATTCTCCCTCAAGACTTAATTTCACCTATTCTTGTTTTCTTTTCATTGGTTCTCTCATATATTGGTAGCTTCTCCTTCACCTCTTCCACAACTTCTGGCTCTTGGTCTAGACTCAGCTCACACACAACCTGATCCTCTTCCTTTCTTAATTCTTAGCTTGGATAATTAGTTGGTATAAATTATAAACACTTATTTTGAGTTTTATATGAGGGCACTTTACTTTGTAAATTGAAATTCTTATTTTTTTGTAGTAGTATATATGCTAGGTTTTGATTGTTCTATTGATTTAGCTTGTTTAGGGCATTATCTAGGATAGTTTCTAAAAAATTTCACATTTGTATATGGTTAATAATATATTAATTGATTGAAATATATCCCATTATATGTTATTATTTATTGGAAACATTTCTCATTATATAGTAGGATCTTACATACTTAAAATAAACTATATCATTTGCATAAACAATCCACTCGCTTGCTAAAATAGAAAATTGCATTGTTAAAGAATAACGGTGTTGAAAGTAAGGAGATAGCTCAAAATTAGATTAGGAATTCTCTTTAAAACTTTATTGAAATGCATTAATTAATTAAAAATTATTTCATTTTTCCTAAAAGTGCCTTTGCTTCTAAGTTTACACATTACTTGTTATCTCTCTTTATTCAACATTATTATTTCTACAATTTGTATGCAATGAATTGTTTAGTCTCAACTACTTGATTTACTATGGTTATACCTAATAGATATACCTATATCCTTTATGTAATTTATCATGTTATCCCTAACCTGGTTCACAAGTATATCTATATCTTGGTGTAAGTTTGTAAACCAAATAGCCATTATAGATCTCTTGTAGCCTATAAAAGCTTTGAGCCTTCTAGCCTTCTAGCCTTCTAGCTTTCTAATTATTTGTTTAAGTACCTTGTGTCTCCCCCTTCTAAAAACTAGTAGTTCCATTTACATTATTTTAGATACATTATGGCATGCCTGGTGGGACCCCACATATGATCTCATGTAATTTATATCTCTTTTTGGTATCTCTTAGTTAGTTCCCCTTTGTTAGTTGTTAGGCTTTGCTTTCAGTTGTGTTTTGGCTATTGCCTTGGTTTTTTTATCTTGATTTGGTTTTATGTCATTATACATATTGGTTATGTATTAGTGTGCCTTTTATGTTGTCTCCCATGTTGGTAATGTTTCATTGCATCCATGTCTAGCCTCCCACCCTTAAGATGCCAACCGCATCAAATCCAGGGCCTTATCCTTGATCTCACTCATGAGCAAACCATGACTAAAATAGAACACCATATACACCCTAGGATCCAAGAGGTCACATCAACCTAACACCATGATATATACCCTATTGCATTCCAAAAGGATTAATATTAGCATGTCTATAATTAGTGGAATTGGTCCCCTTTTCAGTAGTCTAAACTTCATTCATCTGAGGGTGTTTCCTCTCGACCTCATGCCATGACTCGTTCACACATTCAAGGTGATGAGGATACTCTTGCATGATTGAGATATAATGAGATGAATTCAATCATTTATGGTTTATATATACACCTTTAGGTGAATGAAGTGCATCCTTATCCCCCTAGGAGTAGATGGTGTGCTTCTTATAGAGATAGAGCTTACACTCATTTAGTTTTGGGTGCCTTGACCAATTATCACATGATTTATAGGAGACTTTAAATCAATAACCCCCTCAAGTCCATGTTTTGGGTCATAGGTATTCTAACTTAGTTAAGCATCTTCATCATGAAGATTCCTCCTATCCTCCTATTTCATCCTTTAGATTTTTAGATGAGCATGCTGATTTTGATCACCACCAATGGATTAGAGATCTATGAGAGGCCGATATTAAGCATTAGTTCCCTCAAGTTGACTCTATTTTGATAACACATTACCAAAATCATGGAGACATAGGTCACCATGACCATTTTAATAGGTATGCCACATCATCTCATTACCATCATAGGTAATTGTATCCTTCTTGTGGTCATTCCCCACCTTGTGGTAGAGATGATTTTTAGCACAAGCATCTCCCATATCAGGAGTTGCCTTGACATCATCCTCTCTATGATCAAGGTTTTGATGATGTATATTTGAATAGGTAACATAATCACCATCATGATCCCCTTCCTATATCTTATCAATAACCTGATATCAACTATGCTTATGAATATCTCCATAGAAATCTTCTAGCCCCTTGGGTACGTGATATTCCCATTCCTACTCCTATCCTTGAACTGCCTAAGTTTAATGTGACTCAAGAATCTAGTCCCATGAATCATATGAAATTAATGATGTATTGTATGGATGGGAATAGGATGAAGGCATGATGTTGAAGCTCTTCACTCATTCTCTATGTGTTAAATCTCTTATTTGGTTTTAGAATCTACCTCTAGATTCTCTCTCTAGTTTCCATCTCCTTATGGATGAATTCTTCTAGTAATTTGATATCTCCAAACCTTTCAACCTCAATATCTTTGATATGTCTTTTTAAACTTTCATTGTATGCCCTCTTTATTACTAGTTGCCTTATAGGCCTATGCCTATTGAGACTTATATTGGTCAAACTTGTAGCTAGGCTTTTTGAATTTGCCCACATTTCCTAGCATCATCAATTGATACCATTACCATGCATCCTTTATTCACTTGGATTGATAAATCACTCACATTTATATCTTAAAACATTCTCATTAACTTTGTGTTCCACTATGGACTATGTATGTTTAGTTAAGTCTCTTGGTTGTGTATGACTCTCTTGGAAGACCCTTGATCAAGATAAACACTAACCAATAGTGTTATTTTATCCTTCATGTATTTAAGAGGTGTGTTTTAAACTTTAAATGTAGATAAATTATCAATATTCATAGCCTCAACCATACCTCACTTTCAATGCATTACACTTGACTATGTTTTCCCCTTAGCCGTAGGTGAAGATTCATTATTGGCAGGGTTTAAAGCTTTATAACTCAACTTCAAGAACATGATGATGTAACTCATTAAAAAAATTTAATAGTAAAAAAATAATGGATTCATGATGTAAATATGGATAAATAGTGATTCTATGATAATGAAAAATGGAAACGGATAATGGAGATGGAAGCATAAGCTTATACAATGGTGAATTGCAGTGATAAGACTAGGAAGATGGAAAGAACATGAGGGGATGGAAATGAAACATAAATACAATCTCATAATAGTATAAATGGTTCCTATATAATCATATGAATATATATTAACATGATACATCATTTTAAAGGCTCTCAAAAAAGTATACATAGTGAAACAAGGAACCTAGGATTCATCAAACAACCTTAACATATGTTAAAATACCTTAACATATGCTAAACTAAGACTATGAGGATGTTGAGGGAAGATTGGGTTGCCTCTAAGATGTCATAGTATTATATGAAGCTTGAAACACGTGAATAAGGATAAATAGGCATGAATGAGACCTCTCATATAGTCACTTACTCTATTTTGACATCCTAAAACCACCATGAGTCATACAACCATCTTCAACTTGTTTGTAAACTATAAATTAGTAGTTTATGTGTTCTTTAGTTGTATATAACCTCAAACATGTGGAATGAAGTTGAATAATGATATGGGAAGGTGGACTAGACTCCTACAAATCTCTTTGAACCTTCATTTTTCTATCACATTGCTCAGAAAAAAAGAAAATAAAGAAAACTAGTTCCTTGCCTAAATGAAAAAGTCATTATGAGTGCCTTAACTTGTTAAATATTGTTAATAAAGGAGAGAGACCCAAAATAAGAAAAAATTCAAAAATATGGAATCTTTTTAAGGTCCTTCCTTTGCCCAAAATTCTAGTTCTTAATATTCTCTCTCATGGACATACCATCTACAAACCTAAAGGGCTCTTCCAAGTTACAAAGAAGATCGATGGTGTAATAGAACTATTTTTGAGTCTGCATGGAACCTTGTTTCCATGAAACTTTACTAAAACACTTGTTATGAATCCATATTCAAACTGCTAACCTCCAATGTATGTAAAAGTCTGTACATCTTGCAATAAATGATTGAAAACTCCTCTTTTCCTAATTTTTTTCCATTCTTTAAGATTTGAACCACCATTTTAGGGACATAAGAGGAAGAATTCAATTCAAAAGGCATATTCAAACAAGTAATAAGTTTTTAAAGAGAAAAAGGGGCATATTTCACATGTGGGAACTCTTTTAAAGGTAAAACAATGTTTTAGACACTTGGAAGGAACAAATTTAAAGTATAAAACCATTTGACTAAGGAAATGTCATGGTCATGAGGGTGATTAGAGATATTATGGATGATTTAGTGGATTTTTAAGGTCAAAAATTGTCATTTAATACCAAAACCTTCTTTCAGACAACATATAAATAGGCTTAAAAAGAGATTTGCTAATAAATATCATAAAATAATATGTTATAGTCTTTTAAAAGGTTATCAATGAGAATTTATGTATCTTCATCACCCTTAAAATCTCATAATCATCCTCATATCTTGAATATAATGAATACACCAAAGAAACTCATAGTGAGTCATCAAATACCATCTTCACCATCTTCATTAAGGCACTTTAGATCATAATACCACTTTAATTCCTTGTCAAAAACCTTCAAACATTCTCAAACATCATGATGATACTTGACACCAATTGAAACTGAGACATGACAATGACAAGACATGAAAATCTACTCCCTTCACTTGACAGTCAATGAACATTATGATGGTCAAGCACATCACCTAAGGACCCAAGACATCCAGGAGATATAATGATCACAAAATGATTCAATGACAACTATAGGAGTGTTTAATGACTTCAATAAGCAAATATGAGACACCATAACTTAGGATACCACCATGTAGATTCTTAGATGAGTGTCATGAATTTTTTTAGTTGTAGAGGTTGGCATTTGGCCTTAGCAGGCCAAATTTATAATAGTTATTTCAAAATGCTAATGAAATTTATATTGAAATATATTTTAGTCTAAAAATAAACCAATTTTTTCTCACATCAACACATTTGGTATCATTTATTCCATTTTTTATTCCTAAAATAAAAAAGAAAAAAACTTAATCCTACCTCTTGTTCTTACATTTTCATAGGCTATGGGGAACATAATAAAGGATTAAGAGTGTATGTTTCACCTTATAGATAAATAATTTAAATTAGTAATGTTCATATCATTTAAATATATTTCTATGATCCTTTTGTGAGACCTCCTTCAAGTTATTCATTTTATGAACCTATCTATCATATTTCTCCTTATGAAGAAATAGATGCCCTAGGGGGAGTTGATCTAATTTTGGATAACTTAGAGTGTGAGGGAAAGCCTTATTCACTTGTGTTCATTATAAAAAAACCTAAGTGGGAAGAATCAATAATTGAATCAAATAATCTTCAGTCTTAATAAGTTGACTAGAGGTCAATATGCATACCATACTTTGATGACTATGTACGAATATGAATCTCAATTTTTGAGAAAAATATTAAATATGTTAGATGAGAAATAAATGAAAATAATATTTAAAAAAAAAATTAATTACATTATTATTATTTTAAATTTAAAATGAGTTATCAATTTTATACATATCATCATGTTTCATTTTGATCATGTTTGTTTATTCTACTTTGTAAAAAGTATCTTTTATGTTACCATGCTTAGATTAACTCATTTTATTATTGGATAATTTGTTTGCTTATGATAACATAATTATATGCTTCATTTTTAAATTCAAGAGTAAATGGAGTTTTTATTATTAGCTCTTCATCATTTAACTTACCAAGCATTCTATTCATACATCTCTGAAAATAATTGTTTCAGTCTTATGTCTATTTGATCAGATGATTGCATATCATGTTAATCTATATTTTATGTATGAGAGGATACATAAATCATTTTTAATTCTAATTATATATCATTAAAAAATTAAATCATATTAAACTTTCAAAGTGTTGATAAAACTCAAATGAGTTATTACTAATAAGATATATAAATGATCTAGTATCATATTATTAATAAAATTATTGTATGTGCATCTCATAACAAATGGAGACACTCATATTGTCAATATTGGAATCTTAAAATAATGAATTGCATACAATAATTTATGTTTTTCACTATATTTTTAATTAAAGTAGTGAAATTTTTAAATCAAAATATGGCTGGATGATTTTAAATGTGCTTTACCACAGAAAAACATATGTCATATTTTATATTTATCCATTTGGTTATTATGATGCTAGCCATAATATGATATCATAAATCAATTTTTTTGGATATGTGTTAAAGGTTTTATACAGGTGTTAAAAGTTTCATAACTCTAGCAAAAAATCTAGTGTATCACCATCAAACTATGCATATTGAAGTACATGTAAAAGTTATCTAAGATAAAAGTCCTCAATGATGATCGACAATAATGACCTATGGGCACATAGGAAACATATGTCTTCACAAACCACTTGGTGCTACCAAGTTTCATAAAATGTTGGCCTCTCATAGTTACCACTAAGGGGAAGTGTGCATGGAAATGTCACTTCCTAATGACCATTTAGCTTTCTTCTTCTATAATATTCTTCTCATTGCATAACATTGTTATAATGACTTATGTGATTTGAGTAAACTCCATATATAAGTTTTATTTCTATATCCAATACTTGTAAGCATAAATGGAAGTCATTATGTTATAAAATGCTCTAATTATTTATTGATCATTCATGAGAAACTATATCATGCTAGCCTAAAATTTGTATAAAATTTTATGGATTGTAATTCTTTTTGTTTCAAAAGGTGACCTTGGCATGATTAATATTTTTAATCCTTCAATTATGCATGTAGTATAGTTGATTTTTTAAAGGTCACTATGACATTTATCCCCACTTATTATTAAGGGGGATTATTTTTCCTTTATTATAAAGGAATGACTAGATGGATAAATTCCTTATAAATCTCCACTTAACATTAAGGGGGAGTGTTGTAACATGTAATGGTTAAGTGGTGCATTTATGTACCATTAATACATTAATTTCAACATTAAATTAATAATACACTTTATTATTTAGGATTTCATACTCATGCAATCATAAACAATATTATTATTAATGTTGGAATTATTGGTCAAGGTTTGAATCATGACCTTTGGTCAAGATGCTAACCCATGTGACTTAGGGGACAAGGTCGGAACTATATAATGTGACCATTGGAAAGGGTCATACTTTTATAATGATCATATTACAATGGTTAGATGGATTTTCCTATATTATATAGATTTTACATTTTAAAATATAATGCTTGGAATCAATTATGTATTCCATGTTATCTATCTATAGGTTTTGTGAAGATCTAAGGAGAAATGAGAAGTAAGAGAGATTGTATTGGGTACATTTTGTTTCTCATAATATGAATAATCTTGGTGGTTTTTTCTACCTCTTTACATGGTTTTCTCATGGTATATATGGTGTCTCATTGTGTATGGCTTTGTTATTGGTCTAAAATATAGATCTTGTATTCATATGCAATCACATTTCTTGTTTTATTTATTTCAAGCATGGTCAATATCTACAATAGGCCTAAAATTTTGTTTGATAGGTAAAAAATGATGGATTTTGAGATTATGAAGATATCCTATGATAATCCATATTTTTTCAAGTATTCTATACAGGGAAATAATCTTAAAGCATGTTTTAGTAGCCTTCAACATGATCTTAAGGCCTATTAACATGTTTCCAAGCATTTCTCTCATGTTAAACAAGGAAATAAAAAGGTTTTCATGGGTGTCAAGACTGATATATAGGTATACATGTTAGGAAGATTAGAGTCTTTTGATCTTAACACACAAACCAAGGTCTACAACTATATTTTAATATCCTAATCATTCTAACCAAATTTTTTCAATGGGTTGAGTAAAAATTCTAAAGTCATAGACTTTAAAGAAGGTTTATTCATTGATAAAAGTTCCTCAATACTCTCAAAGCTCATAAAGGGGCCTATGGGTTAAGGTCTAATGGTTTCAAACAAGGCTTAGAAAGAAGACGCATGATGGTAGGTTTGGCATGGCCTTAACACCATATAAAAATGTACCTACAAGCTTGGTCTACAAACATTAAAGAGGTTCTCCATATAATGTTAAGAATCTTGTAATCAAGTTTCAAGTGTTGGATAGGATATACACAATGTTGAAGAGGAAAGGTTGAGTTTTTAAGTTGTCTAGCATATCTACAAGCTTGCAACACATATTTGGATATGTCGCGGCTTCTCAAAAGTAGTCTATAAGATTTAGAACCTCAAATCAAATCTCCATAGGTATATAAGCTTGCATAAAGACATGTGGGAATATTCAATAGGTTTTTAACCAGGTTAAAAGTGTTCTTGGAAAATTTTGAGCTAATCTACAATCAGATAAGGTTGTGATGATGAATAACTTATAACAAAGAGGTTCTTAATCTCTTTGATAAGGTATAAGACTAAACTTAGATGAGCTAAGTAATATAATGGGATAGAATACTTTCATGAAGGTATGAGGAGTGTTTAAGACCTCATAAGGGGATAACAAATAGATTTTATGATCTTTAAGGACTACCAACATCCTCGTTTCAAAGTTGTAGATTTAGTAAGTTACAAATAGGTCAAGAGAATTGTGAGATATTGATAACAAGATTCTACATGAAGACATGAAAATTGAATTGGAGAGGATTGTAGGTATATGGAGACATGAGAAAAAATACTACTATAAAACTTATTACAGGTTTGTAGGGTGTAAAATAGAGTAAAATGGAGCCCTCAAGCATGAAAATAGAGGTTTTTTGGTTTATCCAAGAGATATTATGGGAAGATATGATGATGCATAAGCTTCTCAACCTCTCGTAGAGACCTTCAAATGAATTTTAAATCTAATATCAGGAAATTAATTCTTCTATAACATACATAACATGACTATGGGTGAATATTAATGGTCATAAAGAGCACATAAATGTATAAAGGCATTAAAAACTACCCCAAGAGGTGTGAAACTCCCTCCATAAAGAGATAGTCATGGGAAGTCAATGATAAATCTCTTATGGGTGTTTGAAATATATTTCTAGGTCAAACATTCAACAAGCATGGTAGTCATGGTAAGTCAACTTGGGATAGATTCTATCTAGCATGCATATTGGGAGGTAAAGATAAGTGAGTTAAGATAGTTAATGTATGAGTTTTCCAAGAATATATAAGCCTTGGAGGAGAAAATCCACAATTCAAAATCCAACCAAAGGATCAAAATAAAAAATAGAAAGGTCTCTCCTCCCGCTATTATGCCAACCTTCACTGAAGATCTTCATGGGAGAGGCCTAATGCATTGGGGAGAATTTAATACTTCAATTTTTTAGCCTTTTTTCTTGCATAGGTTATATTTATTAAGTAACAACATCATTTATGAGGTCTTCTAGTTCTCTCTTCTCCTCTCTCATCTTAATTTCTTAGACACAGGGATGGAAAAGACTCTTTCAACATCACTACTCTTGGGTATGACAAAACTCTACTCTTTTTAATACTTGTAATACTGACTTGATGCCTTAAATAGAATAAAAATTGATATTTTCCTCTCCTACATTTTTAATTTTATTGATTATTATGTAGATTTGACTATTGATATTCATTTTTTGGAAGTTTCCTTCCATTGAGCTACTATCCTATCACTTTTACACCCTTATTTATAGGTTATATGTTGTGTAGATCACTGCCTTAATACAAATTACTAATGCAAAGTTTGAGATAATTATAGGTCTTGTATGAGTCGTGTGAGTTACTATAAATTTAGGGGATTTCTTATGTTTTTATAATTAGGTGAAGGAGATATATAGACTTGGTGCATCACCTTTTTTTAGTTTTAATTCAATTTATGCCCTTTTCCACCACCAAAACAAATAGTCATAGTTGTAAGTAGGCATTTTTAACATAGTTTTAGGTATTCAATTGATTTTGAATTAGGTCCATCTAGTTGAGGTAGGATTTGGCCTTCTCTAGAGGCTCATCCCAAGGAGCCAATATCCCACACCTTGGGGATGATCCCATTATTGCCATTAAATCAAATAATTGAATGAACGGGTGTAAGATCGAAGTGTCAATAGTTTATATCATACCCAATTGGATAAAGGTCCATATGATTGAATAATTCAATTAAGAACTTAGTGTTGATATTTATCTAGCTACAAAATTCAAGACACTTTAGAAGCACCTGGTGACTCCACATATTTTTGATTCCAAGACTAGTCCTTCACTTTCATGCCAAAGGAAAAAATAGATTTTAAAAGAGGTGTTTTCTTTTAGTTTTTGGAGTTATCTTTATCTCCTAGAAAAATAATAAAAACATTGTCAAGGTTTCCTGAGAGAAGGGATAAAGGTTCTAAACAACCTTCTCCAAGGGCTCAATCAACAAATTTTTGGTATGTTTCCTAGACCAAGAGGGAGGATAAATCATATTCATCACATAGTTTTCACTATAGGCAACCCCTTATCCCTTCAACAATATGATGATATTCTAGTTTCAAATCTTAAGTGCATACCTTTCTTCACTGGTGAGAATGTTTCCACCCCAATAGAGCACATACAAGACATTACCAACATATGTTTAGTCCACAATATCTCTCAATTTAATGTGGATATGAGACTTTTTACTACTTACTTGAAATAAATGATCTATAATGGTATAAAGGGATGAAACCTAGCATAATTTATAGTTGGGGTGAGTTAGGGGAGATAATTTACTAGTAATTTGAAGAGAAGAGTGATCATCTTTATGTTATGGAACATCTCACTACCATTAAGAGAGATCCTCATGAATATATAGTGGATTTCAGCTTTAGATTCCAAAAGAATTGGGATAGAACCCCACCCTTGGTAAAGCTTCTTAATACTACATTATTGTACTACTTGAGGTCCTTAAATAATGATGTTGCTATCATGATACTTTCCATGGGAGGTACTATATTACCAACTGCATATGGCATTGCTATAAAGGCTAGAAGTAGGTTAATTAAAGTCAAAAATATTTCCCCTAGACTTCCAATTCCATTATGGCCTAAACCTCCAAACATTTAAACTAATTTGACACCCATTCCTATAGCAACCAAATAACCAATTACATTTGTTTCCCCTCTTAACAAACTAGATGAAGTTAAGACACTGCTATAAAGCTTTGGAATGAATTAGTGGCATTAAAACAACAACAAAAAAATCATCATGTCAGACCATACTAGCATTTCAATCAACCATATCAACATTAAAATTAGCCTTACCAACCTAACAAGCAGCCTTATCAAGGTAATGCACAAGTTCAAGGCCAAATTACACATGTTAAGCCTTTAAATAGTCAAAATCCTAATGCTGCCAACACTTCATAATCCATTATACCTATGAAAAATAACCTAGTTCAAGATTATGAATGATGTTATCTATGTAATCAGCCTCATAATCAAACCACATGTCCAAATGGAATTATCAATCAGGATTTGATGGTTCCAAGTGTTTCACTCTCTCAAGGCAAATCAAGTCAACCAACTTCAAAAGGAGATTAAGTTATTGAGTAAACACAAGTGCAAGTTGAGTCCACTCTTATGAATTGGCAAGAGAGTGACTTATGTGCCATAAATAAAAATGAAGCACCAAAAAAAATAAACACTCTAGTGGACTATAACACAAGGTTTAAGAGTAGAGAAATGGAGGGAGATCCATCTTCCTCAATTGACCAAGTTCCCACTTCTTAAGTCTCTCATGAAGCTACCAAAGAGAAAGCAATTGTTAGAGAATCTCAAACACAAATAAATTAGGATGTTCAAAATGAAACTTAATGTCAAATTAGGTAACATCAAAAAGAAGAGGCTATTATTCCAAAGTTATATCCAATAGGAGGACAAATTCCCTTCAATATAGTTTATCAAATGAAGAGAACAAATCTAAATGTCACTATGTGGGAGGAAATATCCATTTCTACTTAAAGAGACTTATTGAAGGAAGCTTTAAACCATCTTCATCATGTAAACAAAGCAAGTACATAAACTATTTCTAATCACTTGTGTCAACCAAAGGAAGGATATGGTGTAAATATAAGAAAACCACCCCCATTATACATATTCTTAATTATTGGTAATCACCTTATACATAATTTTATTATTAATTCGAATGCAAATAACTAAGTTAAGACTAAAAATATTACTAACCTACTATGTTTAGAGTACACTCCAGTCATAAAAGGAGTTATCTAGTTGTATAGTATTATTATCACTCTAAATTGTACCCTTGAGGAGGTTTTTCAAGCCTTCTCACTTAATTAATAGCATGGAGACACCTCTAGGTTGTGGGTGGCCTAATTAGTGAGGTGAATATCTATATAGGGCTAGCTCCCTTGATGCTTCATCTTGAAACTACAAATTAAGCCAATTTATTGCAAGGGAAAAGAGGTAGAATTAAAGTAAACAAACAAAGAGGTGATGCACCAAATTAATACCCTCCATTTTCCTCTATTGCACTAAGGACGTGAAAAAGGATTGAAAATTATTACACTAACTAAAAAAGAGTCTTCAAGCATTAGTATTTCAACATGAAGGTGAAGATCAAGATAATAACTAAGAGGGGATGATCAAGATGTCTCATAGGAGACACTAATGGATCAAACTCCGCACTTAGTCAATGTAAGACCATATAACACACTTCATATGACTTGATAAGATGACTATAACCAAAAATTAGGTAGAGAGATAGGATAAATGAGAGAGAGATAGAGAACTACTACTAACATTAGTAAACTACCATGAACATACACTAGTTGCATAAATTAAGAAGGCTAGAAATAAGCTTGTATTCATCTCAATAGGAAAAGTACAAGTGTTTACATGATCAAGGATTTTCCATAATTAGGTAGAGGATCTATTATAATTCCAAACAAGAAAGTACATATAGAAGATAATGATAAGGAGAGATAATATGTATGTTGGAGAAACCTATGATAGGTGTTGTATGAAATCAAAAATGAATCATGTCTATAAATCAATCTTGGATCAGAGAAGATAGAGCATACCTATACTTTTGATTAGGAATACATTTATTAAGTGGAGGCATGACCAATATGGGGATCCAATAAACCTAATTAGGGGATCACTTGTCATAGTACATCATGATAGGAAGGGTTATAAAGCCTATAGTCTAACACAATCATGCAACAACCCTAAAAGAGTCCTAGGTTTAATGTTCACTCTATTCTAATAAATAAGAAAGTAAATATAATCTAGTACATGCCAAATCTCATAGAATAAAAAAGGGGTTAATAAAGAAATCAAAACATGTATAATAAAATATCAATTAAGCTAAGTATGATTAAGACCCTAATACATGGAATATAAAGAGTAATATTATTTGAGCCAATACTTATGCGACTTCTATCTACTAAAGAGAGGAGAATAAAGTTAGAATATACTTACCTAAATGTGAACCCATCGAGACTCAATCTCTCCCTTGGATAAATTGAATTTGTAATAGGTTTTTGTGGTTTATAAGGATAACTAAAAAAGGCCAAAGCAACCAAGACTTATCCATAAGACTAGATTATTCAAGTAGAAACCCTAAGCTAAGACTCCTCAAGTAGAATGGTGGAAGAGTATATTGTAAAGAATCATGAGTGAATAATAAATCTTGATTTAATATTAAAATAATGATTAAATGATCTTGTATTTACTGGAAAATCTCACCCTAAATCCTTTTGAATATGTCAGTTGTATGGGGTCGAACTAGTTGACACTTTATGTTTTTGGGAGATAAATCATTAGGTCCCAAGCTAGGTCAGTCAAAGGGTTAAAAAAAATCCAAGTAAAAATATCCCTAAATATTACAAGGTTGATCCAGTCAATCTTGTATAGTAATCAAAGGCTAAAAACTATATAGGGTTGACCTAGTACAATCAACTAGTGAAAGGGGATCAAGGTGAGGAAAAAAGGGATGGAAAGAGGAAAAATACTAGAGGAGTGTCCAAGGGAGGAATAATATCTTAGGGAATAATTTTAAGATCTATTTGGATTGGTAATAATGTGGAAATAAGAGACAATAATCTTATGAAGCACCAAAGGTCTTCCCACCCCTTTCTTGGTGTACCCCTTAGGGTATGCACTCAGAGAGATTAAGTCTTGATGGGTTCTTGAAAGATTTAAAGCATCAATATTTGATAAAAGGTTGAAAATATTGTGTATACATATTACCCAATTTAATTTCATCATGTGTCACTAAGGTGCAATAGGGGATGGTGCTTCAAGAAAGAACATAGTAACACACAACATTGATGATAAAAAAAGTTACAGTATTTTAAAGCAAAAATAAGTAAAAGTAAATGACTGAAAAGTAAATAACTAAAAAGTAAATGTAATGTGTACCTTGACTTACCTTTATCATTGGATGGTTGTCTACCATGTCATTAGCTTTGATTGTGTATGATGCAAAGACTGCTTTTGACAAACCCAAGAATACAAAACTAAAGAGCAAAAACAAACAAACACAAGAAAAGACAATATAGTTGGTGCTATGAGGATGGGACATACTTGGGGAATTTGGTAAGTTGGGGTGACAAGTACTATGTTAGACCAAATTACCAAGTAAAAAATAAGAGTAAATTAGGTAATCAAAAATCCAAGTCTACTAAAGATCAAAAAACTCAAACAAGTTATCCTGTAGTAAGAGAGGAAAAATTGCCAAGTCAAACTAACGATACATGTCAAATAGGATGTCAATCAAAAAAATCAAAATTACCAGAAGAGATAAAAACCAAATGATAAAAAAATATTTATGAGTGATTAGTAACAATCCTTATCTCACTTAACAATGGAAAAAGGTGCATAAAAGGGAAAACAACATTGTTGAGTGAGAAGTAACAAGCCAACCTCACTCAACAATAGAAAATGGGTACAAACTTAGGTGTATGTAACAATAAGATAGTAAAACAAATGATAAATGGTAAAATAAAAGTTAAAAAAAGTTTATAAATGTAAATCATGGTGAAAAATAAAGAAGAATCCATAATTGTTCAAACATGTTGTTTCACTCTAAGGATAGATAAAACTAAAACAAAGTAGTGCTAGCATATTTTTAAGAGGTGGAGAAGAAGGAATTAAAGAAGAAGGGAAAATAGATATAGAATCATAATTTTTTTTATCAAGGGGGGGAAATGAAATGGGTGGAGGGGAAAACTAAGGAAAAACCAAGGTAGAGGAACTCTTTATCGAAGTCAAGACACTCAAATTGGGTTTGTCAAAACAAGAGAAGTTTTAACCTTAAGGACTCTAAAGAACTTCTCTTAGCTACACAAGTCTTAAGTCAACAAATGAAGTATATAGATAATTCCATGAAGGCTATATGCATGAAAATTAAAATATACCTACCCTCCCACAATGTGTTCCCTATTTCTCAAGACCCCTTATAGAGCCATCGATCTAATATGAAGATTGGGTACTTACTTGAGAAATTAGGTAGCACTATAGAGTTTGTTGAATTCTCATATTCTAATCTACTAGCCTAACACACCCTAAAGGGCCTCAGCTCTAT
Source organism: Torreya grandis (assembly GCA_037957365.1). NCBI lineage: Eukaryota > Viridiplantae > Streptophyta > Pinopsida > Cupressales > Taxaceae > Torreya > Torreya grandis. Next base: position 2,086,298 of record JARHVA010001403.1, read on the forward strand.
GTGAGGTCAACTATGGAGTTTGAGCTTCAATTAAAGATATGAGTTGTGCTTTTAATCATGTTTTTTGGTGTGATGTTAAATTTTGAGATTTATATGTTGCCTTGTATATATCATTGCCTTTTGTTTTAAATGATTTTAATTTTGAATTTTTTGATGGATTTTTCTATTCCTCCTCTATATAGATTTAGAAAACCAAACATGGGTTCTAAAGATGGTTTTAATTTGAATACTTGGGACAAGGTTGCTAAGAGAGAGAACTTCAAAGAGCATGGGGTCTAAGAGTCTTGTAAATCTAGGTAAAATAAATGTGTTATCTTGACTTCAACTTTAAATCACAAAAAATGTGACAAAGGGAAAAAGGGGTATAATGATAGTAAAGTGTGATTCCTTATCATAAGAATGAGGGAAATGGAGGAAAATATGCTAACATAGATTATTATGTAGACTCCATCTAACAAAAGAAGCAAAAGCTAAAGTTTGATATAAAAAAAAGATGTAAAAAGATGGTAATTTTATGAGGGCCAGGTCCTATCCATGGTCTTATACTACAAATCCATAAAAGAGAAACCTAAGGGGTGTCAAGAATCAAGTGAAAGATAAAGTAAGGTAAGCAAAAGAAAAATAAAAAAAGATGATAATTTTGTAAGGTATTTTGGGTCTTATCCATGGTCTTACAAATAAACTCACAAAATAAAAACTCAAGGGGTGTCAATAGAGAAAATGCAAGAAGATAAAGAAGACTATAGTACATCAATAAACCAAAAGACCAAAAGGGAGGACTAAAAGTTTGTAAAAGGAGGGAACTTGATGTAGAGGAAAAACCCCATGTAAGTAATCTACAAAAAGTGTTAGATAGATGTAGATAGAAAGCATGAAAATAAGGAAAAATTTAGGCAAAGTATTTTTTAAGGCATTTTGCATTAGTGGGCTCTTTAAGAACATGACCTTCATTAGTTTGAAGATAGTAGGTGTTTGGACTAAGAATATCTTTGAATAATTAAGGTCCCCACAATTTTTGGTCATATTTACCTTCTTTATCATGGGTGTAGTCTAATTTAAGGATATCACCAACATTAAATGTGTGGACTTTAACACATTTGTAATGTTGTCTGGCAATACGAGCCTTGTATTGGCAATTATGTTGTAAGGTAGAAAGACCACATTCATCAAGTAGATCAAGGGAATGAAGGTGAGATTCACATAATTCTTCATCAAGAATAATACCATGAAGAGATATATGAAGAGAGGGAAGATAAACTTCTAAATGAAGAACTGACTCAGAACCATATACTAGTGAAAATAGAGTTGCCCCAGTGGCAGTGCATATGCTAGTCTGATAGGCTCAAAGTGTAGGGTAAAGATGAAGATGCCAATTCATGTGAGTTTCATGGAATATATTTTGGATAATTTTATTATTGGCATCTGCTTGACCATTACATTCTAGATGATAAGGTGTGAAAATTTTGTGATTGATCTTAAATTTGTTTCAAAGTTGTTTAACATGTTTTTTTTTTAAATTATCACCATTAACTGAAATGATGGTATGAGGAACACAAAATCATAAAATGATTTCATTAATAATAAATTTGGAAATGGTAGGATTGGTTTTATGAAATCAAAATTGCATCATGCCTATAAATTAATCTTAGCTTAGAGAAGATATAACATACCTACACTTCTATTTGGGGATACACTTGTTAATCAGGAGCATGACTAATATGGGGATCTGTTAGACTTGATTAGGGGATCACTTGTCACAATATATCATACTAAGAAAGGTTCCAAAGCCTACAATATAACACAATTATGCAAAAACCCTAATGGATTCCTAAGGTTTAAAGCATTTCACTTATTCTAATAATAAGAAAGCAAATCTAATCTAGTGCACTCCAAAGCTTGTGGCACAAAGTGGGGGTTAAAAATAATTAAACAAACATGTATAGGGAATTTTAATTAAAGTAACTATGAGTAACACCCTAATACATAAAATATGATGGATAATATTATTCAAGCCAACACTTAAACTACTTCTATCTACTAAAAGAGATAAGAAAAAACTTAGAATATACTTACCTGAATGTGAATCCATCAAGACCCAATCTCTCCCTTAGCCAAAGGGACTTCAAAAGAGGTTATTGTAGTTTGTAAGGATCACTAAGAAATGACAAATCATCTAAAACTTATCCATAAGACTAGATTATCTAAATAATAAACCTAAGTTAAGTCTCCTCAATTAGAATGGTGGAAGAGAAGATTATGAAGAAGCATGAGTGAATAATAACTCTTGATTTCACATATCAATAATGACCAAAATGATCTTGTATATAGGTAGTCTTACCCTAAATCCTTTTGGGAATGTCAATTGTACAGGGTCGACCAAGTTGACCTAGTGTGTTTTTGGGAATAATTGACCAGGTTTGAGATAGGTTAGCCAAAATTCTAACAAGCTAAGAAAGTGAAATATACCCCTAAATTGTACTAGGTCGACCCATTTGACCTAGTATAACCAACTAACCAAAAGGGGTTTAAGACAAGAAAAAGAAGGATGGAAAGAGGAACATACTATAAGAGTGCGTAAGGGAGGAGAAATAGCTTAGGGAATGGTTTTAGGAGCTGGTTGGATTGGTAATAATGTGGAAACAAGGGACAATGATCTTGTTAAGCACCAAATGTCTACCCACCCCTTTCTTAGTATACCCATTAGGGCGTGCACTCAGAGAGATTGAGTCTCAATGAGTTCTTGCAAGATGTGAAGCATCAGTATTTGGTAAAAGTTGAAAATATTATGTGTATACATATGCCCCACTTGAATCTCATCATGTGTCACTAAGGTGTAATAGGAAATGGTGATTCAAGAAAGAACATAGTAACACATAACATTGATGCTAAAAAAAATTGTAATATTTTAAAGCATAAATAACTAAAAGTAAATGACTAAAAGGGAAACCAATCTTAAAATTAAGTAATTAAAAATCAAATATAATGCATACCTTGACTTATCTTGATCATAATATGGTTCTCTATTATGTTGTTAGTTTTGATTGTGTAGGGTACAAAGAGTGCTTTCAACAAACCCAAAAATACAAAACTAAAAATAAAAAACAAACAAACATAAGAAAAACCAAGATAGCTAATGCTATGAGGATCAGACATACTTGAGAAATTTGGAAATATGGGGTGACAAGTGTAATGTTAGACCAAATTACCAAGTCAAACAATAAAAGTAAATTGGGTAACTAAAAATCCAAGGCTACTAAAGATTGAAAAACTCAAAAAATTTATCCTTAAGTAAGGAAAACTCACCAATTCAAACCAAGAATACATGTTAAACAAGATGGTAAAACAAAAACAAATGATAAAAATAAGAAAAAAAATGGTAAAAACAACACACATCTCACTCAACAATGGAAAAATGATGCATAAAATGGAAAAAACCATTGTTGAGTGAGAAAAAACAAGCCAACCTCATTCAATAATGGAAAAAGGGTACAAAATTAGGTGTCTATAATAATAGGACAACAAAACAATGATAAATGGTAAAAGGAAAGTAAAGTAAGTGTAAAAATATAAAATTATGATGAAAAGAAAGAAATAATCCATAGTTGATAAAACATGTTGTTTCACTCTAAGGATAGATAAAACTGAAATAAAGAAGTGCTAGTATGTTTTTAAGAGGTGAAGAAAAAGGAATTAAAGAACAAGGGAAAATAGATTTAGAATCATAATTTTTTTATCAAGGGGGGAAATGAAATGGGTAGAGGGGAGAATGATGGGAAAACCAAGGTAGGGGAACTCTTTATTGAAATCAAGACACTCAAATTAGGTTTGTCAAAACAAGAGGAATTTTAACCTTAAGGACTTTTAAGTACTTCTCTTAGCCACACAAGTATTAGGTTAACAAATGGAGTATATAGGTCATCACACGAAGGCTATATGTATAAAAATTAAAATAGACCTACCTCCCCGCAATGTGTTCCCCATTCTTTAGGACCCCTCATAGAGCTTTCGGTCTACTACAAAGACTAGGTACTTGCATGAAAAAGTAGGTAGCATCATAGATTTTTTTGAAATCCCCTATTCCAATCTACTGGCCTATCACACCCTAAAGGACCTTGGCTCTATGTGAGGCCAACTATGGAGTTTGATCTTTGATTAGAGATAGGAGATGTACTTTTTAATCACATTTTTTAATGTGATTTTGACTTTTGAGAATTGTATATTTCCTTTTAGATATCATTGCCTTTTATTTCAAATGATTTGGCTTTTAACTTTCTTGATGGCTTTTTCTAAGATTCCTCCTCTATATTGATTTGGAAAACCAAACATGGGTGATAAAGATGAATTTCATTTGAATACTTAGGTCAAGGTTTTTAAGAGAGAGAACCTAAAAAAGCATGGGGTCTAAGAGTCTCATAAATCTAGGTAAAATAAAAGTGTTATCTTAACTTCGACCTTGTTTTATCCAATGAGGAGTGAAAGAAAGGGGAAATCAAGAGGAATGACACATGGAACAATTTGAATTTATTCAAATTGAAAAAAATGTGAAAAAGGGCAAAGACAGATACAATGAAAGTAAAAGTGTGATTCCTTATCATAAGAATAAGGGAAATGGAGGAAAACATGTTAACATAAATTGTTTTGAAGATTTCATTTAGAAAAAGAAGTAAAAGGTAAAGTTGAGAACAAGAATCAAGAACATGAAAAAGTTGGTAATTTTATGAGGACTTGGTTATATACATGGTCTTACATTGTAATTTCATATAAAAAAAGATAAATAAAAAAAGATGTTAATTCTACAAGGGATGTCAGGTCCTATCCATGGTCTTATAAAGCAACTCACAAAAAAAACCCAAGGGATGCCAAAACAACATTGGAAAATAAAAAGTGTGTGAAAAATAAGTAAAAGATGGTGGTTTTGTGAAGAATTTTGGGTCCTATCCATGGTCTTACATTATAACTAACAAAACAAAAACCTAAGGGGTGAAAAAAACAAGAAAAAATATAAAAATATAAAGAAGACTATGGTACATCACAAAACCAAAAGGGAGGACTAAAGGTTTGTGAAAAAGAGGAAGCTTGTTGTAGAGGGAGAGACCCATTCATAAGTAACTTTTAAAAAGTTTTAGATAAATGTAGATAGAAATCATGAAAAGAAGTAAATGTTTAGGCAAAGTACTTTTTGAGGAATTGAGTGTTGGTGGGCTCTTTGAAAACTTGGCCTTCATTGGTTTGAATATGATAGGTGCTTGGACCAAGAATATATTTAACTAAATATGGGCCCAAATATTCTTGGTCATATTTAGTTTATTTATCATGGGTCTAGTCTAATTTAAGGACAAGATCATCAACATTAAAAGTGCAGACTTTAAGATGTTTGTTATGTTATCTATCAATGTGAGCCTTATATTGGTGGTTATGTTGCAAGGTAGAAAGATGTCATTCATCAAGTAAATCAAGGGCATGAAGGTGAGATTCATGAAATTATTCATTGATAATAATGCCATGAAGAGATATTCTAAGAGATGGAAGCTAAAACTCTAGAGGAAAAACTAACTTAGAACCATAGACTAAATAAAATTGTATTGCCCCAATGGTAGTGTGTATGCTAGTCTGTTAGGCCCAAAGTGCAAGATAAAGATCAAGGTGCTAATCTGTGTGGGTTTCAAAAATTATATTTTGGAGTATTTTATTGATAATTTTATTAGTGTCCTTATCCTAGCCATTGCATTAAAGATGATAAGGTGTGTAAAATTTATGATTGATCTTAAATTTAGCACAAAGTTGTTTGACATCCTTATTTTTGAAATTACCACCATTATCAGAAATGATAGTATGGGGAACACTAAAATAGAAAATTATTTGGTTAAGAATGAATTTGGCAATGGTTTTACTAGTGACATTAATAAGAGGAATAGATTTAACCCATTTGGTAAAATATTTGGTAGTTGTGATGATAAAAAAATGCCCATCTTGAGAGCAAGGTAATTTTCCTATGAGATCTAATCCCCACATAGATAATGGCTAGGGAGATTTGATAGTTTAAATCTTGGTAGGAGGTGAATGGATAAGATCATCATGAAGCTGACAAGGAGTACACTTTTTAGCATATTAAATGCATCTTTTTAAAGAGTAGGCCAAAATTAACCCATATGTAGGCATTTGTATGATGTAGCATGTCTGTTACAGTAACCATCATCAATTCCCCCATGTGATTGTGCAAGAAGAGGAGGGACCTCATGTTGCTTAATACAATGGAGAAAGGTACCTTCAATATTGTGATAGTAAAAGATGTTATGTCAAAATACATACTTGAAAGCTTATTTGCGAACATGTGTCTTTTCACAAGAATCTAAATTAGGAGGATAAGATTGGTGTTCTAAGAATTGAATGATGTCTTTATACCAAGGGATTTATCAAATGTTAATAGCCTCAATATGACATATAAGCAAATCTAGTGGTTGAGTTGAAGATAGAAATTTTCTTATTTGTATAAGAAAGGAAGGATCAGAAAGAACTTGATGTGGATGAAATAGAGAAGCTAAAGAGGTAGAGAATTAACAATGGAATTTTGATCTCTAGGAATAGGCTCAATGGTAAAAGAGATAAAATACTTAGTAGGAGTGGTTGTAATTTAATGGTATATAACAAGGTTGTCACTTTTACATTGATAATCACCACTAACCTGATGGAAAATAAGTTGAGAATAACCTAAATCATGAAGGTATTGAATGTCTAAATCAAAAGTATCTCTCATTCCTAAGATAAGAGATTCATATTCAGCCATATTATTGGTGACATCAAAGGTGAAGCGAAATTCTAAAGGAATGATCTTACAAAGAGGACTTGTGATAATACAACCTACCCCTTCTCCTTGAAGGCATTTAACATCAAAGTGAAGGGTTCAAGTATCCTCATTCAAGTTAACATTAATATTATGAAGTTCCTCAATAACTACCTTTGGTTTAGTATTACTAAAGGGAGTGGAAGATTCTTCAAGTTGACTAGCTTAAAGATCGATAGTAAAGCTTTGAAAATAATATTTGAGAGAGATAGCTTGACTAAGACCTTCAATGTAAATTATATTGTCATCTGAAAGGTCATCTTGAAGAGAAGAAGTGGCTATAATGAGAGTTACAACAAGTTGATTAGCTATGACTTTCCCTTTAACAATTTTTTGAGTGACAATATAGAGATCAAATTCCATGAGTAAGACCATCCATTTGCCAATTCTATCTCCAGGAAGAAAGGCTTTAGAGAATAAATGATGAATGGGTTCATAATGAATGATGACATAAGTAGTTTGGTAAAGCATGTAGTGATGAAGCTTTTCATATGTGAAATAGACAATGAGATAATCACACTTAATTTTGGTATAACATGTTTCATAATTGATGATGCCTCAACTATTGTAGTAGATAGCATAATTTCTTCTAGTATCATCTTTTTGGGAAAGAATTAAACCAATTTTAATAGGTGTGGAAGAAGTATATAGATTAAAATGTTTATCATTAGAAGGAGGATGAAGTGTAGGTGGGTGAGGCAAAGATTCTTTCATATTATTAAAGTTTTTTTAACATAGATCCATCCATTCTAAAGCAGTACCTTTATTGATAAGGGAATTGATAGAGTGAATGAAATATGCCATTTTGAGGATGAATCATCTAATTTACCCAAGCTTACCTAAATAAGTATGAATTTTGGGAATAGAATGAGGAATGGACATATTGATGATAACACTAATTTTAGTGGGGTCAATGTTAATGCCATAGAGAGAGACTAAGAATCTTAACAATTTTTGAAATGTGACTTCAAAGACACATTTGTAAGGATTAAGTCTAAATTTATATATAAGGAGATGGTCAAAGATGATATCAAGATTAGAGAGATGATTCTTATGATGTCTAAATTTGGCAATGAGATCATCCACATAGGTTTCAAAAATTTTGTGAATGAGATCATGAAAAATTTGAGTAATTTCTCATTAGTAAGTGGCTTTGGAATTTTTGAGGTTGAAAGGCATTTCGACATAACAATAGGTGCCCCATTACATGGTGAAAGTAGTCTTAGGTTGGTCTGTGGGGGTGATATGAATCTGATTATATCCCAAAAAACTATCCATAAGAGATAAAATTTCATAACTAGCCATAAAATCAATGATGGCATCTATTGAAGGTAAGGGTAAGTTATCCTTAGCACAAAAAAGATTAAGATTATGGAAATAAATACAAATATGAATGATCATAGTGACTTTATTTTGAATTGGAATCATTTTGGAAACCCATTTAGAATAATCCATTGGTTAAATTTAGCATCAAGTAGTTTGATGATTTCTTTATGGCATAAAGTTGAAAATTTAGGTGGAATTTTTTTTTGCTTTTGATGCACAGGCTTGATATTAAGATGAGTAATGATATTATACACCACAATGCTAGGGTAAATGTTAGGCATGCCATTGTAGGACCAAGCAAAAGCCTCATGATATTTTTTAAAGAATAAGCTAAAATTATCATGTTTAGTAGGTGAAAGCTCTCGAGAAACTATAATCAGTCAAGGACAAGATGGTGTACCATACTCAATACAATTGGTTTCTTTGATAATCATGGAATTGTTGTCTTGAAAGTGGTATGGTGGATTAGGTAAGGAAAAAATTGGATTTTTTTTAGGATCAACACTAGCAATGAAGTTGTTGAAGCAAGGAGTTTGTCTTATAATTTCCAAGTTTATGATACTACAGAGAAAGTTTAGGTTCTTAGGAATAAATTAACTCAAGGATAGCTTCATCACTAGGTAAGGTAAAAAGAGGACCATAATACTCAACCTCTACTTCAGGATATAGAATTTGATTTTCATGGCAATTAGATTTAGAATGTATCTGATGAACATTGGTTACCTTGGCATCAAGTATAATTTTGAGAGTAGAATAAGTAGATGGAGTAGAAGATATTGGTGTGTTGGTGGATTTGATGATGGGATAATGATTAGATGTAGTTGTAAGATCCAAAGGTGATAAAGGAAATGTAGTAACTTTTGAAGATTTATAAGGCATAATTTGCTCTACCACCTAAGGAGTATCGATAAGAGGAGGATTGGTAGGAGGCACATGACTCTTAAAGTTTAATGTATGATCCACAAAAATGGTATGCACATCTTGATTAAAATCATGAATTTAGGCTAAAGTTTTTTGATAATGCTGGACATCCAAATCTCTAGATTGAGCTTGGGCCATGATATGGTTGTCATCATATGTTGGAGAAATCATACAAGCTTGAGAATTAGGGGGAGTTTCAGAAGGTGAAATATTAATATTTTTAAATGTATGAGGAGACATGATAAAAGGATCTTGAAATAATTTAGACACTCCAAAATCATTACAAGTGAAGGTATCTTCTGGTAAAGAAGGTTCTTAAGCATTGCATAGAGGGGGAAAGTTGATAATCTCATCAATAAGAGGAAAAATAGGGTCTTTTGGTAAGAGAGAAGGAGGAAGCCATTGAAAAATATATGGAGGAAACTTAGTATTATTTCAAGTATGTTATAAATCATAGGGCTCATCATCATCAGAATCTACAAGAGTAGCTTGTAAATTAGGATTCTTGTTGATAAACTCAGGTAAAGGAGCAATGTTAATCTTAAGATTTGTAGGAATATGATATTGAGGTTTAGGATTAAGAAGCTAGATACTATATGGATTAGGGTTAGCTTCATGCTTGTACCATTTCCCATTATGTAATAATTTAATACATTGACTACCAGAAGAAGTAATGGATCTCAATCGATGAGTCCATGGATGACCAAGGAGTATGTTATATGATAAAGGGAGATTAAGGACCATAATTTTAGTTCAAATAGTCTTAGGTCCAATGGTTAATGGAAACCAAATATAAATAAGTGTATTTTTATTATTCTTATAAAAACCACAACAAGTAAGATGAGTTTACTTGAGATGATCCTTGTTATAACCAAGTTATTGTATAAGCCATAAAGATGTGACATTAATACCAGAACCTTCATCAACTAGGAACTTTTAAATATGAGTGGTATTAATGGTTACTTTGATAAAGAGTGGTGGATCATCAATACAAAAAATAATTAATCATTTATCATGTCCTCTTCAAGAAATTCAATGGAAAGTTTGGAAGAAGGACACAAGGTTTCAATGGTATTGATATTAGTAGCTTGATAATCAATAAAAGGTGGTTATTCATCTATGGAGTATGTATCTTCAATTTATTTAAGTTATTTCATAAGGAATTTATGATGATAGGGTGAAGTGTGAACCAACTCCATAAGAAGAATCTTACAAGGCATAGAGTTGAGTTATTCAAGAAAATTCCAATGAGTTTTAAGAGAACTAGCATGAGGTTTAGAAGGTAAATTAGTTTTTCAAGGTATAGATGTGGTTGGAGGATCATAATGAGGAATTTATTTCTTAGGTGCTTCCAAATCAACATTAGTGGTGGTAGTATCTTTAAGAAGTTGTTCTTCTAAAGATGGATTTTTAGGCTTGGTAATAGAATCTTTATGAGCTAGCTTATGATGATAATTAACCTTGGTAGTGTTGACATATTGAGAATTATTATAATATTGGTCATAATTAGCATTGATGGAACAAACATCCTTGATATTTTATTGATTCTTTGAAGAATATTTTTGGTTATTATAGGTATAATCTTTAAAATTTTATCATTTTGGAAATTGGTAGCGTATTCTTGATGACAAAGATTGATCATAGCTTCATGATTGAATGCCTCACCAAGAATATAAGAGATATTAAAGTTATTGATCCTTCTATAATATTCATGAGAATTTTGAATGTTGAAATGGAACCAACAAAATAGATTAGGGTCATACCACCTAGGAAGTTCATTGGGATAGATGAAAGGTTTTGAGGGAAGTAAAAATTATTTCATTTGTTAAACTGAAAGAGGTGTATGAGAAGGTAAAAGAATATCAACTTTGGAAACTCATTTTTTGGTTTGTAGAGCATTAATAGTGACAAAATTATATATTTTGAAATATATTTTAAGTATTTTATCATTAGGTTCAAATTGCTTCATAAGAAAGTCTTGACGTTTAGCTTGGTCAAGAGCTTCATTAAGTGTTTGGGGAGCAAAGGTTTGAACCTTATATTAAAGAGTGGGAGTTAAAGCCATGATAAAGAGAATGAATAATTTATCATTAGTCATGTTATGGTCAGCTTTATGAGATAAATATTTCCATATTTTGATAAAGTCATGAAGTTCATTAAGCAGGAGATTGCTTAGCATTGATGAAGTGGCCAAGGCAATTTTTAGGAAGATCATTGTGTTGAAACTCTTTAACCAAAGGATTAAACAAATATTCAAGTTCCCAAATATAATTTTGGGGTATTTGATTAAACCATTATAATACATCACTAGTAAAAATTTTGACTAAGATTTTAGTAGTGGTGAATGTATTAGTTTGGATCCAATATTTGTAAAGGTTGCCAAAGGCTTTAAGAAATAAAGCAGGGTCTTTAGTCCCATCATATTTGATAGTTGGAGATATGTTACCAATATCAATGGAAACAATGAAGGGAGATAAAGGATCATTTTGAATGGTTTAAATACTCTTATTATTCATTATGGGTTGAGGAATAGCATTACTTCAGACATCCCTAAGAGGTGGAGGAATATAATTAGGATTGGCTTGAGAATGAATAGTTGGAGGTTGATTAGACACATTGATTATTTATTGTTGAAGTTCCATCATTTGGTTGGTATTAGAATTTTGCATAATGTTCATTTGTTGGATAACCTGGGCTAAAATTTGGTTTATATTAGGAGGTGGGTTGTTGTTTGTAGGAGAACTCCCCAAATTGGTATTAGGGAGAGAATTGGAAGAAGATGAATTGTTAGTGGGATTATTAAGTAAACTTGTATCAATCACTCCCACATTAGGTTGAAAATTTTGAGAAGTTTCTTGTTAAGTAAAGAAAGGATTACATCCATCAACTTCATCTTGAGGTATTATTTGCACCATATTATAGTTCATAGATGGAGGAGAAGATGTGCCCCAAGAGTGATGGTGCTCTTGGGAGAAAAAGAGAGGGAGAAATGAACATCCCATTTAGTATCCAAATTGATTTAAGCTATCTAAGAAGATTATGATAAGATACTTCATTATGGCTGAAGAGAGATGAATAGAATGTAGAATAGGAAAGATAGGGAATTAAATTGACAAATATTAAAAGTAGAACACAACACAGGGTTGACTAGGTTGACGAAGCACAAAAAATAGGACCTATACACTATACAAGGTCAACTGGTTCAATCTAGTATAGTGAACAAAGGTAGGAAAAAGAGGAAAAAAGAGTTACAGACTATACAGGGTCAACTGGGTTGATCTAGTATAGTGAATAGGGGATGAAAAAGGTATAAGGTTGACTAGGTCAACCTAGTATAATAGACAAGGAAAAATAGAAAGTTGATGACAAGTTATGAATTGAGAAAAGATAATTTTTGTAGCTAATCTAGGAAAGTAAGAGCTGAAAGGAAACAAATAGTCAATTGGATCAACACTATCCAATCTAATTAAGGCACATAAAATAAAACCTTGCATTAACACTGGCTAATGCAAGTTTTTGCACACATAATTGAGAAAAGAGAAAGAAATTAACTTAAAAATTAAATATATAACTAATTGGCCAACCTAAATATATATTATATTATTAATAAATGATTTTTGATGTGATTGGATGTTAGTTGTAAGGTACTAAATAAAAATATAAGGATGGTTTTAGGTAGTTTGGGCTGAAAAAGACTATGCAGTCAATGATATAGGCTTGGTATTGGGTCCTAACCCATTACTTCACACACCAAAATGATAAAGGTTTTAGGTGCTTAGCTAGAATATACTATTAACCTTGCTTTATACTTTACCAGAGCATCAAGTCAGCTTCCCCATTGGTGATGAAATCCATGTAGGTTGGCCTAGGGTAGATAAAATGTTAAAGTGATTTGGCAATGTGTGCATAAAATAAAAATAGTGAAACTAAGTGATTAATTAAAAATCCCTTAATTAAACTATGTGAGCTATTCTAAGCATGCAAGTAATAGAAAAAGAAATGTGTGACCTAATTACTAGCAGATATGAAGATAATTCCAATTTAAAACAAGGTATAATGTTGACACTATATTAAAAAAATATATAATAAGGTTAAAAGGGTTAAACCTGTACTAAAAAAGCAAAGTCTAAAAATGAACTAGGTCAGTAGGTTCGATTCAATTATTTTAGACAATACACAAAACATAGAACTAGGTTGATAGTGTTGATCCAGTTGACTATGCAAGGGAAATTTTAAAGACTACAAACTATGAAAGGAAAGATAGAAAATAAAGAAATAGAGAGGTATAAAGGAACCTTGGTGAGTTAGAGATGCAATGAAGGAATATTTTTGATGAATAACTTTGAAGTATGCTTGAGAAACCTACAAATTAGGTCGACAAGATTGATCAAGCTATGTTAAAACCTATTATAGAGTGTTAAAACTATAAAGGGTCGACTGGGTCTACCTAGTAGAATGAATTAGGTGTCTGAAAGGGTCGAAACCTCTACTAGGTCGATCCAGTTGCCTATTCCTAGAAACATGTGCATAGATAAAAATAACTAGGTCAATAAAATTGATCTAGTGTGTTAAAATATATGATAAAATGATGATCAAAAGAATGAAATAAGTGAAAGAAATCCTACAAGGGTTAGTTTCATGTTGGGTTCACTAGAATGTATGAAATCAAAAATGCATCATGTCTATAAATACATCCTAGCTCAAAGAAGATAGAGCATACCTACACTTTTGATTGGGGATACACTTGTTAAGTGGGAACATGACCAATATGGGGATCTGTTAGACCTGATTAGGGGATCACTTTCATAACATATCATGATAGGAAGGGTTATAAATCATAAATTCTAACACAATCACACAACAACCCTAATGGAGTCATAAGCTTTAAATCATTTCAATTATTCTAATAATAAGAAAAAAAAATTAATCTAGTTCATACCAAAGGTTGTGGCATAAAGTAGGGGTTAAAAGCAATATAACAAACATGTATAGGGAAATTTAATTAAATTAAGTATGAGTAATGCCCTAATAGATAAAATATGAAGGATATTATTATTCAAGCAAAAACTTATGCTACTTCTATCTACTAAAAGAGAGGAGAACAAAATTAGAATATACTTACCTGAATATGAACCCATCGAGACTCAATCTCTCTCTTGGACAAAAGGGCTTTGAAAGAGGTTATTATTGTTTTTAAGGATCACTAAGAAAGGCCAAAGCGTTCAAGACTTATCTACAAGAATAGATTCTCTAATTAAGAAACCTAATATAAGTCTCCTCAAGTAGAATGGTGGAAGAGCAGATTATAAAGAAGCATGAGAAAATAATAAATTTGATTACACATATAAATAATGATAAAAAATGATCTTTTATATACAGGTGGATATTACCCTAAATCCTTCTAGGAATGTTGACTATATAGGGTTGACTCAGTCAACCTAGTGTGTTTTCAGGAATAATTCACTAGGTTTGCGCTAGGTCAACTGACAGGCTAAGAAGTTAAGAAATAAAATACCCCTAAACTATACTAGGTCAACCCAGTCAACCTAGTATAGTTGACTAACCAAAATAGGTTTAAGATAATAAAAGAGGGATGAAAAGAGGAAAAAATTGGAGGAGTGTGTAAGGGAGGATAAATAGCTTAGGGAATGGTTTTAGGAGCTGGTTAGATTGGTAATAATGTGGCAATAATGGACAACAATCCTATGAAACACTAAATGTCTATCCACCCCTTTCTTAACATACCTCTTAGGGCATGCACTTAGAGATATTGAGTCTTGATAGGTTATTACAAGATGTAAAACATCAATATTTGGTAAAATTTGAAAATATTATGTGTATACACTGGTGACATTAACAAGAGGCATGACTTCTACCCATTTGGTAGCAGTGATGATAAATACATGCCCATCTTGGGATCAAAGTAGTTTTCTAATGAGATCAAATCCCCATGTGGAAAATGGCCAAGGATATTTGATAGTTTGAAGTTTGGCTAGAGGTGAATATATTAGATCATCATGAAGTTAGCAAGGATTACATTTTTAGCATATTCGATTGCATGCTTTTCAAGAGTAGGCCAAAATTAACACATACATAGGCATTTGTGGGCTATAGCATGTCTACTATAATGACCACCAAAAATGCCCCCATGTGCTTGTTCAATAAGAGGAGGGACCTCATCTTGTATAACATAATGGAGAAAGGTACCTTTAGTGTTATGATAATAAAAGATGTTGTGTCAAAATATGTACTTGAAATCTTATTTACAAATACATGTCTTTTCATGAGAGTCTAAATTAGGAGGATAAGTTTGGTGTTCTAAGAATTATATAATCTCTTTGTAACATGGGATTTGTTGAATGGTAACAGACTTGATATGATATATAAGCAAATTTGGTGGTTGAGTTGAATATGGATATTTTATTATTTATATAAGAAAATTAGGATAAAAAATGGACTTGATGTGGATGAAATAGAGAAGCTGAAGAGGCAAGAGAATTAGCAATGGAATTTTGATCTCTAAGAATAGGCTCAATAGTGAAAGAGATGAAATCTATATCAAGAGTAGTGTAAATTTGATAATATGTCATGAGGTTCTCACTTTTACATTGATAATAACCATTAACTTGATGACAAATAAGCTGAGAGTCACCTAAAGCATGTATGTATTGAATTTCTAAATCAAGATTAGTTTACATGCCTAAGATAAGAGCTTTGTACTCAACCATATTGTTGGTGACATCAATGGTGAAGTGAAAAGATAAAGGAATGATATTACTAAGAGGACTTGTGAGAATGAAACTTGTACCAACTCCTTAAAAGCATTTAGCACCATCAAAGTGAAGGGTCCAAGTATCCTCACGCAATTTGACATTGATTTTAGGAAGCTCCTTGATAATGAATTTTGCTTCAGTAGTACTAGAGGGAGTAATAGAGTCATCAAAATTATTGGTTTCAAGATCAGTGATAAAGCTATGAAACTAATATTTGATAGAAATAGATTGATTAAGACCTTCAATGTAAAGGATATTGTCATCTAGAAGATTATATTGAAGAGAAGAAGTGATTGGTATGAGAGTTGTGGCAATTTGATCAGCTATGATTTTCCCTTTGACATCTTTTTGAGTGATGATGTGGAGATCAAATTCCATAAGAAGGACCATCCATTTACCAATTATATCTCTAGAAAGAAATGATTTGGAGAATAAATGATCAAGGGGGTCAGAATGATAATGACATAAGTAGTTTGGTAATGCATGTAGTGGTAAAGCTTTTTAGCTATGAATTAGTTGGTGAGGTAATCACACTCAATTTTGGTATAATGTGTTTCATAATCGATGAGGTCTCACCTAGTGTAGTAGATAGCATATTATCTTCCCATATCATCTTGTTGGGTGAGAATTTACCCAACTAAAATAGGTGTGGATGAAGTATATAGAATCAAAGGTTTATCATTAGAAGTAGTATGAAGTGTAGGTGGATGAAGCAATGACTCTTTTATATTATCAAAGGATTTTGACATGGATCCATCCTTTCTAAATTATTAACTTTCTTGAAAAGGGATTGACAAAGTAAATTCAATATGCCATTTTGGAGATAAATCATCTAATTGCCTTAAGTTTTCCTAAATAAGTATGAATGTCAGGAATAGAATAAGGAATGGGCATGTTAATGATAGCACAAATTTTGGTAGGGTTAACATCTATGCCATAGAGAGAGACTAGAAATCCTAACAATTTTCCATATGTGAATTCAAAGACACATTTGTAAGGATTAAGTCTAACTTTATATTTAATAAGATGGTCAAAGATGATAACAAGATCAAAAAGATGATTCTTACAATGTTTATATTTAATAATGAGAACATCCACATATGTTTCAATAATTTTATGAATGAGATCATGAAAGATGTGATTCATCACTTGTTGGTAAGTGGCTCTAGCATTATTAAGATTGAAGGGCATTTTGACATAGAAATAGGTGCCCCATTCCATGGTGAAATTGGTCTTATGTTAGTCCTCAAGAGTGATATGAATCTGATTATTTCTTGATAATCCATCCATAAGAGATAAAATTTCATAACTAGTCATGGAATCAACAATGGCATCTATTGAAGGTAAAGGGAAGTTTTCCTTAGGACAAGCAATATTAAGATTATGAAAATCAATAAAAATGTGAATGACCATAGTGACCTTCTTCCAAATGGGGACAATGTTGAAGAACCATTCATAATAATCCACTAGTTTGATAAATTTAGCATCAAGTAATTTGATGATTTCCTTATGATAACATGGAAAATTTAGGTGGAAATTTTCTTTGATTTTGATGCATAAGCTTGGCATCAAGATACATAATAATGTCATGCACCAAAATGTTAGGGTCAATGTCAAGCTTATCCTCGTAGGACCAAGTGAAAGCCTCGCAATATTTGTCAAATAATAATCTAAAATTATCATGTTTAGTAAGTGAGATATCATGAGAGACAGTAACTGGTTGAGGATAAGACGGAGTACTATATTTGATGTGAGTGCTTTATTTAATAAGCATGGTATTGCCATCATGAAAGTGGTATGGTGCATTGGGTAAAGTAGAAATTGGATTTGTTTTAGGATAAATGCTAGCAATGAAGTTGTTGAAGCAATGAGTTTGAGTTTTGAAATTTACAAGATTATGATGTTATCAAGGAAGTTGGGGTTCTCATGCATAAATTAACTCAAGGATAGATTCACCACTATGAAAGGTAGGAATAGGACCATAATAATCAACATCTAATTCAATATCTATAATTGTATTTCCATGGTGATCATACTCATAATTTATCTTATGAACATTGGTTTGCTTGGAATCTAATGTGATTTGAGGAGTATAAGAAGTAGATGGAGTAGAATATATGGGAATATCAATGGGTTTAATGATGGGAGAAGGATTAGAGGCAATGTTTAGATTGATAGGTGGTAAAGGAGATATAGAAACTTTTAGAGGTTTGGAAGGTATAATTTGCTCTACCACCCAACAAGTATCAATAAGAGGATAATTAGAAGGAGGCACATGACCCTAATAATCAAAGGTATGATCCAAAGAAATGGTATGAACATCCCAATGAAAATCATGAATTTGGGATAAAGTTTTTTGGTAATGTTGGACATCCAAATATCTAGATTAAGCTTGGGTCATGATATAGTTATCATCATATGTTGGAGAAATTGTACATGTTTGAGAATCATAGGGAGTTTCAAAGGATGAAATATTGATATTACTGAATGTACAAGGAGACATGATGAGAGGATCTTAAAATAATTTGGCCACTCCAAAATCATTTCAAGTGAAGGCATCTTCAAGTAAATATGGCTCCTAAGCATTGCATGGAGGGGGAAAATTGATAATCTCATCAATCAAAGGAATAGTATGATCCCTAGGTAATAGAAGAGGAAGCAATTGTGAAATATAAGGAAGTAACTTGGTAGTATTAAAAGTATGTTGTATATCATTGGTCTCATCATCATCATAATCCACAAGAGTAACTTGTAAATCAAGATTCGTGTTGATGAACATGAGTAAAGGAGCACTATTGATCTTATAAAGTGTAGGAATATGATATTGTGATTTAGGATTAGGAAGGTAAATGTTCCATGGTTTAGGATCAGCTTCATGCTTATACCATTTTCCATTATGAAATAATTTAATACATTGATTATAAGAAGAAGCAATAGCCCTCATTCGATGAGTCCATGGATGACCAAGGAGTATGTTTTAAGATAAGAGTAAATCAAGGAACATAATCTTGGTTCAAACAATCTTAGGCCCAATGGTTAATGGATTCCAAATACAACCAAGTCATTTTTTATTAGTCTTATCAAAACCACAAAAAGTAAGATGTGTTTGCTTGAGATGATCCTTGTTATAATTGAGTTGTTTGATGAGTCACAAATATGTCACATTAATACCAGAACCTTCATAAATGAGAACTTTATAGATAAGAGTGGTATTAATGGATACTTTGATGAAAATTGGTGGATCATCAACATGAAAAATAATTTCATCATTGATCATGTCCTCTTAGAAGAATTCAATATTAGTCTTAATGGTATTTATGTTGGTAGGTTGAGATTCAATAGAATGTGGTTCTTCATCTATGGAGGATGGATCTCAAATTTCTTGAATTTGTTACATAAGGAATTTATGATAATAGGGAGAAGGAATTTATAAAAACCAATTCCATAAGTGGAATATTATAAGGCATAGAGTTGAGTTCTTCAAGAAAGTTCCAATGAGATTTAGAAGAACTAGCATGAGGTTTAGGAGGTAAATTAGACTTTGAAGGAATAGATGTGGCTAGAGGATTGGAAGGAGGAGATGATTCCTCTTAAGATTTTGAAGCAACATTAGTAGTGGTAGTATCTTTAAGAAGTTTTTCCTCCAAAGATGGATTCTTAGGCTTGGTAATAGGATCTTTGTGAGCTGGTTTATGATGATAATTGACCTTAGCAGTATTGACATATTGATAATTATTAAAATATTGGTCATAATTAGTATCAATGGCACAAACATCCATGGTATTTGTTTGATTATTTGAAGAATATTTTTGGTTATTAGAGGTAGAATCTTTAGAAGCTTATTATTTTTTAGAAGCAATGGTGTATTCTTGATGATGAAAATTGATCATAGCTTCATGATTGAATGAATCACCAAGCATATAGGAGACAAAAAATTTAGTGATCCCTTTAAAATATTCATGAGAATGCCTAATGTTAGAATGGAACCAACAAAATATATTGGGGTCATACCACTTAGGAGGAGGATTGGGATAGATGAAAGGTTTTGAGGGTGGTAAAAATAGTTTCATTTACTGAACCAAAAGAGGTATATGATAAGGTGAAGGAATATCAGTTTTGGAAATTCTTAGTTTGGTTTACGAAGTATTACTAGTGATAAAATTAAATGTTTGGAAATATACTTTAATAAGTTTAGGAATAGGCTCAAATTGATTAATAAAAAACTCTTGATGTTTATCTTGATCAAGAGTTTTATTAATCATTTGGGGAGCAAAGGTTTAAACCTTATATTAAAGAGTGGGAGTCAAAGCCGTAATAAATAGTTGAATAAGTTATCATCAGTCATGTTATGGTCAGATTTATAGGCCAATGATTTCCATATTTTGATAAATTTATGAGCTAATTCAATGGGATATTATTTAGCATTGATGAAGTGGCTAAGACAATTTTTGGGAAGATCATTGAGTTGAAACTCTTTAACCAAATGATTAACCAAATCTTCAAGTTGCCAAATATAATGTTAGGGAAGTTGATTATACCATTATAATACATCACCAGTGAATTTTTTTGCTAAGAGTTTAGTTATGGTGAAGGTATTAGTTTGGATCTACTCTTTGTAAAGGTTGCCAAAGTCTTTGAGAAATGAGGTAGGGTCTTTAGTCCCATCGTACTTGATAGTTGGAGATATGTTACCAATATCAATGGATATAATGAAAGGATATAAAGGTTCATTTTGAATGGTTTGAAGCATCTTTTTATTCATTATGGATTGAGGAATAACATTATTTGAGTAATCCCAAAGAGGTGGAGGAATGAAATTGGGATTAGCTTGAGGATGCATAGTTGGAGGTTGATTAGCCACATTGATTAAATGTTGTTGAAGTTACATCATTTGGTTAGTGTTATAATTTTGCATTATGTTCATTTTTTAGATAACTTGGGATAAAAGTTGAGTTGTATTAGGGGTGTATTGGTGTTGGTAAGAACACTCCCCAAATTGGTGTTAGGGGTAGGATTATTAGAATTAGGATTATTAATGGGATTGCCGTATCATTTCTCCCACATTAGTTTGAATATTTTGAAGATGAGAAGTTGCTTCATAAGTAAATAAAGGATTAGATCCATCAGCTTATTCTTGAGGTGTTATTTTCACCATATTTTAGGTTATAGATGAATAAGGAGAAGAGGTCCCCCAAGAGTGATGGTTCTCTTGGGAGGCAAAGAGATGGAGAAATGAATATCCCATATAGTATCCAAATGGATTCAAGATATAAAAGAAGATTATGATAGGATATTTAATTATGATTGCAGAGGAATGAATAGAATGCAAAGAAGGAGAAAGAGAGAATTAGATTGATAAATAGGGAAGGTAAAAAGTAATACAGGGTCGACTAGGTTGACCTAGTATAGAAAATAAGGCCTATAAATAGTATAGGGTGGAATAGGTCGATCCAATACAATGAATAGAGGATTTAAAAGATACAAGGTTGACTAAGTTGACCCAATATAATAGATAAGTAAAGTTAAGAAACCTATGATAGGTTGTGAAATGAAACAAAATAACTTTTTGAAAGTAATGTGAAAAGAAATGATAGAAAGGAAACAAATAGTCAATTGGAATAATGATAGCCAATCCAATTGAATTAAATAACACAAAACCTTGCACCAACATTGGATAATGAAAGTTTTTGCAATGAAAAATATAATTGAGTAAAGAATAAGAAATTAGCTTAGAAAGTAATAACTAACTAATTGGTCAACCTAAATGTTTATTAGATTATTAAGATATGATTTTAAATGTGATGGGAAGTTGGTTGTAAGAAAATAACCATAATGGAAATCTAAGTATGGTTTCAAGTAGTTTGGGATGAAAGGGACTATAGTGGAAATGATAAAGGCTTGGTATTGGAGCCTACCCCTTGAATTCACACACAACAAAGACAAAGGTATCAGTTACTTAGCTAGAATATACCATTAATCATGCTTTATGCTTGACTATAGTATCAAGTTGACTTCCCCCTTGAGGATCAAATCCAATTAGGTTAGCCTTGGGTAGACAAATGTTAAAATACTTGTTTATATTTTTTTATTCATCCACGTGTGCATAAAATAAAAAATATTGAAACTAAATGATTAATTTAAAACCACCTAATTGAGTTATGTAATCTATTCTAATCATGCAAGCAATATGAAAAAAAAAGTGAACTTATTACTAGCATATATGGTTATTTCAAAACTTGAAACAAGGTATAATGTTGATATAGTCAAAAATGTATGCAAAAAATATAGAACAAGGTCCATAAGGTTGAACCTGTACTGTGGAAGCAAGGTATAAAAATGAACAAGGTTGGTAGAGTCGACCTAGTTATCCAAATAACACATAGCACTGGGTTGGAAGGGTTGATCTAGTTAATTGTGTAGGGGTAGTTTTAAATACTAAAAATTATAAAAGGAAAGACTATAAAGGAAGAGATAGAGAGATAGAAAGGAACCTTAGTAGATCAAAGATGTAGATAATGATGATTATTATTCAATAACCTTGATATATGCTTGTAAATTATGCTAACTAGGTCGATAAGGTCGATCAAGCTTTAGAAAAACTTGTTATTGAGTGCCTAAAAATGTACAAGGTTGATTGGGTTGACTTAATAGTCTAGACTAGATGTCTAAAAAGATAAAAACTTTTACTAGGTTGACTGGGTCAATCTAGTATCCTATACCTAAAATCTTGTGTATAGAAGTTAGATACTGGGTTGATAGAGTTGATCAAGTATGAAAAATATATGATAAAAATAATGATGAAAGAATGAAAGAAATGAAATAAGTTAAATAAATCCTGTAAGGGTTAGTTTATGTCAGGTTTACCAAAATGTATGCAATTAGAAATACATCATGTCTATAAATTAATCCTAGATCAGATAAGATAGAGCATACCTACACTTTTGATTGGGAATACATTTGTTAAGCAGGGGCATGACCAATATGGGGATCCACTAGACCTTATTTTTGGATCACTTGTCACAATGTACCATGCTATGAAGGGTTCTAAAGCCTATATTATAACATAATCACACAACAACCCTAAAATAGTCCTATGTTTAATGTTCACTCTATTCTAATAAAAAAGAAAGTAAATCTAATCTAGTGCACACCAAAGCTTGTGGCACAACAAAGGGTTTAGTAAAGTAATAAAAACATGTATAAGTGAATCTCAATTAAGCTAAGTATGATTAAGACTCTAATATATGGAATATATAGAGTAATACTATTCAAGCCAATACTTATGCTACTTCTATCTACTAAAGAAAGGAAAACAAAGATAGATTATACTTACCTGAATGTGAACCTGTCAAGACTCAATCTCTCCCTTAGACAAAGGGGATTTGTAAGAGGTTATTATGGTTTTTAAGAATAACTAAGAAAGGCCAAAGCATCCAAGACTTATCCATAAAACTAGATTATCCAAGTAAAAACCTAATCTAAAACTCTTCAAGTAGAATGGTGGAAGAATAGATTGTAAAGAAGCATGAGAAAATAATAACTCTTGATTGCATATTGAAATAATGATGAAATGATCTTGTATTTATAGGAGGATCTCACCCTAAATCCTTTCAAATATGTTAGTTGTATGGGGTCAACCCAATCGACCCTATATGTTTTTAGGGAGATAAATCACTAGGTTCCAAGCTAGGTCAACCAAAGGGCTAATAAAAATCCAAGTAAAAAATAACCTTAAATAGTAAAGGGTTGACCTAGTCAACCATGTATAGTAATCAGAGGCTAAAAATTATATAGGGTTGACGCAGTCGGCCTAGTATAGACAATTGGTGAAAGGGGATTATGGTAAGGAAAAGAGGGATGAAAAGAGGAAAAATATTAGAGAAGTGTGCAAGGGAGGAGTAATAGCTTATTGAATGGTTTTAAGAGTTGGTTAGATTGGTAATAATGTGGTAATAAGGGACAATAATCCTACAAAGCACCAAAGTTATACCCACCCCTTTCCCAGTGCAACCTTTAGGGCATGCACTCAAAGAGATTGAGTCTCAATGAGTTCCTACATGATGTAATGCATCATTATTTGATAAAAAGTTGAACATATTATGTGTATACACGTGTCATCTTAAGATGGATAAAATTACAAACAAGAAAGCCTACAAGTAGGTAGTTTTTTGAATTCTTTCCAACATGTTTCCTCTTGGTCTAATATTCTTCTTCATCAAGATGGAATAGAGTGACTCTTGACCTTCTTGGATGAATCATCAACTTCATTTGAAACTATCTTCATGATTAGAGAGTTAAAAACTACATGATTTGACACATGGGCCTAGTATTCATAGCCAAGTTACCACCTTCACACTACATAGTAGTCCTAGTCATCATTATATACAAATTCATTTCCTCTTATGACATTTAGCTCAAGCTCGAGTCTCTTCAAATCTGATCCTATAGGCTTTGTCATGGTGTGGTTTTTCCTCATGATCTTGAAATTATCTAAAGTTGTTTTCCTACTTA
The DNA here is from genome assembly GCA_037957365.1 of Torreya grandis. Lineage (NCBI taxonomy): Eukaryota > Viridiplantae > Streptophyta > Pinopsida > Cupressales > Taxaceae > Torreya > Torreya grandis. The sequence goes on from JARHVA010001403.1 coordinate 2,110,670, forward strand.
TCCAAGGTCATACTATGTTTGTTTTATACCTCCAATGACTTTGATTAGTCAAATTTATATCTTAATGAGAGAGGTTTGGTATTTATTATTCATCTAGAGTTATGTTAGGTATTTCATAGGCTAGGCATAGGTTTAATAGTCCATATCTCATCTTTTATGATATATGAGATAGTCAAACCTATGCATAGTCCTCATTAATTATTTTTAATGGATTTTAGGAGTTTATCACAATTGTATTTTAGATCCTACAATACTAATTTAATCCTTTCACATAATGAGTGACTTTAAAAGGTCTGTAAATTGCCTTTTTCTCATGCAAACAAGAGAACAATCAACATCTTAACTTGCTTTAGAGAACTAAAACCTATTAAATCACTATGAAAACTTATGAAATTACTTGTAGAATATCCATAAAATATATATCTATCCTATAAGGCCCTTTAAAGTGATCAAGAATATATAATAACTCATATCCCTACAAATAGGCCTAAAACTGCCACTTCTAAACCACTTTATGTACTGCTTCCTCTTCACATGTACCACCAAATGTCTCATTTGGGTTCCCATAAGATCCTTAGAGTTCACTCAGATAATATAAATTCCAAACCATTTCATTTTAGGTCATTTGAAGAGAAAACACAACCATCAGGTCTTTAGTAGTGTTTAACAAGGGTTTTATAGTCACCTAGCTTCTTAATGATAGTTCATGAATCTATGGTATTTGATGTATGAAATAACACAAATAGTATTATGTATACAACCCAAATTTATTCCAAAATATTCTTATGACTCCATGAACTTCCTCGTACAAGTTCAAATGTACTAAAAGTCATCTTTTTAGCAATATAAGCCTAACTATGTGTTTAATAGAAGTCATTTGATAAGAAAAGGGATAACGGTGCTTGGTTTTAGATTTAAACCACTAATTTGAGGTATTTAAAAAATAATATGATATATTAAAGTGATATTATGATGTATTGACCCTTTAAATCCATTGAAATGTTCCTTAGGCCTTGGTAAGGGTTTGTGGATAGTTACATTGAAGTGATCCTAGTAGACCTCCTTGAGCATTTTATTTCTTTCTTAATGAGCTCAAACTTCATGTGATCCTATTACCATATAATTACAAGTCTTAAATCCTAAAAAAAACCCAAAACTTTCAATATTTATTCACTTTTCACACATAGGCATGTAGGTGATTTCTTGGGATTATTGACTGCACCTCTTGAGAACGAGTCCTCTTGGATTGGTTTTGGTGTTCTAAGTAATATTGAAAAGGATGGAGGGTTTTTTCATACTATTTCCTACCTATAAAAAAATATTATAACCTTATATACATCAGAATTATGCACTTCTTCTCATCTACCTATAACTAGCCTGGAGGTAGACATTTGAATTTCTTGAGTGTTAAGCCTTGATGTTGAGCTCCTTTCTTTTTGATTTAGTCTTTTTGATGGTCTTAGTAAGGATGAACACCCTATTCATATTTTATTTTCCATTAAAATTTTGTTGGACCTCTATATAACATAAAAAAATTAATATTTTCCCCACTTATCCCTATGATAGGCTTGTAGGTGATCATTTGGCCTAATCTCTCTCTTGTTTGTGGTTTTGTCTTCTCTAAGCCCATTTGGCCAATGTTAATATTGGAATTTTTTCCATTATTGGTCAAAGTTACTTATGTATAGGTTTTAAATAAGACTCAATTCCTGGATTTAATATTTTAAAAAGGTATAAATAAAATAATAAAACCTTCATTAGGCCAAAACCATGCTCAGGGATAACTCACAGGTTAAAATTTTGCCAGATGTTTCTTTTATTCCTCTAACTAGCTAGTTACAAGATAGTGAAAGCAATTTTTGAATGATTGATACATGAAAAATAAGAAGAGTTGGTTAGAATTTTATTATGGGTATTTATATATACATGTGTCTTAAATATTCCATGCATTTCTTTCATCTTATAGGGCTTAAGTTTATGAACAATCTTTAAGAAGAAAAGGTTCTCTAAAACACTTCTTAAACCTTGATAGCTTGGTTTTAGGTAGTATGTTTGCATTTTTGAGTTATTTTTTGAAAAAAAGTATGTGTGATATCTTATTGGATATATAAAACCTTAATAAACATTTATAAATCAAATTTTTAATGAAAATAATGGATAAAGGCAAAGGTACAAGTATCAGGGTTTTAAACAAGCAAGAACAACATTCATAAAAGGTAGTTTTTGAAAGGTTTAAGAAATTGGTTGAGAACATAAAATAGTTGGAATGATTAAATATATTATTTAAGGTCATAATTAAAAAAATAATGAGGTATTTATTCCTCATAAAACTTAATAAAATTTCAAAACTCAGACCTACAAGCATTCAAAAATGAAATTATGCAAGCTAGGAAATGCCAAAAAGTGCATATTTTGAGTTTCATTGAATGAAATATATTAAGATTTGAAAATGTATTATGTTTGTATGTAATTTAAGGTTTAAAATTTGTTTAATTTATGTAATATATATATAAATTTTCAAAACATAGGTATAATCATGAAGGAAATCAAGGTTTTTTCATTGTTTTGCACACAAGTGGAGTTACAAATGAGTGTTTCAGTTCCTTCCAATGTCATAAAATGATTTTAGAGGGTATATAATTAATTTAAATATTTTAATAAATAATAATTAGTTTAAAAAAAATTCAAAATATGCTAAACTCATTGAAAAACATCTTGAAGTCACCTTTAGGGCAACAACGATGCACTTTTTCGTGAATTTTGTTTGAGAGTTTGGTGAATATTTTTGGAGATTTTAAAAATTATATATATATATATATATATAACATTTATACATATAAAATTACCATATTAATATTTTTTTTTAGGCTTGTAACTCATTTTATACCCCCTAATCTAAATCAGGGTATCTTAAGTCCAAGAGAGCACAAGAGATCATAAAATGACATTTTTTAAAGTTATACTTAGAGTTTAGATATGAAAATTTATTTGAAGGTCTATGACACAATATTTATTATGTTAAAATATTATATATACTCCTTATCTAATAAAATAATTCAAATTCATCAAGTTCCATGTTGTTATAATGCATTCAATAAACTTGTCAAACCACAGAAGATATACACATCCAAGAAGAACTAGTATGGAGAGCTATCTTGTTCATCATAAAATGAATTTTTATAAATAATATTTAATTAATATAAATTAAATTCAATAATTAAATAGTATTTCTATCCTATTTCACCCTATTTTAGCTAAATTTAGAAAATTCAAGTCAAACACATGTTCTCTTTACTAAGTGAAGATCAAGGAGAGGTCAAGTGTTGGTTATAAAAATGAAATCAGGGTTAATAAGGAGTCACCATGTTTGTAATATATCTCCTAATATTCCCCCTTGGATATAATTTTATAAATTTCAATAATTAAAACATGCATGTAATATTCAAGCAAGGCAATTGAAGTCAAACTCTAAGTTGCATGCAATATAACGAAAGTCAAACTCCAAGTTTCATTTCAAGATAAGTCAAGTAAAAATCCAAGATGTAATAGAGTTTAATGAAGTAAAAATTAAATATTCATTCAATATCAAGTGTATTTAACTGAAGATCAAAAGGATTTCAATATAAACTATTCAAAATGAGTTAAGTGAAGACAATCAAAACATGCATTTGACCTTTGACTTTTTAACAATTCCAACAAGATTTTGTCTCTAACTTCTATGTAATATTACAATGAGATATAGTTAAATTAATTTTTAAAATACAAAATTAATATTTTTTAATTTGGGTAATTTATTTTAAAGTTCTAAGTTTCAGTTAAGTTTAGTTTGAAGTAGGACTAGACAAGGGACTCATCTCCTATTTGAAGATTTCTTTGTCTCCTCTTTCCTCTCTTTCTTTTATATATGTATGTTCTATTTTGAGAAGATTAAAATGGGATTATTATTTTTTATTATATAAAATCTACCAAAATTTGTACTACCCCACCTTTGAAGTAATAAAGAACTGATTTTTCCTCCATTTTCAAGTTGTTCAAGAAGTGTGTGCTTAATATTCATTTATGTAACTTAGTGAATGATTAATTTTTATATATTTATGTATGAATCATTCACCTTTATAAATAAAATAAAAATTATTTTAGGTCATATAGAGTGTCTAAATTTTATTTCTACCTAATATGGAAGTGAATTCAACCATTATTCAGTCCTTCCAAGTTAGTGTGTTTATCAAGACCTCTGTGTGAAATACTGATGCAAGAGTCATTGTATGAGAATGAAGTGAATGTGTGTAGGTTATTTATATTATAAAGTTCATTAATTATATGAAAATTTGACTTTAATATTGTTTAATCACCCAAATTTTCAATTTTTAATTTCATTTTCATCTTTAGCATTGCTCTTTTTACCCTTTTCCTAGTCAAGAAAACACATAATTAAAGAGTTTAGAGAGAAGTGGGTGAGTGTACCAAAGGGAAACAAACATTGATATGTATATTATCTCAAACATAATTTCACACACACCTTGTATATTTTATATTGTATCAATAGGAGTAGGAATAGACACATGTTCTTACAAGAATACACTTCTGAGAGATTACCATTTTTGGCACGCCTAGTGGGACAATAACATAGAAGATTGCTAAATATTGGTGTTGGTTATAGAAATTTTTAATAAATACATACCTAAATTACTCAATATATAGTGGCTCTAAGTTATATATAGTTATTTTAATCATTCCAACTACCTAAAGAGCATCAGTTGGTATGTATTTCAATCCCCTATCTTATGAAAATGCAGCTTTTGTACCTTCATATCCTTCATATCAAGCTAAAAATGTTTATGAATTCACCTCAAATGGAATTAAATAGTATTATATAATTATTATCATGATATTTACCCCCATCACACCCCTAATAATGTTTCTAATCAGCCTTGGCAAATTAATGTTCTTTCTAATCACCCTGAAAAAAGTGTGTAAGAGATAAGACTTGACTTTGAGAGATAATATATAGAGAGTGATAGGGAGGAGGAATAAGATAGGCATAAATAATAACTTTCATATCAATCATATATACATCAATTAGATATTGAATTATTAAAGACATACAATGAGGCTACAAGAGAACCAATATAACAACTGCCCATGAGAACATAAAGAATTATGTCCAAAACCCCATGTTGGAAACAAAAATAACTATAACCCCTTGAACCTTCAAGAGAATCTAATATTTTAAAATTCAAAGTTTTATGACTCCTAATCCTATAAAATATTCTATGCCTATGCAATCTTTACTCACTCTTCCTTGGAGCCTCAGGGCATTCCATCTTGAAAATCTTATTGGACCAAGACCCCTAATTATGTCATGCCTACTCTTGAGAAAGAGTCTCCTACTATGCCAATACAAAGTAAAGAGATGGAGAAAGTTTTTGAATCTAAATCAATAAAGTTTATAATTTTATTGATCTCCTCATCTAATCTTTAATTTTAAGTTATCCATGAATATCAAGGCATATTAGAATGTGAGACATTGATTATTGAGTGGAAAGATAATAATGAAGCATTACTAACACAAGTTTATTTAACTTACTTCAAATAAATATTGAATGAAATTACTACTTCCAAATCTCAAAGACTTATTAGTACCTGTTTAATACCAAAGCCCATTCAAGATCATCCCATAATGACCTACATTCCTATGCCACTAAATGGAACCTGTTTCCCTCCCACCATTCCCCTTTTTGAAAGAGGACTTATTGTATGGAGGGAAAAAAAAGAGCATGCAAGTGAAGAGGATAAATTGATAAGAGATGATTATCAAGAGTTGTGTTTCTCAAATGAGCTTAAATTTAGCATAGAGGAAGATCATTTTACATCCATTAAGGATTAAAATAAAATTTTAATTGTAAGTGAGATTCAAGAAGCCTATCATGAAGATGTTTGATATGATATGGTAATGGCTAGTGAGATTGAAATAGTGGCTTCATAAGGTAATAACCCTAGACATGATTTAAGTAAAGATAAAAAAATATGTAATGATTTTTAGTGATCCTAAAGAAGCTAAAAGTGAGGATCAAAAAGGTTTTGATGACTTATGGTAGTAGTAATTTGAGTTGATTCAAGAGTTTGAGAATCTTTGTAGGCCTGCATCTCCTTATGAAGATATTGATAAAATAGTTGTAAAGGTAAATCAGAATGTGGTTACATTGGAAATTTTCTATAGTGTGAAGTACAAACATGAGATAAGTTTTAAACTGCATGATAATTTTGTTTATATTGGAGATATGTTTATTGTTATCACATAAGATTGCACTTGCCTTGATTTTGTATCTTGTTGTGCAAGTGCCTAATGATACAATGGAAAAACCTCCAAAGTTTTAGGACCTTGGAAATTTGAGGTTAATATCCAAAGAAGGCCAACTTCCTTTTATTAAATCTGATGCAAACTGATAAAATACTAATTTTATGGAAATCTCACTCTTTAGTGATTTTGAATCATAAACTAGGCTTTGGTGGGGAAAAAGGTTGAAGAGTTGAAATTTGTAGAAAACTAAAAATATGGTGATTGCACCAAATATTTTATATTGGATCTAGATGCTTGCTTGACAAACATAGTGGATCATAAAATAGATAAAATTTATTTAAGCACAAACTCATGCAAATTTGGAAATCAGAGGTAGTGTTTTAGTTATTTTTAAAAAAAGGGAAAAGGAAATTTATTCCAAAAAATATTATCAAGAGGGTAAAATACCATAGATGAATTTTATTGAGACTAAAATAAAAGATAGCTTCCATAAAAAATTAAATAACTTGCACAACAAAGAGATTATAAAGCTAATAAAGGTAAAACTTCAACTTTATTTTTCTCCAAAGGTTAAATCTTGTAGTAAATACATTCATAGTGTATAAAAATATATATATATATAATAACAAAAATATAAATTTGTCCACAAGGTCTACCCATTTTATACACAATATGTCATATAAGACATGTAGTTGTTGAAACTTGAACACTTAGTTCAAAAAATCATGTATATATAAAAACCTTCATGGAAAAATAGGTGAGCTCTTATATTTATGGCATCTTGGACTTGTGGAACATTTGGAACATGGCATGCACAATTTGGGCATGATCCTAGGCATATGATGGCATGATATGGCATGACTAGAACTAAATATCTCCATACAAGGCTCCTTATTTGATGGTGGTTAAAAATAACTCATCATGTGAAAGTGGCACCCAAAACATAACTTGGCCTTTCTAAATAAAAGATAACATTGAAAATTAATTCTAAGTTTTTTTCCATGCAAAACCTAAAGTGACACATTTACAACATTTAAAGTCTTTATCACTTTTTTCTAAAAAGGAACCATGAAATTTACACTTCATGGCTTTGATAATAATCTACCATAAAATCCACTTTTGATTTGTCTAGTGGGGGAACTATAATTTAAACATGTTTCTCTCCCTTATCATCAATGAATGTCATTGAGAGGGTCATGGTAGTGGGGTTTGACTTCTTATTAAATTTTGACATATTGAAGTCTAAAGTGATGGGATCAATCATTATTTTTTTTCTTCTTAATCACTTATTGGGCTAGCTAATTAGGGTTATCCTTCTATTTATCTGACACTACCAACAAATAATCTGTAGTTGAAGTGGATGTACTAGCTGACACTGTGACTAAGGGAGACTCTTGGGAAGATGATACCATTAGTTACTCAGGACGTGCCTATCAAGATCTACTCTCATTAGTGGTTTGAAAATCAACATTTGCACCAAGTGTCTAGGTTTATCCAACCTAAACTAATGGTATAGATGAAATAATAAAAATAGGGGGAGTGGAGGCAATGGAAACAATTATGCTTGTTGGGGGAGAGGAGGATGGAATGGACACATGAGTCATGAATTTAAGAACTAGTGGAAGGGTAGAAGCCAAAGCATTGAATGTGTCAATTGGGTGTGTATGACCACTTAGGGTTGGTGATGTGAAAATACTGGGTTGAGATGAAGTGGAAATAGTACTTACCTTAGGGGTTGAGGTGGCCTATGGAATCATAGTCAAGATGACTAACTTCACGGTAATGTACTATTGGGTGGTGTTGGGAATTAAAGGTGATGAATGGAATGGAGTGTAAGTGGAATGGAAAGTATGAGTGGATCAAATAGGTAAAGTGAAGTGGGAGGAAGGGAAAGTGGAGTGGAAACTTGAAATTCCACTATAAGAGGACCCTGAGTGTCCACTTGGCGTATTTGTGTTTATTATACATGGATCATTATGATGGGTAAAATGGTAGATAAAGTGGGGAAAAGTGGAGGGGTTGACATAGGAGGTGGAGGAGATAAAAATTATGGATTAATAGGGACTTGAGATACTTGAGTAATCAAGACAGATGGTGGAGGTGTTGAAACTTCCTATAAAATATGTGTAAGAGAAGGGGGAGCAGTGGAAATAGGAGTTAGGGATATGGGATATGAAACTATGGATCCCTATACTACTGATATTGTATCTTTAACTAAAATATTAATTGGTTCCTCTGTAGCTTGTCCATGTCTGATTGATTCCCCTTTTCTTGCCTTTATCTTCTTCCTCTTCTTTCCTTTATCGGGTTCCTCTGATAACTCATTGGGGCCCTCTTCTGAAGGAGTGATACCTCCTGATTTGAGATTTAGGAGCTTCTTCTTAACCATTATTATCTCCCTTGTGACTTGCATACCCTTGATTCTTATCCAATTAATCATTATATTAATAATAGGGGATGCTCTATCAAATAGAGAGAAAGATTTAAGGACTAACCATCTCATTGGTGGTAGAGTTCTGGTAATGATCTATGTGAGGTAGATAGGATCTACTCTAGATTTTTCATCCACCAAGTCATTAGGGACTGGTGTCAAATCATAGTCTTTTATTTGTCATATGGACATCTTATAATAGTCCCTCATTCTAACCATTTCTTCATCATTACAGTCTTCCCAAAAATTCTCATAATATAGAACATGCTCATATGTTTCAAGCTCTATTGTGGTAGTGACCTTACTGTATGGGTAAAATTAAGGTCTAAAATCCAAAGTCCTTATTTTTACCTTACACATCTCTACCTTTATAGTTCTAGCCTTCAAGAGAGATTGGCATGTATAACAACCAATATAACTAGGGAAATGTATCTCTACCTTGTGTCTGTCTGAAAGGAGCTTATGTTTATCCATAAGTTGTCTAACCAACTCCAATAATGCCCATTTTTCACTTACATACTAGGGAAGTGTGTAAGGATAGCCACTAAAAATAACTACCCTAATGTAGGAATAGGTGGGGAATTGTATGATGAAAGAACCCCATTTGGTGATCTCATCTTTTTCCACTTGGGAGATCTTGTTTTCCCAAGCTCCTGATCAAACATGATGATGATGTTATAGATGAATGCATCATTAACTCTACTAAATTATTGTCTACAAGATTATAATGTGAGATTAGGGTAATAGTTATAGACTCTAGTTATTTCTTTAGGGACTATATTAAGGCCCAAGAATAATCTTCCTTTGGTCAAGTTATATACAATATATGATGTCATAAAAAACTTATTTGTCATTAGCACCTCCATCAACTAGTTATGGAGGGAATCCCTTATTAATTAGGCCAAAAGTATCTATTATTTATTCTCTCTAATGATCTAGATATACTGGTACATCCAATCTTGATAACACTTGGCATCATGATTACAAGTGACTATGTGCAATAGTGTTATGATATCTCCCACATGATCTATAAAATCAGATCTATACATAGTATTGGGAAATCTAGTGGAGGAATGCATAGGAGTATTGAGACATTAATTGTTAATGATATTTTGACATCCATTATTTTTATCTTCATAAAATTTTGTAGATGTTTGTGGAGTTATATCTAAATAAATCTCAAACTTAGGGATGTGAAACACTATGTTGATGAAGCCAGGATCAAGAACTTTCTCCCCTTTCTTAGTGAAGACTTGTCTCCTATCAAGGTCATAATTTTGGGCCATTTTGAGGATAAACGCAAGGGTTTAAACAAAAAGATGAAAGGCTACAACTTGTGGTAAACCAAAGTCATATATACTATGGATCTAGTCACTTTTGAAATTTGCACCTATCCTAGCCCAAAAATATCCTAGGTCTGACCTAAATTAGTGTCTATTATTTATACCATATTAGACTCCAGAAAAGAAATCACTCCAAGGACCTTACATTTGAACTTCATTTCCTTGATTGGCATGGAAACTAAAGCTACTGCTTGCAAGAAACTAACTATGAAAGTTGGTGAAGCTTACATGTGTCTAGTGTACTTGTATTCTCTAGTAGAACTTGGAGGTGATTGAAGCATGTCTAGTGTCTACTATGCTAAAGGGATATGAAATATCCATTAGAAGTGAGAGGTGTTTGAGGCACATCTACTCTCTTTAGTGCACTAAGAGTTGGTGGGGTCAAAGGTGTTTGAGACACATTAGATCTTTGATGGGATCAGAAGGTGCTTGGAGCATGTCCACTTTCCATGATGCTTAAAATTATTGTAGGCTCCTAAAATATTTAAGGAAAGTCTAGTGTTTATGAGGATGTTGGGGGAATCTTTGGAAATAATATTTTTTGTTTTTTATTTATAGGTATATACTTAGGAATATTCTTTCCCTAATTTTGAATGCAAAATCCTCAAAGGGAAAATGAAGATTTGGGAGGAAAATCCTTGAGATGTTTCTAAAAAAAGGAACCCTAAATCACCTAGATTGATCTAAAAACCCAGATTGACTCTAGACACATGATTTAACACAAAATGACCCTCCTAAATCAAAAACCTAACTAGTAACATTAGAGAACCAAGAAATAAATGAAAATGATTAGGAAAAGCTTTAAAATAAAGGGAAAATCATAGAAAAACATAAAGAAAGTACCATGAAACAAGTGAGGATGATGTGGAAGATTGAGATGCAACACAACTATAATTTATAGGTACTTATCAACATGTGGATCAAAGATTTCTTATGTGGTAAGGTCATTATTAGATCTCCAAATTACAATTAGCAACTTAATAAATGATAACACTTTGAAAAAATGACTTAGTTTTTATAGAAAAACCATGTAATTAATGTGATCTTAGGTGGTTAGTGGTAGAGGTTGGACCTACTTGAATTAGGTCCACTCTCTATGGGAATATTGGACTTAGTGGAAGGAGGAACTCAATGTGCACTTTACATGTTCAAAAATGTGCAATGTGTACCTCAAGTTATGCATTCTATGGGAAGGGGTTTAATGAATTGGTGGATGTTGGACCTGCTTGAAGTAGGTCCACTCTCCATAGATAGGATAATGTGGTTCAATGAAATGTGGAACCAATGAGTCGCTTTTCATGTTTTTAATATGTCAAGTGCACTCAGGGTTCTATATCTCATGGTGTTATAAATTGTTAAGTGTTTGACAAAACATAGAGACTATGGTGTACTTTACATGTTTGTAAATGTGAAATGTTCATTGGAGTTTTTGAGTTCCATGGAAGGGGGTGTTAATGGTTTGATGAAATTTAGAGACCATCATGCACTTTTCACATTGTGAAAATGTGCAAAGTACACACCGAGTTATAGATTCCACTAAATGGGTGTATGATAGGATCTAGAGCCCACCATGCATTTTTCACATTTGAGACTGTACAAAGTGCATGGTGAGTTATGGATTCCATAGTTTTAGATTTTAGTGCTTCATAGGATCCAAAACCCATGAAGCAATTTTCACAATTAAAAATTGCATCTAGAGTTCCAATATCCATAAAGTAAAGGTAAATAAGGTTTTTTTGAAGGATTTAAGGTTTTTCTAAAAAACAAATGGGGTATCCCTTAGGGTGTTAGATGTAATGAGATTTTTGGGACAAAAAATATCAACTTTTTTGGTGACTTCTATAGGATGATTTACTGCTAATCATTTTCAATCTAGTAGCCTTTCAAGATATTGGGCTTGGAGTCAACTTTGCTTTGACAAAAAATCTAACCTAGGAAAAAACAAACTAGGATTTACCTAGACATGAACAAAATAGGAAAAATAGACAAATAAAATAGGGAAAAATAACCTAAAGAAACAAATACTAATGCATCTTACCTATGCATAATTACTTATTAAAAACACAACAAACCCTATTATTTACAAAATTTAATCTTTTTGGAACAAGTTCCTTACCTCAAAATCAAGCTTTGAGGTATATCCCATTAGCTAGTTGTGGTAGTTCTGCTCCATAAATCTTGGAGAGATGGAATGTGTTGGCTCCTTTATACTGGGTGATGATATATGGACCACTCCATATTGCATCAAATTTGTTGTGCCTACCTAGTTTTACTTTATCTACATCCCACTTGAGGACAATGTCTCCTTCGTTTAAGATTCTTGTAGTTGCCTTTTTTATTGAAAGTCTTCTTGGTTTATGCCTTATTTTATTCCAATACTTTCATTGATTAATGCCTAATTTATTCAAGATCCATGAGTTCAGTCAGTCTCATCATCATCTCATCAATGTTGATTAGGTCCGATTGGTGATTGATCTCTAAATATGGAAGTTCAATTTACAGTCGTAGTCATGCTTATCTTCCATATACCACCATGAAAGGTGAATTACTAATTTCTCTTTTTGATGTAATTCTATCAACCCACAGTGTTGATTTTAGTTTCATATGCCACATCCTCTGATTATCCTCCATTATTCATTTGATAATTATAATCAAGTTCTTGTTGGTTGACTTAGCCAATCCATTATCTTGGGGGTAATAATTTGAAGAAATACTTAGGTACACATTATGTTTGATAGCCCATTCACTGACTTGAGTGCCCACAAATGTCTTAACATTATCGAATATTATAGTTTGAGGAAGACCAAACCTTGAAACTATGTTATCCATGAATTTCAAAATAAATGTTTTAGTGACATCTTTTAGAGCAATTGCTTCAATCCATCATGTAAAATAAGTTGTTTCTATGATAAAACATTTATGACCCACACTTGATGGTGGGTTTATCATGCTAAGTAAATCTAATCCCCATTAGACGAATGACTGATCTACTTAAATTAGTCAAAGAGGAAGTACAACTATTTGCTTACAAGTGAAGTAATCACACTTTTCACAATTTCTTACCCACTCATGGTTATCCTTGAATAATTTAGGCCAATAGTATCCTCCTCTCATTATCTTGATGGTCATAGTCCTTGTAGAAAAAATTCCTCTTGATAATCCATCATGAAATTGCTTGAGCACTTCAGGAATTTGCTCATTCTCAATACATCTTAACAAGACTCCATTCATGTCCTTCCAAAATAAAATTCCATTAATAATAACATATGGAATTGATTTGAGTCCAAAATACATTTTATTTGACTACAAAAGTCATAGGGGTATTAGCCAGTCTATAAGAAATGAGTCACCTCTTGAATCCAATTGTTAAAAGAGGTGGATTATTTGAGGTGTAGTTTGAGCATACACTATGTCAAATACTAGTTCAACAGTCTTGATGTCATCATATAGTTGTACACATAATCATTTTACTATCTTTGTGATTGTGATATCCATGTCATATTCCATGACCTTGGTAATCCATCCTTCTCTTTTTTCATTTATCTCCCTACTTAGCAAAAATTCTTTGACACTCTGATGACTCACCATAAGATGTATTTTTTGTTGGAAAGCATATGCCTAAATTTATTTAGTACTTTGATTACCAAATATACCTACTTTTACATAAAACTATAATTCTCTTCATAACCTTTCAAAGATTGGCTGAAGAAAGATATTGGCTACTCCAAATCTTATTGATTGTATTAAGTCAAAATTGTTGAGATACTTCCTTCCCCTCCAAATGCATAAAGGATAAAATCCTTCTCATAGTTTGGGTTAAATAGGGTAGGGGCTTGGGAGATGGCCTATTTTATGGCTTCAAAAATTTCTTTTACCTCTAACATCTAGCTGAAAAGAGTTCCTTTCTTCAGTATTATAGTAAGGGGTTTTGCTAAAAAGATGAAATTTAGTACGAATCTTCTCATGAAGTTGATCTTCCTAAGAAAGTTTTGTAGACCCTTTTTGTGACTTGGTAGTGATAATGTAGATATGTATCTAAATCATTTAGGGTTTACTACAATACCCTCTTTTGACATTATGTGTCTTAGTAGTTTCCCCTCATGTACTATGAACACACATTTATTTGGGTTAAGGGAAACCCCAAATTCTCTACACCTTTTGAAAATATTTATTAGGTGGTCTAGATGTGTATCAACATGATTTGATTAGACTATAATATCATCTAGATATACTAAAATTATATCATTTATCAAACCATTGAATGCCATATCCATGGCTCTCTAAAAATTCATGCCTACATTTGTTAGACTAGATGGCATCTTTTTATATGCATACGTGCCCCATTTGGTGGTGAAGGAAGTTTTAAATTGAGATGATTATTGTACCAAGATTTGGTTATAACCCAAATAACTATCTAGAAGAGAGAATCTTTCAAATCCCGATACTATCTACAAAATTTATTCCATAGGGGGAAGAGGATAGTGATCTTTCAATGATGTTTTATTTATGTCTCTAAAGTCTATACATATCTAGATTTCACCATTTTTATTTCAGATAGGGACTAGATTTGCTACCTAAGATTAGTGTTTTATTAGAAATATTATATTATCCTCTATTATCTTAGAGAGATCATTTTTTATCAAGGGTTCAATCTTGGGATTGATGGGTCTCTATTTTTGCCTAATAGGTTTCGTATTTGGATCCAATTTTATGGTGTGTTGTGTTAAACTTGGATCAAATCCTCTTAATTCATGATAACTCCAAGTGAATTTATCATCAAACTCTTGACATAATTTAACAAAAACCATGCTTATCTAAAATATTTCATACCTTGCCTATATTAAGGGACTTACCTTCTGAGATGATGTTGGGTTCAAAATCTTATTCATTGACTGTAATGTTCTTATTTTCACCTTTTATTTGGTCATCCAAATTGAAGATGGTTTCCAGTGTAACAAGACCCATAGGCAGCTTGTTCATTTTTAGCTAAATAATCTGATCACCATATTGGTCTTGTAGCTTTGGTTCCTTTGTAAAAAATCAACCTTTAATATCAAAAAATTTACAATCTGCTTTTCGTTGTCGAAGACTTGCCAATTAATTGCATTATCGGGGATAGAAGGACTTATGATCAACCTCACATGCTGGCTATTCTTCTTCATTATTTTAATTGGTTGGTTATACTAGGACCCCATTAAGGCCATGTATTCAACATATTTATTCGATGCCCTTAGTACTGCTTGAATGTTCAAAGTAGTGAAATCTTCTAATAGGTCCCAAACCATGTGTTTGTAAGACCTTTGAAAATTACTTTAAGTTACACTTTTTGATCTAACTAGGTGAATGATGAGCTCATTGTCACCAAATATCTATAAAATCTTGATCCCTCTATCTTTATCCAACTAAAGGCCTCAAATCAAGGCTTCATATTCAATTACATTATTAGTATAGGTGAATTGAAGTCTAAACAAGTAGAAGTATCTCTCTTTCTGTGGTGAGATCAATACAATTCCCACACCTATGCCATTTTTGTTTCTTGAGCCATCAAAAAATAACTACCACACCCCTTGAAGATCTTTGGTTGGTTTGACTAAATTTGGGAAAATTGTGTCTTTTTTATGAATGCAATATGTCCATAACCCTATTTCATATACATAGTAATAAGGATTGAATTTTAGGGTTGATCACTATTCATCCAAATGAGTTTCTCTTAATCCATTTGTTCCTCTTCTAGATCTTGTAATGTACATTTCATTTTATGGGAAGAATAGGATTGTATGGTTCTATATGATCTTTTGTAATTGGCTTAGCTCTTATTTTTACTGTAGTTCCATATCTTGTTCTAAGTAGCATGTGAGACCAATCCTGTAGATAGATGTTGTACCATCTTTGTAGTGAATCTCTTAAAAGACAAATGGCAAAGTAGGGGGAATATATATGACTGAAATGTCTTGAGTAATTAATAGGCTTGGGAAAGCATGAATAGTGAGGTTTAATCTTTTTACAATTCCTAAAGTTTGAATAATAGCCCCATCTAGTTGCATTACTCCCTTATTAATAGGTGTGTATTTTATTCCCAAAGCATCAACTATTTTCTTTGGCATTACTGAACTACTATCCCCCAAATCTACCATGTAATTATGTACCAGATGCTTCCTTATTATAAGTTAAAGATAAAAAGGGGGAGGCTTACCATTTTACCTATTTTATCATGATATTGAGGCTAACATATATTTATTACAAGTTTAGGCCCTTTGGATGGAACCTTTTCTAATATATATAAATTCTTTAGAGCCTCTTGTAGTAAGCCCCTTTGTGATGGTATAGATAGTGTTTCCCATATGGTGGCATTCAGATTAGTCTTATTCATTTGATCAACTATGATAAAAGGGATATTACCAACATTTGTTGGTGATTTTTTAAGGGTTGCATCCTCTTTTATAATATTTTAAGTGGGTACGTTTGATTTGAACTAGTTTTTAAGTACAAAGTCTAGTCTTTGCACTATGTTGTTCTTTGCTAGTTTAACTACAGCTTTAGAAGTTAAATCTTGCTCTACTCTTGGGGGCTGATTAGCTTCTATTGATATTTTATTAGAACATGTATTGGATACTATAGGACCTCCACCATGCTTCATCTTGGCTTATCCCATTGAAATCATACTCCTACCAGTTTAGAAGAGTTGGTTCACTTTGAGCAGGTTCTTTTGTGTGTACTTGTTAGGAAGTGTATTCTTCTTATTATCCCTACATACTTGTTATGCCTTGCACCATCAAGATTTTATTGATTATACCATTAGGTAAACTATTTTGATTATGGGGATGATTGCATGGATAACACCAATCATACTCTTGAGCCAAACTTGGAACATGTATTGGATACTATAGGACCTCCACCATGCTTCATCTTGGCTTATCCCATTGAAATCATACTCCTACCAGTTTAGAAGAGTTGGTTTACTTTGAGTAGGTTCTTTTGTGTGTACTTGTTAGGAAGTGTATTCTTCTTATTATCCCTACATACTTGTTATGCCTTGCACCATCAAGGTTTTATTGATTATACCATTAGGTAAAGTATTCTAATTATGGTGATGATTGCATGGATAACACCAATCATACTCTTTAGCCAAATTATTTTGAATAGGGACAATGGCTTTGGAAGCTCCTGGTGTCAGTAAAACATATGTATTTATAGGGTTTGGCTGTAAAATCTATCCTTGGTGCTACTTATTACCTTGATATGGCTACATATTCCCTAGGTACATAGGGTTAGATGGATAATAAGTTTTATAGTTTTAGGCTTACTACCTTTTCATTGCCACTAACTCATTTCCAAATCTATTAAGTAATGACTTTACCTCATATAGATCATTTGAAGGTGTAGGGGTCAAAGTAGGTGCATTATTTGTAGTGGGGATTAGAGTCAGTGTAGGTGGGGGAATAGGGGCTATTTTTGGAAATAGAGGAACTAAAGGCCTTGGTGAATTTTTTTTTACTAGGATTAAACATTTTTTTCCCTTATTATAATATCATAAGCTATAGGAATTGTGGTTCCATCCATTTACTGAGTCGTTACAGTTATATCACTATTAAAGTCTTTTAGGTAATACAAGAAAGCATTATTCATAGTGGAATTAACCAAGATTGGGGTTATATTCTAGGTATTCTAGAAATGGTAATTAAAGTTAATCATTTGCTCATGAGGATCTTGTTGAATGGTAGTTAACTATTCAACCAAGGAAAGATGGTCACTCTTGTCCTCAAAATGGGTGCACATCATAGTGTCCAGCTCATCCCAAACTTAGATTAATGTAGGAACAAGGCCTTTGTACCATTGGAAAGCTTTCCCCTTAAAAGAGGAGAGTAGGAGTCTAATTTCAACATTGTCTTAAACCATGTTATGGATTGAACATAGATATTAACAATATCTTGTGTGTTTTGGAGTAGTGGTAGAGGTTTTACCAATAAAATATGGTAGTATTTTTAAGGTTGAGACTAGTATATCATCTTGTTGGGCCAAAATGAGTGGACTATCTATATTAAAACATATGAAATTCTGATTTCTAACCATTATGGAAGGTATAACACTGATAGGAGTTACCAAAGGGTATGGGAATAAAACCATAGGATATACCTTAGGTTGAGGGGTGACTACTTTTGATCTCTTTTTGGATGGAAATGACAATTCTAAAAAATTATCCTTCTTACCTTTAGTAGATGATCTTATTTGTTTGATTGGCATACTCACCTTGAAATCATGAGACCGTAAGCTAGTGGAGTTGCCAAGTGCTTTGATATTTGCACAAAACCAATATAATGTTTGTTGAGAATAACACCAATCTTTGTGTAATTTTTGGGTCCCATCAAGCATGCCAAAAATTGTTATCACATAGGATTGTACCTATCTTGATTTTGTAGCTTATTATGAAAGTTCCTAATGATACAATAGAAAAACCTCTAAAGCCATGGGACCTTGACAATTTGAGGTTAATCTCTAGAGAAGGATGACTTCCTTTCACTAAATCTGATGCAAACTAATAAAATACTAGTTTTGTGAAAATCTCGTTCTTTAGTGATTTTGAATCTAAACTAGGGTTTTGATGGGGAAAAGGGTCGAAGAATTGAAATTTGTAAAAAACTAAAAATATGATGATTACACCAAATATTTTTTAGTGGATCTAGATGCTTTTTTGATAAACACAATGGAGTAGAAAATAGATGGGATTTATTTAATCATAGACTCATGCAAATTTGGAAATTAGAGGCAATATTTTAAATATGTTTTAGAAAAGGGAAAAGGATCTTTATTCCAAACAATATTATCAATAGGGTAAAATACCATAGATGAATTTTCTTGAGACTGAAATAAAAGAAAAAGCTTCCACAGAGAGTCAAATAAATTGCACAACATCGAGATTCTAAAGACAAGAAAGGCAAAACTTCAACTTTATTTCTGTCCAAAGGTTACAGCGTGTAGTAAATACATTCAAAGTGTAGAAAATTATATCTAAAAAAAAGATGAATTGGGCCATGGGGTCTACGCATTTTATACAAAATATGTCATAGAAGACATGTAGTCGTTGAAACTTGAACACTCAGTTCAAAAAATCATGAAAATATGAAAACCTTTATGAAAAATGAGGTGAGATCTTCTATTTTGTCATCTTGGAGTTTTGGAACATTTGGAACATAGTATGCATGAGTTGGGCATTATCCTAGGCATAACATGATGTGATATGGTGTGTCTAGAACTGAAGATCTCCATACAAGGTTCCTTATTTGATGGCGGTGGAAAATAACTCTTCATGCAAAAGCGATGCCAAAAATAGAACTTGGATTTTCTAAATAAAATATAACATTGAAAATCAATTCCAAGTTTCTTTCCATGTAAACCTGAGCTTGCAAAACCTAAAGTGAGACTTTTAAAACATTCTAAGACTTTATCACTTTTTTCCAAGAAGGAAATATGCAATATACACTTCATGACTTTGCACCTTTTAAACAATTCACATTAATCAAAATGGAAAGTGAGATTTGCACTTGTGCTTTTTGAAACTTTCACATTTAAAAATATAAAGTGTAAAAATATGTATTTCTCTTTCTCCAAAGAGTTATTAAAAAATAAAGTTGTACTTTTGCAATTACAATTTGAAATGTCTTTAAAATGAAATTACATGTGATGATAACATTTGAAAATATTCAAAGGAGAGGGAAAATTAATTAATGACCAGAATTTCCTCAACTTTCTTTTCATTCTTAGCCTATAGCTTCTTTATATATCTATCAAAGGCCTCGAAAATATCTTGAATTCACTCTACATCTGGACTGTAAGAATAAATGTTGGAGGTTACATAATCTACCTTGACATCAAATAATTATCTTCTAAAGGTTCTTATGCCTTGGATTTCAATTCTCATTTGATCAATTAATTTATCATTTTTTTTTAACCTATGAATGGAACTTAGGACAAAGACTGTTTCCTTCATAGATTCTTGGATTATTGCCTTAAAATAATTCTAAATTTATTCTTATTAAAGGAGATTATTGGCATCATCTACTAGTCAGCATGACATTAAATTCATTTTTCCATCAATCTCATATAACACATCAATAACCTTGTCATGAGCCTCCTTGGCTCACTTGGTAGACTCTGTCAATACTCTTATCCTAAATTGAGCAACCATGTGTAGTTTCTCATGCTTGACATCATCCTTCAGTATTTTTTTAATAATGAAGGTATGCATATAAATTTATTTGATGGCTATTAATTTTGGATAATACATATTTAAGTTTTGAATCTCTCCATAAATATTAAGCTATTCCTTCAAAAATTATTTTCTCTTCATGATGACTCCATAGTGCTCTAACATTGATGCAAGAATTCTATTACCTTTTGTGATCAATTCCTTAGACCATTATTTTGTGTCCCTTCCCATGTAAATGATATCTCATATATAATCAATTATATCTTGATCTAGACTAATTGGATGCACTACCTATGGTTATTGTGATGTTTCACCAGGTTTTATGAACTAGTTGATTTCTTCAGTCAATTGATCAACTTTTTGTTTCATCTCATCCTTGGTGGCTTTATCATGATCAATTATCTATAAGAGAGATTTGATACCCATCTACACATCATGCTTGAGCCCTTATCTTATCTAATAATCAAGGTGTCTATGAAAAACTTGATAATCCTCTACCACAAGATCCTCTTTTGATTTATCTGGTAAGTGAGATATAATTTCAACACATCTCTCTCCCTTATCATAAGTGAATGTCCTAAAGAGGATCCTAGGAATGGGTTTTGATTTCTTCTTAAATTATGACATATAAAAGTCCAAAGTTTTGGGATCAATCATTATTTTTTCTTCTTACTAACTAATTGGGATAGCCAACTAGGGGTAGCCTTTTGTTGATCTGACACGATCACCAAAAAATCTGTAGCTGAAGTGGCTACACTAGCTAAAACTATGACTAAGGGAGACTCCTAAGAATATGATACCATTGGTTTCTAAGGAGGTTCCTATGAGGATCCATTCTCATCATTAGTTTTAAAATTAACATTTTCACCA
This sequence comes from Torreya grandis, assembly GCA_037957365.1. NCBI lineage: Eukaryota > Viridiplantae > Streptophyta > Pinopsida > Cupressales > Taxaceae > Torreya > Torreya grandis. Next base: position 2,131,819 of record JARHVA010001403.1, read on the forward strand.
AGTGTTTGGGTTATTGTAACCTCAACTAATGGTATAGATGAAATAGTATTAATGGGGGGAGTGGAGGCAACAAAAATAAGTCTACCTATTGGGGGAGTGGAGGATGGAATGGACACAATATTAATGAGTTTAGTAACTATTGGAAGGGTGGAATCCAAATCACTAAATGTGTCAATTAGGTGTGTAGGACCACTTAAGGTTGGTGATGTGAAAATAGTGGGTTGAGATGAAGGGGAAATAATACTTACCCTAGGAGTTAAGGTGGCCTATGGAATAGTAGTCAAGATGATTGAATCCATGATAGTGTAATGTTGGGTGGTGTTGGGAATTAAGGTGATGAAATGGAAGGGATTGTAAATGGAATGAAAAGTGAGAGTGGATCAAATGGGGAAGGTGAAGTGGGAAGAAGGGAAAGTGGAGTGGAAACTTGAACTTCCACTATAAGAGGACCCTAAATGTCCACTTAGATTATTTTTTATAATTATACTTGGCTTATTGTGATGGGTGGAAAGATAGATGAAGTGGGAATAAGTGGATGGGTTGACATTGGAGGTAGAGGAGCTAAATATTTTGGAGAAATGGGGAATTGAGATACTTGAGGAATTAAGACAATTGGTGGAGGTGTTGAAACCTCATGTACAATATGTGTAGGAGAAGGGGGAGTAGTGAAAATAGGAGTTAGGGTGATGGGATCTAAAACTATGGATCTCTATGCTATTATTTTTATATCTTCAATTGAAAGATCAATTAGTTCCTTTGTAGCTTCTCCCTGTCTACTTGATTCCCCTTTTCTTGCCTTTTTCTTTTTCCTCTTCTTTCCTTTATCGAGTTCCTCTGATGGCTCATCAAGGCCCTCTTAGGAAGGAGTTATACCTCCTACTTTGAGCTTTGGGAGATTATATTTAACCCTTATTATCTCTTTTGTGACTTTCACACCACTTATTCTTATCTAATTGATCATTCTATTAATAATAGGGGATGTTCTATTGAATAGAGAGAAGGATTCAAGAACTAACCATCTCACTAGTGGTAGAGGTTTGGCAATGATATGTGTGAGGTAGATAGGATCTACTCTAGATTTTTCATCCACCAAGTCATTGGGGATTGGTGATAGATCATAGTATTTTATTTTCTATAGGGACATCCTAGAATAACCCCTCATTTTGACCATTTCTTCATCATTACAATCTTCCAAAAAATCCTCATAATATGGCACATACTCATATGTTTCCATCTCTAGTGTGTTAGTGACCTTACCATATTGGTCAAAGTAAGGTTTGGACTCTAGAGTCCTTAGTGTTACTTGGCACATCTATAACTCCATAGTTCTATCCTTAAAGAGAGATTGACATGTATAATGGCCAATAGAAATAGGGAAATGTATCCATACCTTATGTCTATTTGAAAGGAGACTATGTGTATCCACAAGTTGTCTAACCAATTCTAATCATTCCCATTTATCACTTACATACTAGATAAGTGTGCAAGGATAGCCACTAAAACCATCTACCTTGATGTAGGAGTAGTTTGGGAATTGTATGAAGAAAGAACCCCATTTGGTGATCTCATCTTTTACCACTTGGGAGAACCTTGTTTTCCTAAGCTCTTGATCAAACATGGTGATGATGTTATAGATGAATGAATCATTAACTCTCCTAAATTTCTATCTACTAGCTTGTAATGTGAGATTAGGATATTATTTATAGACTTTCGTTATTTCTTCAAGGACTGTATTAAGGCTTGGTAATAATCTTCCTTCGGCTAGGATATAGACAACATATGATGTCATAAAAAACTTATTTATCATTTTTAAGTCCATCAACTAGTTTTGGAGTGAATCACTTATTAATTGGGTCCAATGTATCTATTGTTTGTTCTCTATAATGATCCAGATATACTATTACATCTAATATTGATAACACTTGGAATCAATATTACTAGTGAATCTATGCAGTAGTGTTATGATATATCCCACCTCCTCTATAAAATTATATCTATACATAGTCTTGGGAAATATAGTGGAGGAATTCTTAGGAGTCCTGAGCCATTTATTGTTAATTATATTTTGACATCCCTCTTTTTTATCCTCATAAAATTGTGTATATGTTTATGGAGTCATATCCAAATAACTCTCAAACTTAGGGATGACAAACACTATGTTGATGAAGTCAGGATCAAGATCTAAAACTTTTTCCCCTTTCTCAGTGAAGATTTATCTCCTATTAGCGTCATAATGTTTGGCAATTGTGAGGATCAACTTAGGGATTTAATCAAAAAGAGGAAAGGCTAGAGCTTGTGATAAACGAGAATCATAGATACTTTGGATCTAGTCACTTTTAAAATATGCACCTATCCTAGCCCAAAAATCTCCTAGGTTAATGTGACCTAAATCAGTGTCTATTATTTCTTCCATATTAAATTCTAAACAAGAAGTCACTTTTGGGCCCTTATATTTGAAATTCATTTCCTTGTGAGGCATGGAAACTAAATTTACTACTTGTAACAAACCAAATATGAAAGTTGGTGGAGCCTATAGGTGTCTGGATAACTTTTATTCTCTAGCAGAATTTGGAGGTGCTTGAATCACATCTTGTTTCTGTGGTGCTTGAGGGATGTGAAATATCTAATGGAAGTGAAAGGTGCTTGAGGCATGTCCACTCTCCATTATGCACTAAGAGTCAGTGAGGTTCAAAGGTGATTGAGGCATGTTAGATCTCTAATGGGAGTAGAAGATGCTTAGAGCACATCCACTCTCCATGGTGCTTAAAAGTCGTACAGGCTCCTCAAGTGTTAAGGTAGGTCCAGTTTCCATAGGGATGCTAGGGAAATCTTTGGAAAGAATATTTGTTGTTTTTGATTTAGAGGTATATACTTGGGAATATTCTTGCCCTAATTTTGAATGCAAAATCCTTGAAGGAGAAATGAAGATTTGGGATTAAAATCCTCAAGATGCAGCTTTAAAAAAAAAGGAACCCGAGATCACCCTATATTTATCTAAGAACCTAGACTGACTCTAGACACATAATTTAACACAAAATTACCCTCCTAAATCAAATCCCTAATTAGTAGCCTTAGAGAACCTTGAAAAAAATTTAAATGATTGGGGAAAAATTTTAAATGAAGTAAAAAATGATAGAAAAACATGAGGAAAGTACCATGCAACAAGTGAGGATGATGTGGAAGATTTAGATGTAGTACAGATGGAATTTGTAGGTACTTTTCAACATGTGGATTGAAGCTTTCTAGCATGGCAAGGTCACTATCAGATCTCTAAAATTTAATTATTAACTTTAAAAATAATAACACTTTGTAAAAATGACTTAGTTTTTATAGAAAAACACTATGATTAGTGTGATCTCAGGTGGTTGGTGGTGGAGGTTAGACTTGCTTGAATTAGGTCCACCCTCTGTGGGAAGATTGGACTTGGAAGAAGGCATAACTCAATGTGCACTTTGCATATTTAGAAATGTGTAATTTGCACCTTAGGTGTCACATTCCATGGAAAGGGGTTTAGTGAATTGGTAGAGGTTGGAACTACTTGATGCAGGTCTACTCTCCATGGATGGGATAATGTGGTTCAGCATAAGATGGAACCAATAGGGAACTTTTCATGTTTGTAACATACAAAGTGCACTCAAGGTTTCGTATCCCACAGTGTTATAAATTGTTAAGTGTTTGGTGGAATGCAAAGACAATGGTGAAATTTACATGTTTATAAAAATGAAATGTGAATCAGGGGGTATTAATGGTTTTACATGATCTAGAGACCATCATGTACTTTACACATTGTGAAAATGTGCAAAGTGCACACCAAGTTTTATATTCTATTAAATGGGTGCATGGAAGGATGCAGAAACCACCATACATTTTGGACATTCAATAATGTGAAAATTGCATGGTGAGTTATATATTTTATGGCTTATTTATTTTGGTGATTATTTGGATCTAAAACCTGTAAAGCAATTTTCACAAGTGCAAATTACATATAGATTTCTGGATTCTGCAAAGTAAAGGGAAAGATGGGTTTTTTGAAGGATTCAAGGTTTTTCCTAAAACAAAAAAAGGGGTCTCCCTTAGGGTGTTATATGTAATGATATATTTGGGAAAAAAAATATCAACATTTCCTTTATTTTATTCACTTGGAGACAAGTCAAAGAGGTTGACAAGCCAAAAAAAAGCTAATCCAACCAGAATGACACTTACACAACATCTTGTTAGTCATCTTCATCAACCACTTGGAGAAGACCTGAGATATTTTTGTTTTGATTCAGTTATATATTTAATGTTTTATGTAGTAATTTTATATTTAAATTTCCTCCAAGTGCTATTATTTACATGTTTAACTAGTATTTTTAATTTCTACTTTCCTCTAGGTGTTAATCTTGCACATTTTTCAGTTGGTAGTTATTCTAGTTTTTTAATTACATAAGTGGTTATGCACAAGTGATGTAGTTGCTTGAAATGGAATTTTAATTTTCATATTTGGTTATATTTTCATTACTACATATCTCAATGGATATATCTACTATTCTTGAGTTTTTAGCAGGCAAACATCCTAGAAAAGTTACCAAGAATGTTGGCAATTTTGCCACCATTGGTCAAAGTTGTTTATGTGAAATTTTTAAAGAATAGTCCATTCATAGAGTAAATATTTAAAAATGGAATAAAAAATATAATAAATCCTTCATTAGGCCAAAACCATACTCAATAAAAACTCAAATGTCAAAATTTTGGTAGATCTTTAACTATCCCTTTAATTAGTTAGTTGTAAGCTAGTGAAGGAAAATTTCAATTACGTGGTAAATAAATAAGAATAATAGTTGGTTTGAATTGTATTATATGGATTTAATTATCCATATTTAATAAATATTACATTAATTGGTTTTAGGTTATAGATGTTTGACTTTATGAACCATCATTAAGAAGAAAAGGTGCTCTAAAACCCTAATAGCTCGATTTTAGGCAGTATGTTTGTATTTTTGAGTTATTTATTGAAAAGTAAAAATTTTATGAGATATTATGTAGAATAAAAAAATTTAATACATATTTATAAATAATTTTTTTTATTAAAATATTGGAGAAAAGCAAAGGTACAGATATCAGGGTTTTAAGCAAGCAAGAGAGAAATTAAAAAAGGCAATTTTTGAGAGGTTTAAGAGATTGGTTGAGCACATATAATGGTTGTAATTATTATATGGGTTATTCAATTACATAATTAAAAAATAATTAAGTATTTATTCCTCATAAAACTCAATACAATGGTAAAATTCAAACCTATAGGCATTCAAAAATGAAATTGTGCAAGATAAGAAACACCAAAAAGTGCATATTTTGAGATTTATTAAATGAAATATCTTGAAATTTTACATGGTGGTATGTTTTTATATAATTTAAGGTTTAAAGTTGGTTTCATGTATTTATTTTATATTAGGAGATATAAAATGGCAAAAAATAGGTCTAATCAGTGAGGAAATCAAGATTTTTTCACTATTTTGGTCTCAAATGCAGTTGGAAATGAGAGTTTCAAGTCCTTATAATGGAAAAATAATATTTTAAATTGTGTATAATTAATTTAAAGGTTTTTATACATACTCATGTAATTAAAATAAATTCAAAATAGGATCATATTAAATAAAAACATCTCTAAGTCACCCTGTGGGCAACAAGTAAACATTTTTTTGTGAATTTTTGTTTAAGAGTTTGGGGAAGAGTTTTGAAGATTTTAAAACTTTTTAAGGTATTTACCACTTATAAATATACAATTATAATATTATTAGTGTTTTTTTATATTTTATTAATTCATTTTATACCCACTAATCCAAATTAGAGTTTCTTGAGGCATAGAGAACTGAAGAGAGCACAAAATGGCATTTTTTGGAGTTGTCTATGGAGTTTGGAGAGAAACTTATTTTTTAACGTATAATACACCATGTTTATTATGATAAAATTTTATTTATACTCCTTATATATTAAAATAATTCAATTGTGTCAAGTTATAGGTTATCACAATGCATTCAAGAAGTTGTTCAAACCATAGAAGATGTACACATCCAAAAAGAATCAGTATGGAGAGTTGTCTTTTTCATCACATAATGAAATTTTAGAAAGAATATTTAATTAATATGAAGGAAATTCAATCATGAAATAATATATATCTCTCCTGATATGCCCCATTTGAGCTAAATTTATAAAATTCAAGTCAAACACATGTTCTCTTTACTAAGTGAAGATCAGGGAGAGGTTAATTATTGGTTAAAAAAATGAACTCAAGGTTAAGGAGTATCCATGAATTAAATTTATATACTAATAAACCCACTTTGGATCTAATTTTATAAAATTCAAGAAGTAAAACATGCATTTAAGATGCAAGCAAGGTAATTAAATCCAAACTCCAAGTTGCATGTGAGATAACTGAAGTCAAACTCCAAGTTACAAGTAAGGATAAGTCAAGTCAAAATTAAATATGCATGAAATAAGGTAACTAAAGTAAAAATTAAATATGCATGAAATATCAATAGGATTTAACTAAATATCAAAAGGATTTCAATACAAGATATTCAAAAGGAGTTAAAGATAATCAAAAACATGCATTTGACTTTTCAAAAAATTCAAACAAGATTTTATCTCTAACTTATATGTCATATTCCAAGGAGATAAAGTTTATTTAATGGTTAAAATAAAAAATTATAATGTTGGATTTTGGGGAGGTTGTTTGAATTTAAGTTTTAGTTAGGTTTATTTTAAAGTAGGAGTGAAGTTGGACCAGAAAAGGGACTCATATCCTAGTTGAAGAATGTGTTGTTTCCTCTCTCTTTTCTTATTTTTATATATTTATGCTCCATTTTGATAAGATTAAAATGGAATTATGATTTTATCTTACAAAAAATATGCCAAAATTTATACTACCTCACCTTTGAATCAATAAAGAATTTATTTTTCTTCCATTTTCAGGTTGTTCATGAAGTGTGTGTTTAATATTCATTGATGTAATTTAGTGAATGATTGATTTTATTATGTTTATAACTAAATTCACCTATATGAAGTAAATAAGAATTATTTTAGGTCATATAGAGTGTCTAAGTCTGATTTTTACCTAATATGGAAGTGAACTCAACCATTGTTCAGTCCTTTCAAGCTAGAGTGTGTTTGTCAAGACCTTTGTGTGAAATATTGATGCAAGAGTCAGTGTATGAGAATGAAGTGAATGTGTGAAATTTATTTAGATTCTAAAGTTTGTAAATTATATGCATAATTATCCTTAATATTGGTTCATCACCTTAATTTTTAGTTTTCTTTTCTATTTTCAGCTTTAACATTACTCCTTTTACCCTTTTTCTAGTCAAAAAAGCACATAATTAGAGAGTTTAGAGATAAATGGGTGAGTGTACCAAATATAAAAAAACATTCAAATTAAGTTTCTATCTAACATAATATTACCCATGCTTTGGATAATTTAATTGTATCAACAAGAGTGAGAACATGCATACATTCTTACAAGGGTGCACTTTTGAGTGATAATAGTTAACACTATGAATCATGTTTCCCTCTTATTCATTATACTCTCTATGTTTATAAAATATTCAAGTGGATTTGGATGTTAAAAATAAACCATTACAATCAAGTTCTTGTCCTTACATAGTCAACTTGGCAGGGTATTCTTTTCCTCCATTTTAATACATGTAACTACCTACATTTCCCATTTCATCAATGAGATATTAGAGAATATGTAGGCTCAGAAGAATACAAGGTACATGTTTAACTTACTTGTGTAGATGAGAAAAAAATCTCATATTGGTTTCTCCAAGATGAGTCCAAGATCACCTATTGATCTCTAAGGCCTTTAACAGGCCTTAAACACTCTTCCATCAAATAAGTTGATGGGATATGATTTTATATCAAAACAAGGTTATTTCAACATTATTTTAACATATCCACTCCTTTTTCACCTCTTTGAACTCTCATAACTTAGACTTCATACAAAAAATTGTCACTTACAATCCTCTTTCTTAGCACTATCTTGGGTTGCATCAAATTAGGGTAGGTAAGTTGAGGTTTGAGACTTCATATATGGTTAGAAAGATTTGATAACCCTTTTATATCCTTGAGAGAATGACCTTGAATTTCACCAAGACATTATCTAGGTTACTCTCCAATGGAAACACATACTATACTTGCTTTGCATGTTGTGTATACACCTAGACTCCATCCCTTCACCATTGGTCCAATAACTTTGGATCTTAAGTCTTATAGATATTTTAAAAAAGGAATTATAACATTATATCATGTCTTTAAAAGGCCATATCTACATCCATTACAACTATTTAGGTGTCAATGTTGACCTAAAGGTTTATAGACTTATAGGTTCACAAAACTTATTTTGTGCTTGGATTTGATGAGAAACACTATAACCACTAACTCCTAGGGTTTTCCACTTGGAATAACTCCCTAAGAATGATCTTAAACACCATGTGTAGATAATAATATTGTTTATGGTTTAGGTTTTTTACCTATTCATGTACTTAGTAGTAAATCTAGATCAATTTTATACTTGGTAAAATTAGGCATGAGCATGGTAAAGTTTGCGGTGCACAAAATTTAACACACTACTATGTTGACATCAATTTTAGACAAGGCACAATCCTTGTGTGCTCAACCAAAGAATAATATCAAAGGAATACATCTTACATTGGGCTAATTGAAACATGGTGCATGTTTGGGATCAATGGGACTTGGTCATTTGTAAAATGGCTTAGGTGGTCTATCAGTGCTAGGTTATTTTGGGGAAGCTCAATTGGCACAAGCCCATTCAAGGGTGAAAGTCTTATGTTTCAAGTTCATATCTAGCTAGGTATAACTCTTATCAATGTAAGCTAGAGGGATAAAAATTTAGGGGTCATTTAGGCACTTAGTTGAGTCATGGGGATGGCTTATGTTCAAATACTCATTCTTCAAGTTTGCACTCTAGGCACATGTATTAGGGCCTCAATGCACATTGATATCAACACTTAGTCTATTTCATAAGTATGCCAAAGTCAATATATGACATAAAAATTCCATTAGTGACTTGGGATGGACCTTTATACCATAATACATTTAAAGCATATAAACTATATCATTATTTCTATAAAACTAATGGCATAAACATACAATAGTGCTAACTATATGTGAATAATCAATACCCCATAGCTTTAATAACATTATTCATTGATTCAAAGTTTCAACACACAAAGTTTAGGTCATGAAAATAAGCATGTGCTCATCTTTGAGCTTACTTATGCCCAATGGCTCACAGTTGAGCTTGGGCCATAAATTCTAGATTCTAACCTAGTTAATATAGATTATAAAATACTAATGGTGGTTCTTGATTTCATAAAATATTTTCTAACTATAATGACCTCTTGATTCTTCAAGTTCAATATCATTTAAATAGGTAGAGGAGAATATTTTTTATAGGTGGGATGGGTGTACACTAGATGTTGAGCTATCACTATGGGTTGTTATGCCACTGACTCCACTACTCTGACACCCACACTCTTCAACTACCATGTGAAAGCACTCAATGAGATTCTCTTTCAAACCTGGGTGCTAAACAACTAATTACCAATTAACACAAGATTCATAAAGATTCTTCTAGTTAGCACTAATGGTTTCAACAGTTCAACCATTTGCATGTCTATCACACATTAAGATGTGTTAAGTTGGTGTGGTCCACTAGGTAAGATACAAAAAGGGGGCCCAACATTACCCCATATAAAATTGCTAGTCTACCTCGAACTAGTCTTTTAACACCTTTGGTTTTCAAAACTTGGGTGCACCCTACTCAAGTTCTACCTTGAAGTTTTCAAATCCTTGGATAGCGAGTTTGATCTCTTCACTAACAAATTTTACTTTAGTTGATTCAAATTCAAGGGTGAGCATGTTCATGATTTCCAATTCTTTTTTAAATGTTTCAAACATCTTCCTTGCTTGCCTTACCCCACCATCTAGGATATCCCCTTACTCACTTGCCTTCATTTGTATGGCATAAAAGAGTGCCTCCAAGTTTTTCTCATGGGTCTTTAATTCCGTGCTTAGGGTGATGACCTTCTCTATCACTTGTACTTGCTTAGTTCTACCCACTATGAAGGAGTGTTGAAATAAGGCATATTTCTCCTCCTTTGCCTTCTTAAGGCACATATCTATGATTGGTGCTTGGATGGTAAGTTGAAAAATATGGCATCTACTTCTTCCATTATCTCTATTTTGGCAAAGAGGTCTTCTACCACATCCAATTTTTTTTTCAATTCTCTCTTCATGGCCTCACAATGGTCTTCCTACTCCTCAAGAATCAACTTCATCTATGGAATTATCTACTCTACTAGCATGCAAACTTTATCAACCTCTTTCATCTTTGAGGTATCCACACCATCCAGAAGGGATGGCTCCACCCCTATTATGTGCTCGATCAACTGTTGGAGTTTGAGATTTATTACCTTTAATTCCTCCTCCTCTACTTTGACAACAATTCATTTCCACCTAGTGGCACAAACATCATTTATAATGTTCTTATGAACTACTTCAAAGGTGATTTTAAGGAGGGTGTTAGCCTACCTTATGGGTTTCATATCCCAAGGATTCACTAGCTAGTAGTCATGACCTTCCTCTGGCCTCTTGGCACTTTGGATTACTTTTTTTAGAACCTTGAATTGAGGCTCATCCATGTAGTAATTGAGGGAAAAAGAGACTTGATAGTGAATTAACATTTTGGTAGTTTTAGGGTGCATAAACTCCATCATGTAAAAATAATCTTCTTCATTGAATCCTCATTATACTTTTTCCCTATAGTTTGGCTCATACTCCTCTTCTTTTGCTATATATTTCTCTTCTCCACTGGTGCTAGTTCTCCCTCCAATGCTTTCTTCCTCTCTTTCTTATTCTTCTTCTTGGGATTCTTCATTGGAATTCTCCCCTTGGTCTTCTTCTTCTTCCTCTTTGACACTCATCTCACCATCATGTTCTTCCTCTTCTAGGGGTTGTTCAGTGGGATTTTCCCCCTTGTTCATTTCCTCTTGTTGTGGCTCTTTGGTGTGAGCTTACTCAATTCCATCCTCTCTCTCCTCTTACCTTAGTGGGGAATTAATTCATTTTATATTTTTTTCTAAGGCACCAATATTGCCTTATTTATCTTTAGGTGCCCCTTTTGAACTAGGGCATGCCTATTATGTAGCTTCTTCTACCATCTTGGTGGAGGTACTAGATGCCTTTTTTGGTACTTTTTCCTCTTTAGGTTCTGTTCTAGTATAAACCTTCTTCTTCTCTCTTTCCTTCACCATCCTAGCCCTTTCCTCCTAGGCCACCTTTTCCTCTTTTTCCTTCTTCTTGGCCTTCTCCTCTATGGACTTTCTTTTTGATTCTTCTTTCTAGGATTTATCCTTTTCAACCTTCCTTTGTGTGATTTGCATTGTACATTTATTTTCTCTTACCTATATCTCCTTGGCCTCTATTCAATCAATTTTAGCATAGGACACACCCTTGGACCTCATGGCCTCTCGCTTTTGGTGAAAATTTAGTGCCACATTGATGTGCTCCTAGCCTAGGCCTATATCTTCTAATTTTTTATTCAACTCATCTTCAATTGGCATGTTTGAATATGTTACTTCTTTGAACCCTTCTCCTATTTCTCTTTCCTTCCTCCTTTCTTCTTTTTCCCCTTCATCTTCTACACCTTGTGTTCCTCCTCTTCTTTCCTTCACTCCTCAGCCTCAACCATCTAATTGACCTCTTTTGACATCTTGGATTTGGTCATTTATTATTTTTGCTCTTCCATCTCTTGTACCCTCTATATCTCAGCTTCACTAAAGTCAAGTTTTTTCTATCTCTAAAACTTCTCCAACTCAATTTGAGGTAGAAAGGAGGGGGTCCCTTCACTTGATGAGGATTCATCTTCATAGGGCATGATATATATTCCCTTCCCAACTATTTTTCCTCCATCTCCTCTTCCTCCCCTTATTATTCAATATTGGAAAGAACTATCTTTATAGCCAAAATATGCACCTTCCCCTTCTTCTTCTTTGCACTAGGATAAGTCTTTGACACAAATTTCATGTTCTATTGGATGGGGATGAAGGAGAGGCTCCTTTACTTGATATAATTTTTAGATTCAAGCGCTCCTCTATATCTTCCAAAGTCTCCCCCTCTTCCTCTATAGATACTTATTCATTTTTATGGCACCATGGTCCCTTCATCACTGATCCAAATAGGAGGATCAATGCTTTGTGTTGCACTTTTTTCCTGGGCTGCCTTCTTCTTTGGATTTATTTCATAGTAAAGCCTATGGGTGAAGCCATCTATGGTTTCCCTTATGATGGGATTAATGTATATGTAATTTGACTCATCTTATTCATCTTCAGTGGCCTTTCCATTAGCAAAAATGAACTAGTGTAGTAATATGTGCCTCTTCATGTCCAGTTCCTTGACTGGAATGCATAGTTGTTGTGCATTAGGGATCTATCATAGTGAATCTTTAAAGTATATTTCTAAGAAGGCATAGGGGATATTTAGTTACCCTGAAATGTTTCCATCAACTAGCAACAAGACCACTATGTAGTAGTGTTGCATCATGGTAAAGGTTGTCATTCCATAAAGGCTCTTGGGGAGATCTTAAGGAATGTGCCACTCTAGTTAGAAAGCTTCTATGTATTTCTCACACCATCACATCACACACACTTTGTATTTGGAACTAAAGGAGGTGAGGCAAATGTAATATCTTTATTTTTATGTTGATGAATCATTACGTTCTAGGAAAACCTATAGATTATCTTTATTCCTATTTGGGATGCCAATTTCCTCCATGACAATCAATATAAGGATAAACCCCCACTTGAAGGTCCCCTTCATGATATATCACTCTAGTGTAATTTTCACCAAATCCTTAGTGATGAAATTTTTAATATTGAATTACATGCCTTGTACCATGTGATATGTAATGCATAGGTATGCCTTTGATACATCGATCCATCGACTGCCTAGGCATAGTTTGGAATTTACAAGGTGTATTTTCACTCTTATGTTGGGGTCCTCACACTTGATGATGGGGAATGTAAAACCCCCCTTAAAATAATTAAGGAGTTGAGCTACACACTCCACCTCTTCATCATCATCCATCACTTCATGGATGTCTTTGATGAGATTTTGGGGCCTGGTTATTCTCTTAATTAACTACACTAAAATATTCATGTGCTTGCCTATAAATTATATGTAGTCCTTATGGACATGCAAGAGTAATAACTGTACAAGTTCCTCTAGTTTATAAAAGTAGGGAAACTTATAGAGTTTATTTTCACTATAAGCAGTCAATTTATCTTGAATTGAGACATCAAATAGGGCATCACCTTACAACATCTCATGCCCTATGTCCACCATTTAAACTTACTCAAAGTCTTGCAAGTGACTTGACATCTGGTGGTTATATTCCTTTAGCTAACTTACATATAAAAATGAATGCCAACTCTCCCATACTATAACTTATTCAATAAATTTCATGTACTAATATGACATCTTTGTTAGCACCTTGGTGTCAACTTCTATGATGCTCACTACTTTGACTGGTTGTACTTTAGTTTTGGTGGCCATCATTTCTTCCATAATCCTAACCTGCTTGGGTTCTTTTTGTGCCTTTGTGGAGTTCAATGTCTTACATTTCTTCACCATCCTAAATATAATTATGTTTAACTTTGGTAGGCATGGGTTACCAAAGCCTCAAATGGTGGTCAATGCTTTTGCAATCATGGGATATGTGGTTGCACCTTTAGCTCCCAAGCTTCATTGGTCATTAATGGCAACCTAGGTGATAACTCATCATTTTAATTATCTATTACCTAAATAATTTCATATCCATACCTATTTAAATTGGACTTATTATGAATGCAATCCTCCTCAGTATGCCACCATTTTACTCTTGGTGCTTAAAGTGCTCAAATTCATGTTGTGATAGGGTTTTCACATTCAGCTCTCTAGTTTCTTTGTTTGGTTCACTCAAAGTCTTGAATTAGCTTAAAAGTTGTAACCTAATCAAGTTTTCCATTTACCATTTTATACCCTTCTATGTCAGCTAATATCATTAATGTATGTTTTATGGCATAGGCACCTTGATTTCTTGGAAAATACAAAAAATCTATGAAATCCCTAAAAATTCTTTGTCATCAATGCATTAGTTGCATATCTCTATGCACCCAACACCACTTTATTAAATTTTCCATAATGTTAATTTATTAAAATGATGTTATATTCAAATGGTTACTTCCTACTTAAATCTAGGTGGATGCTAACTATATTAGATGATTTCCTTCTACACTTATTTACTTGGTGTGACCTTTACTTTCCTTGTGGTAATCTAGGCATAGTGCCTCACATACACGTGATTTAGCCTCCTCAATTCCACTTTCTCCTTTAGGTGTGCTTCTATTTTAAGTGTGATGATTTATCTTATTCAGTTCCTTACATTTCATCTTGCCTTAGCCTATCCTAACCTATAGAAATCCCTTATACTGGCCCTCTAACACTTTATCATCTATTCTTATAGTCTTATACATGGCCAAATTATGTATCTTCACCTTTTGTCTTATACCTAATTGTGTTAAGCATCTTCACCTTATTCCTTTTGTTCTTACATCTTCAAACTCTAGAAGATTTTTTGCACCTAGGAACTTAGACATCTAGCCATAGGTGCTTAGAAAGCATATGGACTCAATTCACCTAGCTGGTATTATGCATGGAAGCACTAGAGTATTTTTTTATTTGGCTTCAAATAGCCCTACACTACTCACATTGTGCACATGGATCTTATACATTTTTTTCTTGCATGTGGCAAGTCTCACGTGACCATGACTTAGATGTATAGCCTCATGCACTGAGATGGTGCAAGTGCTCAATTCACCTAGTTGGAATTATGCTTAAGAGGCCAAGAAAATTCATTGGAGTTGGATTATATTCACATGCCCATAACTTAGGTGTTGTGGCCTCTTATGCTGAAAAAGTGAAAGTGCTCGATTCACCTAGCTAGAATTATGCATGAAGTACTAGTAGATAAGTCCTTACAACTACCTATTACCTCTTTAAATTGTACAAGGAATAGAAAAAAAAATTAAAGAGAGTAATTCAACTTATTCTAGACTATCTTTTGGTCATCTCAACTCCAAAAGACTAGTGACCAAGAAATTAATGTCCTTATGGTGTAATCACCATCCTACTATTGATTTAACTTTAATTAGTTACCATTGAAATGCCTTGGGAGCATTTCAATGAAAAATGTGCATAATTTGTATGCACTTGTCTCTAATATGTGGTGGATGATTTAGGGGCCCATATACCTTTTTTTAGTTTGCTTGGGTGCTTAAAGTACTTTAAATCATAGAGTAGTAACAATGCTCCTTCATTCAGTTCTTTGTGCTTGATATGCTTGTCATGCCAACACTTTGGCATGCCTTCTTGATTTGTTAACTCTAACTTCCTTAGGCATGATTCTCATCCAAGACCTTAAATTCTTCTAAATTTGTGCTTAAAAATTCTTGGTCATCTAGGTGACCAATCCATGTAATTCAAAAGGATGGCACTAGAAATTCCATGAGAAGAATTGCTTCAGTACCAAACACTAGTTGAAATAGTTTATCCTTATTCAGGTACTTATAGGTCATTTGGTACAACCATAGTATAACTAAAACATGATCATGCCAATATTTGTGACCAAAATAACATATCTTCATCAAGCACATTCCTATAATTTTATTAAATGTTTCAATCGTAGCATTTGCCTATGGATGATACAGGATAGTCTTGTGGTTCACTACCATGTACTAAATTAAATGAATGTGTAACACTTCAATAATGAAATGAGTGCCCATGTCACTAGTCAAAATTAATGAGTACCCATACTAACTTGTAATGTTCTCCCAGATGAAACATGTGGATATTATGGCTATGCAATCTTTTTTTTGGATGGCCTTGGCCCACTTAGTGAAATAGTTAGTGGCTGCCAAGATATATCATGCACTTGTGCACCATACTTCAGGGGTTATTGGTCTAACAAAATAAATGACCTATTTCTTAAAGGGTGTTTGGGAAATAATGAGGATGAGAGGTATCTCATATTTATGGTTGGGCTTCCTAGTGTGTTGGCATATGTCACATGCCTTAGTGTACTACTTTGCATCCTAGAATAGGCTTGCCCACCATAAGCATGATTGTCAAATATTGCACATCATTATGTCTCCATTTTAATGGCCTCTTATGATTCCCTTGTGTGATTCCTATAAAATGGAATCCCTTTTATGTTCTAGAACAAAATATCATAGGACTTCATCTTTACCTAATTATAATAGCTCCCCCTCAATAAGATAGAAGGTGGTGATACGAACCACAAGTTTCTTCTTTTCCTTAGTTGACATGGTCTAGGCCATAAACCTAGACCTTAAGAAGGTGGAAATCTCTACTAAATATCTAGGGACATGTTGGACTCTGTATAGCTACACATCCAAGATATCATCCTCAATTGGTGCCACCACATCACTAGAATTGATGTAAGATAAATGATCTGACACTAAGTTCTACTTTTCAAGTTTAATGATAATGGAGAACTAGAATTATTGGAATATGAATATCTATAGGCATATTTACCCATGTAAAATAGTCTTATTCATGAGGTACTTGAGTGCCTCGTAATTAGTGAAAAATATGAATGGAGTTACCAATAGATATTGCCTAAATGTTTATAAGGAATAGACCATTGCCAACACCTTGTGCTCAGTAGTGGTGTAATTTTAATCCACTTTGTCAATTTATTTATTGTAAAGGAAATAGGTTGGTCTATTTTGCACTCGATTGGTTACACCAATATGGTGCCAATTATGGAACTTGAATCATCTACATGGACATGGCAAGGAGTAGTCTAGTTTAAAAATTATAGAATTGACACGCTAGCCAACTTTAGCTTCAATGTTTCAAAAGCCCCCTCTTGCACCCCACCCCAATAGAATGGGCCATCTTTGCAAAACATTTCTTCCAAAGACACTACAATATTTGCATAGATCCATATAAACTTCTTGTAGTAGTCACAATGGCTTAAAAATATGCAAACATCTTTTTACATAGAGGGAGTTTGAAGCTAAATTATGATGGATATCTTCATAGGGTCAATGAACAAATTGATTTTATAGATTATGTGCTTAATTAATGTTCTAAAGGGGGTTGTGAAGACTCACTTATTTAGGTTTAGAAATATTTGGAGATGATTTCACGTCTCAAACATGAGGTATATATTATCATAGTGATCCTTGACAAAGCCATAGACAATCCAGTCATTGAGATAAATTTGGAAGAACCTATGGATGAAGTCCTTGAAAGTGGTAATCACTACTCTAGAGAATATGGTTGACACATTTTTGAGTCCAAAGGGCATAAAATTATAGGGAAAGTAACCCCATTCAGTCACAAAGGTTTTATTGGGCTTATCTTCCTCCTTAATATGAACCTAATGGTAGCTCAAAAAACCATCAATGAAATTATAAATTTTGCAACCTGTGATGCCATCCATGACCTCATCAGTGAACAAGGTTAGGAATGGGTCAGTGACACAAGTAGTGTTTAAAATTTGATAATAGATGTAGATCTATATGCACCCATCCTTCTTGATGCTTATGACCATTAGGCTCACCCATTTGAACTCTTGGACAGGGTAGAAGATACCTAGAACTAACATTTCATCTATCTCTATTTTTACCTTGGCATGGAGGTTGGGGTTCATTTTATATGGGTGATTTTTGATAGGCCTCATGATATACACCAAATTGATGCTTAATTTATCAAGGGAAGGGTGGGTTTAATTCATGTCCTAATAGATACTCGGAAACAAGTCCTAAAATTCCTTTAGGAGGTCTATGATTTGTGCCATCTCTACCTCAGACCAATAAGTGCCTATAGTGGCAATCTTTGGCTCACCTTTTATGTTAATGTCTACTTTAGTGGTCTTGAGTGTCATGTATTTGGGTTTATTCCTCTCCTAATGAGAGTCTTCAAATTTCCTTGTCATCTTAGTTGTTTCAATTTGAATATGCATCAGATCTTTTTCATTTTGGGCACTACCATCCACAAGGTGCACAAGTTTTTTTCTTCCTATTAGATCTTTCCAACTATTATATTTTAAGGTCTCATCATCTTCCTTGTTGGAGTCACTATTAAGCACCTTATCTTAAAATAATGTTAATAACACTAATCCTTTCTTTATAAACATGTCTCTAAGGCACTCTTCTAAGGTGGCAGTGTCCTTGAATACTACCCTATAAATGACTTGAAGTGGCTCTAGTAGCTCTAAGTTTTTTAAAGATAAGGAGAATGTGTGCACGAACCTCTCCTTAAGTATCTCCTAGTTTATATTCTCATGGAATGTTTGATTAACAATGTACCATGTTCGTGCCCAATTTTTTAGTCCTATAGAAGGCATGCACCCACAAGCTTCTAGGCACATTCTCACTGTAGACAGTCTAGGTTTATTCACACATATGCACATGTGCGACTGGGTCATAATTACTTGAGTAAGAAGGTATGTAAAATTCCTCATTAATCTTGCAAAACCTAGTGTATATTGTTTCTTTCACATCTTGCCATGTTGGCAAGCTAGGTCTTTACACTACCCACAAATGAAAAATAATTATCTTTATGGTATCCATTAGTGCACCCATTCTATCTATTTCTTTGGGGATACAAGATTTAATATTGTGGAAATGCCTCTATATAGGATAACTTCTTTCATACTTTAGGATCATTACCCTTTACTTAGTTAGAACACCCTTTTCTCTACTTTTCTGGTGCAAGGAACCCATTTCTTTTGAGTTTACTCTATCCTAACTAGCCCCATCCTAGTTGGCCTTGGCTCGACTACTCGTACTAGGTGGAATATTCAACTAGTGACCTTATAAGCCTCTTTGTCCCATTGGTCATAGGCTATGTTAGTTGTATCAGAGTTTGATTGTCAATCCTCCCATTCGAGCATGCCCTGGTCACTTAGGTTAATCTTCTTGATACCTTGTGCCATGATTTTATAGATGTGTTTGATCTCATCCTCAAGATAAATGATTTACATATATGGGGCCCCTTGATCACTTGATAGAGGGATAACTACTCTCTCTTTACCAATCTCAAAATTTATGTAGCACTTCTTAAATTACATGTTTTCATTATTAGTGTAGGACCATGGCTTACCTAAGAGTACTAGATAGTTGTCTTGCTCTACCAATTCGATGACCTTAAAGTTATCTTAGAAACTAGTGCCCATGATATTTACAATGGCACCCTTCAAGATCTCAATAGGTTTTGCCTAGTTTTTGTTAACCATGAACAACATATGAGGTTAGGGCATCAAGGGTGGCTATCCCATCTTCTCCCAAACAATTTTTGTCAAAATGTTAACCTTAGTGCCAATGTTTACAATAAGTTCACAAACCAACCAATCATTAATGGTTTCATCTATCAATAATTATTGGTCATACTCTACATTTTGAGTATGCTTGAATTCATGCACCCACTCTATATGTAGTGCAATAACTTAAATCATATAAAACATAACCTCTTCCTCTTTTTTATTCCCTACATATTTCATTAGTAAGTCTTTTAGTAGGGGAAACATCCCTTAAATTTTTAGGAGGCATAATATCTCAATCAAATATTGCACTTCAGTCTCCTATTGGTCTTGCTTCTTACGTGAAGTAGTGGCCTATGCCTCAAGATCTCTAGCCAACTAGAGCTCTCCCTAAAAATTTTGTATCATGATCATAGCTTTTTGTAGGAAGTCCTTCCACCATGCAATGTTAGGATAGGCTAAAAATGTTGTCTCTGGTCATGTTATATGCTCAGTGTAGCTAGATTCACCATATTCCAAGTGTAATTATTAGGTTGATGCAGTGGGAAGGTGAGTGGTGAACCCACTCCAAATTGTGGATTATACCTTTGGCAAATCCTTATGAGTCTACTATGGATTGGGAGCCCAATTTTCCTCCCTTGATTCATGCCTAACCATTACATCACCCTTATTTTCACTAGGTTGACCTTGAATCATCTTTTTATACAAGTCTAGGCAATCCTCAACTGCATGTGGTCCTCGATAGTACCCAAACATTGGGTGCATGGGGAAATCTCACTGATAATGCTTGATTGACCCATACTTATAACATGATCATGGTGGGAATCCTCCTCCACTACATCCTCCACCTCACCTATGCAAACCTTGATGACTCTCATAGATAATATTTTGCTAGCCATATCCTTCATTTCCTTGGCCCACCTACTATGGTCATTGCCTACCTCTCCCCTCTTTCTATATTTTCATGCATCTCATTAATGACTCAACAATCCACTATTGAATGAGTATAGGCATCGTACATCCTACGATAAATGGTAGTGTTTACTTGATTGGCACATTATAATAGGGGATAGTTTTAAGAGTCAGGCAACCCATGACAAAATTCATAGTTGAGAAGTAAGGTACAGTCATTTCTACATGGGTAATTGTTCTTGTTATGCCCCTCCATCTCACAGTTAGTACACCACAATCCACTATGATTGTCATACACTAAAATAGTAGTCAAATTATATAACTAGTAGGCCATCAATGTGATTTATGCCTCCATAAATGTGTTGATCTTGGTATAGACACTACCTACTACCTAAACCTATAACATTACTTCAATCACTTCATGGGGGTCTATGAAGGTCTTTATAGACAATGCTCTTTTGAAATGTACTAGCAAGCCCCTAATAAACCATTATGTGTGTTGGAAGGGGTGGATATCATATAAAATATTATAAAAAGGTCTTACATTGTGCATCATACAAGTGCATTCTCTTGAATAATCCTTGGCTGATTTCCTTGAGAATCATGATGCCCTATTTCTCAAACTCAAGAATATCAAATTATTTCAAGAAGACCTCCTTCAATATATCATAATCAAACATAGCCTGGTTCAAATCAAATTTTTGATACCAGGTATAGGTGCAATCTAACAAGTTGGTCATGAACTGAGTCACCTTGTACTTTGATTGGGTAATACCCTGAGTGTGTCATTGAAGTTCATACTTAAGCACATGCATTATGGTATTTTCTATGTCGTGATACTTGAGCAAGTGCATTTTCATTTCATAATAAATTTGGTGAGGGGGTGGTGTAGAAATATAAGGTATTCCCCCCCAATGTTTGTGTTGGATGTGGCCCTCCAATGCCTTTAGGTATAGGGTTAAGTACTGACCCTATTGGTGTAGGTTACACTATCAAACTCAATAGTCTAGTGCTACTTGTGGTGCTCAGCCACTTCTTATGGACTATTTCCTAGTTGGCATCCTCTGAATGGGAATGCTTGCATTATGTTTTAGATTCTTGGATTGGTGACCACTGGTCTCATATTATTCTAGTTTAATTCCTCGTAAGGTATCACTTTTTCAATAACAAATTCCTGGTTCAAATCTTAAAGTCTATCAAAGTCAATATTGATAAAAGGGCTAATTATCATTCTTCTATCTTTTAGTGGAGAATCTAATGCATGAGTTTTCACTTTAGGTTCAAAGGGGGTATAGACTTCTAGTGCATCCTAATTTATCACATCTTATAATAACCCAAGGCACTATGTACCCAACTACTAAGATTTTACTTTTGCTTCCTCCTCTCTCTTATCACATTACTACATTTCAAGGGATCCTTCCCCATGCCCTTCCCACTTGTTATGGGTCCTCTCAACACTTCCAAGTTATATATCCTCTATCAACCTATGCTTTTTCTTGTTATAGATATATATTTGGATCTCTTAGGTGTCAATTTTCTCTTCCCTTTCCATCGTTCCTCACCTACACTTCCCCTTCTCACTTTTTATGCTTGCTCATATGTCCAAGGATTTTAGCCTTCTATCCTTATGATTTCAATACCATAATCCACCATTAATTTATTTAGTTTGGTACAAAGCCCTCTTATGAATATGCCCCTTAGTTTTCAAAAGAACTCATACTCTACTTCTTCAAAGAAAGAGAAGGTTGACACAAGAAATTCAAACATGTAGCTATTTAGTGCATTACTCCACCATTTGTCTACAACATGTGTCCAAACATCATATAGGCTCTCAAACCTCTTTATTAACTCCTTAGTCCACTCAAGGCATTGGCTATATCTTTATATTCAAGAGATGATATAGGTAACCAACCACCAGTATAAATGCTTAGGTAGTTCATAAAATAATACCTCATATAGAGCATCATATGGGTTGGCTTGCACCCATTCTCTTGGATTCTATCCTTGGTATGTGAAATGTCTCTATTTGAACTATATTACACTTTATCTATCTAGTAATTGATGTTATCAAGTGATAGTCAGAGCATCATCCTATTTTACCATTGTAGTAAAAAAATTCAACACATGTCCCAACAATAAAACCAAAATGTTGTAGAAAAGTTTACTGGTTTAGATTTTGTACCTAATCATACACTTAGTAATCAAGCTAGATTAGTTTTATACTTGGTACAAGTAGGCATGAGTATGGTAAAGTATATGGTGCACAACATTTAACACACTATTTCACTGGCATCAATTTCACATAAGGTACAAACCTTGTGCACTCACCCAAAATGTAATAAGAAAGGAACTGGGCCCATAGTGGGCTAGTTGAAACATAACACAACGTTGGGGTTAATGGGAGTTGGTCATTTATGAAATGGCTTAGGTGGCCTATCAATGCTAGGATATTATAGGGAAGATCAATAGGCATGAGCCCATTCATGGACATAATCATTATGGTGCTAGTGCATAACTAGATAGGTAGAACTCTTATTAGTCCAAGATGGGGGGATAGTCAGTTAGGGGTCATTCATGCACTTAGTCGAGTCATGGGGATGGATTATGTTCAAGTTCTCATTCTTCAAGTTAGTTTTCTATGTATGGGCCTTAGGGCCTCGATGCACACTGGTCTCAACACTTAGTCTATTTCATAGGTATGTTGAAGTCACTATATGATTTAATAACACCATTAGTGACCTGGGATGGACCTTTATACCATAATACATTTAAAGCATATAAAATATATCATTATTCCTATAAAAATCAATTCAAAAACATACATTAATGCTAATTATATGTGAATAATCAACACCTCATTACTTCAATAACATTCTTCATTGATTCACAATTTTAATGCACAAAGTTCAGGTCATGAAAATAAGCATGTGCTCATATTTGAACTTACTCATGCCTAGTGGTTCATAGGTAAGCTTGGGCCTTACATTCTAGATTCTAACCTAGTTCATAAATATTAAAAAATACTAATGGTGATCTTGATTTTAGCAGAGCTTTAATAACCTTAATCGCCTCTCATTTATTTAGGTTTAAACTCATTTAAATAGGAAAAGGAGCATCTTTTTTCTAGGTGGGATAGGTGCACATTAGATGCTAAACTATTTTGGGGGTTTTTATGCCACCATATCCACTACTCTGACACCTATTCTATCCAACCACCGTGTATAATAACTCAATGAGATTTACCTTCAAACCTGAAGGCTAAGCAACTGTCTTCCAATTGGTGCAAGATCACTGAAGATTTTTATAGTTGGCACTAATTGTTTCAAAATGGAAATCATTTGCATGAATTCCATGTATTAAGATGTACTAAGTTGGCTTACTCCACTAGGTAAGTATTGACGCAGAAGATTACACCCTTGGCAGGAGGCTGAGCTCCTGCCTTCTTCACGCAAAAAAATGGAAACTCCCCTCTCACCTGTGGGACCAACGAAGCTATTGGGGAGAGTCTCTAGATGAGGGCTAGCTCCCTCTGATGTATCATTTAGGCCCTGGTTTCTCATACTACTAAAAAATAATGTAAAAAGGGGGGGATGAAAAGGGAGAGAGAGAGAGAGAGATGCTGAAAATAAAGCCTACGCCTAAAATAGAAAAGGTGATACACCAAAAAATATGACCCACCTAGCCCAAACATACGCTTTTCACCAAAAGGAAGTGCCTATACACTTCATCTGACATGAGAGAACCTTCTGCATTAGTGGGTCAGGGGTTCGTGGAGATACATGGAGGAAAATAACCACTAGATGCATTCTGAGACACACTGCAGTACCCTATCCACTTCACCTATACTCCTCTAGGGATACTTCTGACAGACCTGTAAAAGGAAACTCAAAAAAATGCACTAGACATGCTGAAATCATTCTACAAAAGCATTAAGAAAATGACTTAACATAGAATTAAATGCATAGACACACACTAAAGATTCAAAACTTAGAATGGAGATAAAAATCCTAAGTTTTGATTAAAGGTAAAATCTAGCAGCTCTGCCTTACAAGCCTGAGAGATTTTTGGGCAGAGTTTTGCCTTAAGGCTGAGAGCGGATCCATTCTTGAATGAGAAGCTTACAATTTACAGAGGAAGAAAGAGGCCATTTTGGTGCCCTTTTTACAAGTGACCCATGTGCCTTTCAAGCATTGGGATGAGGAAGCCACCTGAAGATAATGTTGTGTCAGCTCCTGTCAGGATTCAAAATTATGAGCCACACCATTTTCCTGCTCATCAATGCATAATCAAGAAAATGGGTCGCATCATTCACTGTTTATACCTCTTGATGATCACATGGTAGGTACTATGTCAACCATTGGAATAACTCCTTGATTTGACACTTTCCCACACCACTTAGATCACTTTGTTTGTTCTGCTCCTTGTCTTCTTTCCCTCCTTTGGCACCTTTTACTACTCCTTTGGCTCTTTCTGCTGAGAGTGCATCTACTTTTGACATGTGTCATAGTCCACTACTTGGGCACTTAGAAAACACTTTGAAATGTGGACATTGACATGTGGTGGCTTCCACTGAGCTGATAATGGGATGTGGCAGCATCTGCTTACCTTAGAGGGTCTTTTGAGAGTCAGGTAGAAGTCGACACATGGCTGCTTCTGCCTACTCTTTTTGCTTAACCTAGAGGCTTTGAAAGTATTTTTGAGATTTCTATGGAAGGTGACACGTGGTCACTTCTATAGAGCCTTTAGCTACCTTAGAAAAACTTTCAATCCCTTCTCTAGTGCTTCATGGATGCTGACACTTGGCATGCTCTGTATAGCTCTTAACAACTCATTCAAACCCACCACAATCTTCTTTAAAGCCAACAGGAGAAAACTATGGATGTTGGCACTTGTCAGCTTCTGTTGAGCCCTATAGGGGACATGTGGCATGTTCTATTGCTCCTAAAAAGCATGTCAAAGTCTTCCACAGTTTCCACTTGATGCCTTCCGTGCTTTGGCTTTCATGGTGTAAAATTTGATGTTCATGCACCTATCATTGCTTGAAAACCCAACGGCTACCTTTGAAACACTCCCTATCCTTCACAAGGGCATCTAAACCTAGCATTACCCCTTTGGCTTTGGGACACACCCTTGAACTAAGCCATTGAACCAACTCATTGAACCAAAAATGGTCCAACAGTTCAATTGGTTCAACGGTTCAACACTGTGCACTGAGCTGATTGAACCATTCGCTTGAACCACTCATTGAACTAGTTTAATGGTTCAATGTTACACATCAAGCCCCTTGAAATAAGCTAATGAATTATTGATTAACTGATGGCATTGAATCGATGGCATTAAACCAATTCATTTGAACCAAAAAATGGTTCAACGCTGCGCATTAAGCCCCTATGAATTGTTTGTTAAATCTCCTCGTTGAACCATCCATTAAATTAAAGTGATTGAAGCAAATCATTAAACTTATCCATTGAACCATTTCAATGGTTCAAAGTTGTGTGTTAATGAACTTATGTCGCTAAACCGATTGAGTGAGCCAAATGATTGAACCCACCATTTGAACTAAAGCCATTTGAACCAAGCGATGAACCAATGAAGCATTGAACTTAGTGGTTGAACCAAGATGAAGCATTGAACCAGTCATGAACCAATGCTGATGAACTTATGCAACCTAAAATTGACTGGCCTAGGACAATAGGGGAAGAAGGGGACCAATTTTTGGCCTATTGGGCAAAAATGGTCAACAAATTGGTGACTCCTAGGGGAAGCATGCCTGTTATTATTAAAGACCAGTTGCCTTGTATTCCACTGGGCATAAAGTCAAATGCAACTTTGAAGAAAGGTTAACAATAGCCCCAAAGATCCAAGAATCAAACATGAAGCTTTTACCCCACACACAAAGGAAAACACACACAAGGCTAAAACACTACCTGTGTAACTGCACTTAGGGAGAGTAGGAAAGAAAATAAAAACAAAACTGCTATATACAGTTAACCAGGTACATTTGCTTCCCTCCCAAATCAAAGGGAAAACTTCTTAAGTCCCCTCCCTGGCAAGGAAACTTATGGTGCTAGCCAAGTGGCTGGATAAAAAGGAGAGCTGGTGCCTGCTCCTCTTGCCTACCACCTGAGTTGGCTTGTATCTGAGTGGGTTAGATTGAAACATGCCTCCAATGTATATGTACTCTATTTGTTCTTGGAAGCTTGCCTCCTATTGGTTCTTTAGGCTGGTGTATCTCATCAAGAAATTAGTGGCTACTGGCTCATCACCATAAGCCTCTTGATATGCATCATTGACTAGCTTGTTCTCTTCTACCTCATGCTCAGGTTCCATGACATGACCATCCTCCTTGATGATTTTAAAGAAAATATCTTCAGATTCACCAACCTCTTGAAGGGATAAATATGAAGGCATGCAGCCCCTTTACAAACTTATTTGAGTCCTAATGCTACCTTCTCCACTCTTACCCAGCTCATAACCCCCTTGAAGAATAGTGTAACCTACCCCCATAACTTCAAACAAATCATTCAAAGCATGCTAAAGAAAGTGTCCATGCCCCTCTGCAATGTCTTGTAAAATGAGAAAAGGGGTAGAAAATACTTCTTCATCATTTGAGATAGAGGCAAAATCTTGTGACTTGTCCTCTTGTTCATCGAAGGGGGTACCTATGGTGATCTCCTCCTCATCCACACTCATGAAGTCTCCCTGATTAGTCATGAAATGAGCATACTCCTCTTCACTTACTTCCTTCAAGATAGGTTCCTCCTCAAGAAGGGGTGAACTAGAAGGCTGATGGATGAACTCATGTGGAAGAGGAGGCAGTCCTTGAACTAGAATTGAATGATTCTCCTTTTTCCATTTGGTCAGCACTTCACCTATATCAAGCATGGCTTGATATCTCTCTTGGGGATGTGTAGGTGGGGTGTGTTCAGACATGGAATGTGTTGTTGGGTCTGAACTATCCATCACACACTATTTGAGGAATCTTTCTTTGGATTCCAACTCTATAATCCACATGTCTATATCCTCTTGAAAGAGCCTTTTTTGGAGGTCACAATCACCATCAAAAGTAGGAGCAGCCTCATCTTCTTTTAGGTCTTGAGCAAAACCTTTCTCCTCTTCCTTTCTATCCCAAGATTCCACTATTTGCTTCCAACTCATGATCTTGGGATTGGAACCTTGCTCCTGTGAATAGGCAAAAATTTTATCCTCTTCAAGGTCCTGAGCTAGTTCATGATGTTCCTTCCTCTAGATTGGAATTTGGAGATCATGTTGAAATACTTGAGGAGGTTGGGGAGGATTTGGGAGGGTCTGATCATGTACAAGAAGAGCTATCTGAAAAGAGGTGTGCTGAAAATCTAGGTGTACGCGATTGAGGGTAGGATTGATTGATGCATCGGATGAGCCAGAAAGATCAAGTGCCATTTGATAGAAAGGATTTGACATACAAGAGGGGGTTTTTTCTAGAATAGGAGGGGGCAGACCTTGGGCCAAAATTTATTGATTTTTGTCCCTCTACTTTACCAACATTTCATTAATATTGAAATTATCTTTTGGATTGGTGGAAGGGGTGTCTTTTGGCATCAGCTCCTCTACAAGGTCTAAAAATTCCATCTCTCTCTCTCCAAGTAATCTCATCTTAGCCTCTAATTCCTCAATCCACTTAGCTATATTATCCTCATTTTGTACCTCTTGGAGCTCATAGGAGTCATTATAGAGATGGGGAGTACATGAAGGTTGCCATGAAATGCAAGAAGATTCCTGAGGAAGGGTGGGAGGGACTTGAAAAGGACTGACCTCATTTTGTGTCTCACACTCTTGGACAATGCCTTTCTCCTCCTTACTATTCCATGACTCGACCACTTTATTCTAGCTCAAGACATTCAGATTGGGCACCTCCTTTTTGGGTGATGGGTCCATAATGTGAGAGGGTAGTGAGGGTTTGGGTTCCACTTCCCTTGCTACCAAAATCGACTGTTGCATCTGAATATTTGCCAATTTGATTTGTCTATCAAGATTAGCCTTAAACACAAGGTTTGTTGTTTCAGAACTCTCCTCAACATAATTGGGGAAAAGACTTTGATAGGTTTGACTTGGATTATAAGCAGGGGATGTATATGACTAATATGATGCTTGGGGTAGTGAGTATGTAGGTTGATAGACTTGGTAAGGATGCTCTCATGAATACTTAGCTTCTCTTCCAAAGATGCAATCAAACCACCCACATCTAACATCTCGCTTGTAAGCCTATGCCAATTGGCTCTTTCAATGGGAGTCCATTCCATCTTAACCTAATTTAGTGAATTTCTCACTTGATGGATGACATGATCAGGAATTTCTTGGCCACATCCCCTTTTGTTGTTAAGAGGAATTTTTTACAAAGAGACTGGGTTGAGTGGGAAAAGTGACGTAATGAGAAGACTGGGCATAAGGCTGATATAGCTCATGATAGGGCTGGGACCAGTCATATTGGACCATATAAGGATCAACATAAGGCTGGTAAGGATCATAGCAATGTTGGCCAAGGAAAATAGGGTCCATGGCTCTAAACGATGGGGGTATACATACCATAATATTGTTTCTTGATGGTACGGTACCAAAACTGATTAACCAATTGATTTAACTCAGAGTCACCATTGGTGTTTGATGTAAAATCCTCCAAAGGCTGGTTGGTCAAAGAACACACCAAAAATTCTTCAACTCTATGGACACAACTTATCCTAGTTGGTCCCACCAGGCATGCCAGAAACTATTAACGCTGAAGATTACACCCTTGGCAGGAGGTCGAGATCCTGCCTTCTTCACGCAACAATGGAAACTCCCCTCTCGCCTGTGGGACCAATGAAGCTGGAGGGGAGAGTCTCTAGATGAGGGCTAACTCCCTCTGATGTATCATTTAGGCCCTAGTTTCTCCTACTGCTAACAAAAAATGTAAAAAAGGGGGGGATGAAAAGGGAGAGAGATTTTGAAAATAAAGCCTAAGCCTAAAATAGAAAAGGTGATACACCAGAAAATATGATCCACCTAGCCCGAACATACACTTTTCACCAAAAGGAAGCACTTATACACTTCATTTGACATGAGAGAACCTTCTACATCAGTGGGTCAGGGGTCCATGGAGATACAAGGAGGAAAATAACCACTAGAGGCATTTTGAGACACACTGCAGTAGCCTATCCACTTCACCTATACTCCTCTAGGGACACTTATAATAGACCTGTAAAAGGAAACTCACAAAAATGCACCAGACATGATGAAATCATTCTACAAAAGCATTAAGAAAATGACCTAACACAGAATTAAATGCATAAACACACACTAAAGATGCAAAACTTAGAATGGAGGTAAAAATGCTAAGTTCTGATTGAAGGTAAAATTTGGTAGCTCTGCCTTACAAGCCCAAGAGATTTTTGGGTAGAATTTTTCCTTAAGTCTGAGAGCAGATCCATTCTTGAATGAGAAGGTTAAAATTTATAGAGGAAGAAAGAGGCCATTTTGGCACCCTTTTTACAAGTGACCCATGTGCCTTTCGAGCATTGGGATGAGGAAGCTACCTGAAGATAATGTTGTGTCAGCTCCTATTAGGATTCAAAATTATGAGTTGCATCATTTACCTACTCATTAATTCATAATGAAGAAAATGGGTCACATTGTTCACTGTTTATGCCTCTTGATGATTATATGGCAGGTACTATGTCAACCACTGGAATAACTCCTTGAGTTGACACTTTCCTGTGCCACTTAGATCACTTTGTCTATTCTGCTCCTTGTCTTCTTTGCCTCTTCTGGCTCCTTTTGATACTCCTTTGGCTCTTTCTGCTGAGAGTGCATCTGCTTTTGACAATGTGTCATATTTTGCTACTTGGGCACTTAGAAAACACTTTTAAATATAGATTTTGACACGTGGTGGCTTCCATCGAGCTGATAATGGGATGTGGTAGCATCCACTTACCTTAGAGGGTCTTTTGAGAGTCAGGTGGAAGTCGACATGTGGTCACTTCCACCTAATCTTTTTTCTTAACCTAGAGGCTTTGAAATTATTTTTGATATTTTTGTGGAAGGTAACATATGGCTACTTTTGTAGAGCCTTTAGCTAGCTTAGAAAAAAATTTAGGCCCTTCTCTAGTGCTTTGTGGATGCTGACACTCTGCATGCTCCGCATAGTTCTTAACAACTCATTCAGACCCACCATAATCTTCTTTGAAGCCAACAGGAGAAAACTATAGATGTTGACACTTGTCAACTTTCGTCGAGCCCTACAGGGGACATGTGGCATGTTCCACTGCTCCTAAGAAGCATGTCGAAGTCTTCCATAGTTGCCACTTAGTGCCTTCCATGCTTTGGCTTTCATGGTGTGAAATTCGATGTTCACACACCTATCGTCACTTGAAAACCCAATGGCTGCCTTTGAAACACTCCCTATTCTTCATAAGGGCATCTGAACCCAGCATTGACCCTTTAGATTTAGGACACACCCTTGAACTAAGCCATTGAACCAAAAATGGTTCAATAGTTTAATTGGTTCAACTATTCAACACTGTGCACCGATCCAATTGAACCATTTGATTGAACCACTCATTGAACCAGTTTAATGGTTTAATGTTGCACGTCAAGCCCCTTGAAACAAGTTGATGAACTACTGATGAACTGATGGTGTTGAACCAATTCATTTGAACCAAAAAATGGTTTAACACTGCATGCCGAGCCCATCTGAACTATTCACTGAATCTCCTCATTGAACCATCCATTGAATCAAAATGATTGAACCAAAGCGTTGAACTTATTTGTTGAAATGGTTCAACAGTTCAAAGCTGTGTGCCAATGAACTGATGCCGCTAAACCAACTGAGTGAGCTGAATGATTGAACCCACTGATTGAATTAAAGCCATTTGAACCAAGTGATGAATCAATGAAGCGTTGAACTTAGTGGTTGAACCAAGCTGAAGCATTGAACCAGTTCATGAACCAAGGCTGATGAACTTATGCAACCTAAAATTGACTGGCCTAGGATAGTAGGGGAAGAAGGGGACTGATTTTTGGCCTATTGGGCAAAAATGGTCAATAGTAAGTTATAAAAAGGGGCCTAACAAATATCTATTCAATATTTTCTAATAATAAAAAAGCATGCATACTTTACAAGGATTATCTCAATCATGTCTATCGACTCATACAACCCACCTATGCATGCATAAGTAATTATTTTTCTTGAATTTCATTTATTAAGTGATGATTTGAATAGGTTTGATGGGTTTTTATTAATTTTTATCAATTTATAAAAACTTCCTTTCATTCATTCCATGCATCAAAATAGTTCACAACTCCTTCAAACCATGATTATCATGTCTAGTTTGGCAAATCAAGATTATCTGGTGTTAATATAAACATAAACATCAATAACCTTGAGGAAATATACTATTATAGAGGTTAAATATTTCTCAAGAGACACTTTACAATCATTCTCATGAATTCATTAAACCTAAAAATGTTGTAAGAGGAGAAAATTGACCCTGTGGAGTTTGGAGTCATCTTTTTGCACCTTAACTCCTTAGTGATTATTCATAAAGGTGAGGAGATTAACTAGATAACTAATGCCAAAAATGGAAGTGAATTAGGTTCTACATATCTACCTAAGATATTAGAATCCAACTCTCTCTCCTCTAACTACTGATACAAAATTGGTGACCTTTTTAAGCTTGCCAAGTAGACCTATAGACTTGATGGAGAAATGGATAGGTTTTTTTCCCTTTATTGATCTACAACTCTTTAATTTTGATGTATTTGATTTGGATAAGGTAAGAGGAGACCTACCACTCTTTAAAAAATTTCAAGTGACCTCTCATTTTCTTCTAAAACTAATAATCTTGAAACTATCTCCATGGTAAAGAATGAAATTGAACATGTGTTGTAACTACCAAAACTGATCTTCTTTGACTATGCCTTATCACTTCCCATATTGAATGTGATTTTATGACTATATATTGTATGTAAAAATCATCATTTTTATTTTAAAACCTCTTAACAAGCTTCATAGTACATTGGCAAAGTATGAAAATGCATTTGAGAATATTAGTACAAATTATTCTAAACCAATTAGGCTTAAGAACACATTTAATGTTTTGATGTATGACCATGTCACTCTAACAAAATGTATTTAGACTAACCTAGGCATTCATGACTTTTAGCAATGAATTCTTACATAAAAAAAATCTATAAATAAGCAATAACCATAACCCCTCATTACCTTAATTTCTCCAAAATCTAACTTAGTCTTTCCAAAACTATATCATCAGACTCAAACAAAAGGGTTCAATGACAATACTAGTGGTTTTTGGTTCATTCTTATTGATTAGACCCTGTAAGGGACCTTTAAATGACCAAATACATTTGATAATACACCTTTTTATGACAAAGCCTGACCAAAAGACCAAGACCAAATCCCTAAAAAGGCTATCAACAAATTTAAACAAGTCTAGAAGTAAAGTTTTGAATTATACCCACTCATGGTGGCCAATTTTGGCTAAAATATTTGGTGACCTCATGGGATTGCATGTTTGATTTGAATCTAGACTGGTATACTTCTTACATCTATTGTGTAGTTGGGTCATCTAAGCACAACACAAAATAAAATAGACTTTGATAACTAACATACACTCCTCTTGATAAGGATGAAATAGTTGACTACCTTCAACACACATGAAAACAAGAAACAAACAGACCAACAAGATAACTAAATCAAATAAGACACACAATGCTATAAAAGTACTTAGGGAAGACAAAAAAATAAATTAATATATATAACTAAAATTTAAGGTTTGATCTTCTTGGATTAAAGGGAAAACTCATTAATTCTTCTTCATGTGGTGAACAAGAATGTTGTACAAGCTACTTTTGGAACATTGTGCTTGCTCTATCAGCTCCTTTCTTGGCTAGTAATATCTTTGTATTGACCTTAAATAGATCAACATCAAAAAATATGTCTTAAGTAAATACAAATTCATATTGAATTTCATAACTTACCTCATGCTTCTCTTTGTCAATGAGATATACCTCCAATGTGACCACACTTTGATACATGGGGGTAGCATCAAACTCAACTTCTATTGTCTCTTTAACTCTACCTCTTGCTCACCTTGAAGAGTATCATCTCCATCATAGCTTGTTGCAACATTAACATAAAATTTTTGGTGGTAATATTTAATACTTATTGACCTACTAAGATATTTTCACTTCTGATTAACAACTTCATTTTATCCTTATAGAGGTGTTAACCTATTAATATCCTCAAATTACTTGAACATGTCCAAATAGAACTGCCAAATGTCATCAAAATCTTATTTAACTTGTTCTTGAGATTTAACATGACTAGAAACCATGACATTCTCTTCTAAGTCTTTCTCACTCATGTCTTCACTATCTTCATCACCCAAGACAACCATCTTAACACTCTCCTCATGTGTTATAGGTTTACTATCCAAACTTGAGCAAAAAAAATCTAGCTCTTCCCAAAAATAAGTTTATTTTTTATCAATTGAAATTATGCCAACTTTAATCTCATTCTTACCATTCTATTTAGCTACACCAAACAAATTCAAGGCTTAAAAATTCTCAATGGAATCATGACATAGTTGTAAGTTGTATTCTTTGATCTCTATCTTTTTCACATTATAAGCCACTACAACTTATTTCAAACCTTTATCTTGTTCATGAGACTCAAAAAGAATAATAACCAAGGTGTGTTTAAGAAGGTTTCTCTCACACTCAATTGGAAATTGATCAACTATTACATGGTCATCATGAATCCCTTCATCAAGACTCAATCCATGAAAACTATATTGGTCTTCTTATTACTCCATGAATAATGGAAGTTCATCTACCCATCTAAGGTCTAAAGCATCATGCTTTTTTTTTTCCAAACATCATTTGTATTCTTCAAGTTTAAAACCATCAAGATTAACTTCTTGAGATTCACTTGCCACTATGGTATTCTGTTCATTTACAGTTGTAACCTCCTATTGATT
This sequence comes from Torreya grandis, assembly GCA_037957365.1. Lineage (NCBI taxonomy): Eukaryota > Viridiplantae > Streptophyta > Pinopsida > Cupressales > Taxaceae > Torreya > Torreya grandis. Next base: position 2,166,133 of record JARHVA010001403.1, read on the forward strand.
ATTCAATGTTTCCATGCCAATATTATTAACCTATTCAATGAAATAAAAATAAAATTTCTTCCAAGCAACATTAAGCTCATTAGGGGACTTGGTGACTTCAACAATGAGATCATTTGAGTTGGTTTAAGGGTTGTCTTCTGGTAAAACAACTATCTTGAGCTCATTCATACTTTCAACAACTTATTTCATCTGATTTTCCTTTTCTTCCATGAAGCATGGGAGTGTATCATGTGATTCCAATACTATTATGTCATCATCAACTCCTTCCTCAAGCTCAAAACTATACCAATTTGAATGATGTATAGGATCATTCATGACACCTTGAGGGATGTCCAATTGTTGGTTAGATGGTATAGACTTCTCATCTTTTAAAGTTAATTTTATTTATTCTTTTCCCTCATGAAGAGGACTTATAGTTTTTATCTCCTCATCATACTTACTCACCACATATTCATCATTAACTTCTTTATATCCACTTATAGTTGACTAATTTTTCTTTTCAAGGACAACCACTTCATCATCCTTTCTTGACAAGATCTTATTTTCAACTGAATGTTCATTTTTTGCCCTCAATGTAATAATTTCTCCTTCATAAAAGGAGGGGATGGGAGGGAAAGTGAACTCATTTTATTTATTGAAACTTGATAGAGTGTCTTTCCAACTTAGGATTTTGGGAGGGTTAGATTGATTATAGTATTCTTGAACATATGAAGAAGGGAATTGTGTTAAGGATGGTGCATTCTTCTCTTTCCACTCTCCAATCACTCTATCAAATTCTAGTGTATCTTGAAATTCATGGATGTCTACAAATTGGGAGGTTGATGAAAGAATTGAGAGACTTGGGATCTTTCTTGGTTTGACCTCCATAATTTTCTCTTATTATTGAATTTAGATAGGCATGGGAGAAGTTTCTTTTTCAAGGGTTAGCATGATATAATCAGGGGTTATATTCCAATAAGATTTCCATGGTGGAATGGTTTGAGATTATTTAGGAAGAGTGGGTGAAGGTTGCATAGGCATTCAACTTTCTTGGTGGTATGTTGCAACTTGGGCTAGATTTGGAGAAAAATAAGGCTGAATTGGAATAAGAGAGAGCATAAGAGACTGATGGTATTAATATTTTTTCCTCTCTTCAATTACTATTATATTCTACATACATTGAATCAAGCTTCTTATTTATAACACATCATTGATTGGCATTTGTATATCCTTTCTATCAAGATCTTCCCACCTAAACTTAGTTAAATATACTAAATCCCTCCTCATTTGAATGCTTTCATTCTAAGTATAAGGGTTATGAATAATGAAACCAATCTCCTTTTCTCTATTAATCTCTCTCATTTTTATTTCAATGTCTACAAGGGATTGTTTTAAACTTAATAGGGGTTGAGTAGGAGGAACATATCCTTGACAAGGTTGACTATAGGGATAAGTAGGTTGACAAGGAGTTTAAGTTAGATTAGGAGAGGGAATATAAGTATGTTTATAACCTTGGTAAGGTGGGTTTTTTTTACTTGAGATCCACTTGGGGTGAAGCCATGAATGCTATAAATATGATATAAAGAATGTGAAGGCATAGAGTATGCATTTTGACCAAATTTAGTGATGAAAATATATACCAATTTCTAATTTTTAGACACTTGGACTACTTTTACCAGTTGTGGTTCTTTTGGAGTTTCCATTTATTATTGTGTTCATTCGTCCAAAGGTTTATGTATTGAATATCAACATCAAAAACTCTTAAATGGATGAAATAATTGTCCCACTGGGTATGCCAAAACTGTTATCACTCTAAATTACACTTTTTAAGAGGTTGATCAAACATCCTCACTTAGGTAATAACATAGAGACACCTCTAGGTTTTGGATGGCCTAAGTAGTGATTTGAATCTCTATATATGGCTACCTCCCTTGATGATTCACCTTAAAACTAAAAACTAATCTAAATGCTTTCAAAGGAAAAGGGGTAGAAGAAAAGTAAACAAACAAAGAGGTGATGCACCAAATTAATAACCTTCACTTGCCTATACTACACTAAGGACATGAAAAAGTATTAAAATCTATTGAAATAACTCAACAATAGTCTCCTAGAATTAGTATTTCAACGTGAAGGTGAAGATCAAGTCAATAACAAAGAGGGGATGATCAATAGGTCTCATAAGAGACACTAATGGATCAAACTCCATAGTTAGTTAATGTAATACCATCTAGCACACTTCATGTGACCTAATAAGAAGATTACAACCTGAAATTAGGTAGATATATATTATAAGTGAAATAGAGATAGAGTACTACTATTAACATTCATCAACTAACATGAACATAAACTAGTTGTAGAAGTTAAAAAGGTTAGAAATCAGCTTGTATTCATCTCAATAGGTAAAGTACAAGTGTTTACATGAGCACGTATTTACCATACTTAGGTTGAAGATATATTATAATACCAAACAATTTAGTACATATAGAAGATAATTAGAAGGAGAGAGAATATGGGCATTGGAGAATCCTATGATAAGTGTCATCCTAGGATGGAGTAAGTTACAAACAAGAAAGCCTCCAAGTAGGTAGTTTTATAAATTGTCTCCAACATGTGTCATATTTTTATGATATTATTATTAATAAATGTGGCATAGAGTTACTCTTGAACTTATTGGATGACTCATCAACTTTATTTGAAATTGTCTTCTTGATTGGAGAGTCACAAACTTCATGCTTTGACACATGGGACTGATCAACGTAGCTTCTTAATGATAGTTCATAAAGATATGGGATTTTATGTATGAACTAAGAAAAATAATATTATGTATAAAACCTGGAATTAATTAAAAAAGGTGACCAATATTACATACCCTTCCTTGTATAAGTTCACACATACTAAAAGTCACCTTTTTGAGCAATACAAGATTAACTATATATTCGAGAGAAGTCATTTGGTATTGGAAGGGATAAAAGTATTTGGTTTTATATTTAAAACAATATTTTGGGGTTTTTTAAAAACAATATGATATTTTCAATTAGTATTATGAAGTGATTTACCCTTTTAATCCATTAGAACTTGCCTAGTCTTTGGTAAGGGTTTGTGGATATATACATTGAAGTGACCCTTGCAGACCTCGTTGAGCATTTCATTTATTTATTAGTGAGATAAAACTTCATGTGATACTATTTACATATCCCATTCACATATTATGACTCTTTAATCCTCAAAACACCCCAAAACTTGTAAGCTTTCTTCACTTTTCACACACAGGCATGTAGGTGACTGTTTGGGATTCTTGATTGCACCTCTTGAGAATGAGATGTATTGGATTGGTTTTGTAATTATAGGTAATCATGGAAATTATGGAGCTATTTTTCATACTATTTACCTATAAAAACTTATTATCACCTTCCATCCATCACAATTATGCACTTTTTCTCATCTACCTGTAACTAGCCTATAGGTAGACATTTGAATTTATTGAGTGTCAAGCCTTGAGGTTGAGCTCCTTTCTAGTTTATTTAGTCTTATTAATGGTATTATTAATTATTAACACCATAATAATATACTCTTTTACCTTTGAAACTTATTGGAACTCCATCTAATGTCACAAAATTAGTTTTTTCCTCACTTAGGCCTATGATAGGCTTGTAGGTGATCATTTGGTCTAGGCTCCCTCTTACTTGTGGTTATACCTTATCTGAACCCATTGGGAAAATTTAAACATTATGAATCATGTTTTTTTATTATTTATGAACCTATATATTTTTATAAAATATTCAATTGGAGTTGGTTGTTGAAAAAAAACCATTATAGTCAAGTTTTTGTCCTTACACAGTCTACTTGGTAGGGTGTTCTTTTCTTCCATTTGAATGTATGCACCTACCTACATTTACCATTTAATAAATGACATATAATTGAATATTTAGGATCATAAGTATTTATGGTACATTTTTAAATTAATTCTGGATATGAGAAACTGATCTCATATTGATTTTTCCAAGATGAGTCCAAGATCACCTATTGCTCTTTAAGGCCTTTAACATGCCTTAAACACTCTTCCATAAAATTATTTGATGGGTTGATTTTATATAAAAATAAGGTTATTTAAACATTATTTTAACCTATTCATGGCTTTTTCACCTCTTTAAACTCTCATAACTTAGACTTCATACACAAACTTGTCACTTCTAGTCCTCTTTCTTGGCACTATCCTGCAATCATGGGGTGCATCACATGAGGGTAGGTAATTTGAGGTTTGAGCCTTCATATATGTTTATAATTATTTTATAACCCTTTTAAATAATTTATATAGTGACCTTTAATTTCACCAATACATTATCTATGTTTCTCTCCAATAGAATCACAAACTATAATTGCTTGCATGCTTGGTATGCACTTAAACTCCATTCCTTCACTATTGGTCTAATCAATTTTGATCTAAAGGATTATATATATATATATATATATATATATATATATATATATATATTAAAATTAATTATAACATTATATCATGTCTTAAATATGCCATATATACTTCCATTACAACCATTTAGGTGTCAATGTTGACCTACAGGTATGTAGACCTATAGGTTCACAAAACTTCTGTTGGACTTGGCTTTGATGAGAAAAACTAGAACCATTGAATTCTAGTGTTTTAAACTTGGAATAACTCCCTTATAATTATCTTAAATACCATGTGTAGATACTAATATCTATTCAAGAGTCTTTGAAAATGAATAAGCACCCATACTTGACAAGGGTTATCTCAACCATGTTTATCAGTTCATACAACCCACCTATGCATGCATAAGTATCTTATTTTATTGAAGTTAATTTTTTTAATGATTATTTTAATAGGTTTTATAGGAATTAAAAAAGTTATATCAACTATTAACAACTTCCTTTAATTCATTCCATGCACCAAAACACTTCAAAACTCCTTCAAATCATGACTGTCATTTTTAATTTGGAAAATCAAGACTATTTGGTGTTGATCTAAAAATGGAATTCAATAACCTTGAAGAAATATATTGTTAAAGAGGTCAAATAATTATCAATATGCACTTTACAATATTTCTCATGAATTCATTAAACTTAGAATTAGAGTCATCTTTTTACACCGTAACTCCTTTATGATTATTCATAAAGTTAAAGAGATTAATTAGATAAATAATACCATAAAATGAAAGGGAATTTTTATCTCCATATATTCCTAATATATTATAATCCAACACTCTCTCCTATGAGTATTGATACAAAACTAGTGACCTTTCCGAGCTTGTCAAGCAGACCTCCAAACCCAATGGAGAAATGGATAGGTTTTTTGACCTTTATATATCTATAACTCCATTTACATGGATTTTATTTGGATAAGGTAAGAGGACACTTCCCACTCTTTAAAACCATTCAATTGATCTCTCATTTTCTTCTCCAACTCTAATGAAAGGGATTAATAATAAGACTAGGGGGTTTTGATTCACTCTTCTTAACTAAACCCTACAAGGGACCTTGAAATGAAAAAATACATATGATAATATAACTTATTATGACAAAGGCTGACCAACAGACCAAGAAAAAATACCTAAAAATGTTATCAAAAAAGTTAAACAATGATTCTAGAAGCAAAGTTTTGAATTTTACCCACTCATGGCAGCCAATTTTGGCTAACACCTTTGGTGATCTCATGGGATTTCATGCTTACTATGCCTCTAGACCAATATCCCTCTTACATATATTAGGATATGGGGTTATCTCAACTTAAAATAAACTAAAATAGACTTTTATAACTAACTTAAACTATTCTTGAGAAGGATGAAACAACTAACTATCTTCAACACACACAATAAACAAGAAACAAACACACCAACAAGACAACCAAAATAAATAAGATACACACCATGATAAAATAACTTAGGGAAGACAAAACAATAAATTACTATATATAAATAACATTTAAGGTCTAATCCTCTTGGATCAAAGGGAAAAATCCTTAAGTCTTCTTCATATGGTGAACAAGAATGATGTACAAGATACTTTTAGAACATTATGCCTATGCTATCAACTCATTTCTTGGTCACCATTGTCTTTGGCTTAAACTCAAATGGATCAAAAACCAAAAACATGTCTTCTACTATTTATCAATGAGAGATACCTCCAACATGATCATAGTTTAATTCATGGGGGCAATAACATCCTCATCTTCTATTGGATCTTTAAGATCCACCTCTTGCTCACATTAAAGATTATCATCTCCATCATATCTTGCTACAACATGAGATTGAATCTCTTTATGGTGACTTATAAGACTTATTTTATTTTTAATATCTTTTAAATTCTCATTAACAACTTCATTATGTCCTTATAGAGATGTTAACCTATTATGATCCTCAAATTACTTTAACATGTCTAAATAGGACTACCACATGTCATCAAGATCTTGAACTTGTTCATGAGATTCAAAAATACTAGCAACCATGATGTTCTCTTCCATATCTTTCTCACTCATATTTTCACTATATTCATCATCCAAACAACAATATTATCACTCTCCTCGTGGATTGTAGGTTTACTATGCAAAATTAAGAAAAAAATTTCTAGCTCTTTCCAAAAGGAATCTTCTTATTGATCACTTGAAAGTATGCCAATTTCAATATCATTCTTACCATCATGACATAGCTACAATTTGTCTTCTTAAATTTGTATCTATTTCTCACTATAATCCACTAAATCTTCTTTCAAACCTTCCTCTTGTTCATTAGACTCAACAAGACTAATAATCAAAGTGTATTCAAGAATGTTTATATCATACTTAACTACAACTTGATCAATTGTTGCATGGTCATCATGAACCCCTTAATGAGGAATCAATCCATGATAAATATGATCTACCCATTCAAGGTCTAATTCATCATGTTTTTTTTAGTTCCAAACCTGATTTGTCTTCTTCAAGTCTCAAACCATCATGATCACCTTATTGAGATTTACTTACCACTATGGTCTCATGTTTAGTTACAATTTTAACCTCCTCTTGATTATTCAATGCTTCCATGCCAAGATTATTAATCTCTTAAAATAAATTAAAATAAAATTTCTCCCAATCATCATAAAGCTAATTAAGATTCTTGGTGACTTCAACAATGAGTTAATTTGATTTGGTTTCATGACTGCCTTCCTATAGATCAACTATATTAACCTCATTCATACTTTCAAAAACTTATTTCATCTGAATTTTATTTTATTCCATAAATTATGTGATTAAAATATTTTTATGTCATCATAATATCCTTCCTCAAGCTCAAAACCATACCAATTTGAATGATTTTCATAATTATTCATGACATCTTAAGGGCTATCTAACTATTGGTTAGAAGGTATAGACTTCTCTTCATCTTTAATAGTTGATTTTCTTTCTTCTTTTACATAATGAAGATTATTTCCAATGGTGATATCCTCATCATACTCACTCACCACATATTCATCATGACCTTCTTGACATTCACTTATAGATAGCTTATTTTGCTTTTCAAGGGCAACCACTTCATTATCCTTTCCTAATAAGCTTTTTTTTTTTAATTGAATGCTCATATTATTCTCTTAATATAATATGTTATCTTTTATAAAAGAGGGGATGGAAGGGAAAGATAACTCAGTTTCTTGATTGAAACTTGATAGAGTGTCCTTCCATGTTAGGATTTTGGAAGGGTTAGATTGATTGTAGTATTCTTGGAGAGATGGAGAAGGGAATTGTGTTAAGGATGTTACATTCTTCTCCTTACACTCACCAATCACTCTATCAAATTATCTATATCTTGAACTTCATGGAAGGCTACAACTTGGGGGATGGATGAAGGACTTGAGAGACTTGAGAGATCTCTTGGTTTGACCTCCATATGATTCTCTTTTTATTGAATTTGGATAGGCATAGAAGAAGGTTCTTAATCAAAGGTTGGAATGATATAATTAGGGGTCATATTCCAAGAAAGTCTCCATGATGGAATGGTTTGAGATTCTTGAGGAAGAGTGGGTGAAGGTTTCATAGGCATGGGCATTTATTGGTGGTATGTTACAAGTTGGGATAGATTTAGATCAAAATAAGGATAAATTGGAATAGGAGAGAGCATAAGAGACTAACGGTAATGAATTTTATACCTCTCTTAAAATAATAATCTATTATCCTTACATTTAATCAATATTTTTATTTATAACACATCACTGATTGACATTTATTGATCCTTTCTCTCAATATATACCCACATAGACTTAGTTAAATGTACTAAATCGCTCATCATTTTGATGTTTCAATATGATTAGAAGGGTTATGGACATTAAAACCAATATCCTTGTCTCTATAAATCTCTCATTTTCATTTTAATGTCTACAAGGGATTGTTAGAATCTTAATAGGGGTTAATTAAGAGCAACATATATTTCAAAAGTTTGAATAGAGGGATATGTATGATGTAAAAGAGGATAGCTTGGATTGGGAGAGGGAATATAAGTTTACTAATAACCTTGGTAAGTTGGGTATGTTGATTTTTGAGAGCCACTTGGGGTGAAGCCATGAATTCTATCAATCTGATATGAAGAATGTGAAGGCATAGAGTATGAATTTTCACCAAATGAGTGATGAGAATATATACCAATTTATATATTTTATACACTTGGGCTTATTATACCAATATTATTTTTCTTGGAGTCACCACTGATGCTTGTGTTCATACCTTCAAGGGTTGATGTATTAAATAGTAGCATCGGTAACCCTTCAATGGATGAAATCCTTATCCCATTAGGCATGCCATAATTGCTATATCTATAAATTAAACCATTTATTAGGTTAATAAAACCTCCTCACTTATGTGATATCATGGAGACACCTCTAGGCTATGGGTGTCCTAATCAGTGAGGTGAATATCTATATAGGGCTAGCTCGCTTGATGCTTCACCTTACAACTACAAACTAAGATAATTAATTGTAAGGTAAAATGGGTAGAAAGAAATTAAACAAACAAAGAGGTGATGCTGAAATTAATACCCTCCATTTTCATATACTATGCAAAGGACATGAACAAGGATTGAAACATATTGCACTAACTCAACAAGATTCTCTAAGCATCAATATTTAATATGAAGGTGGAGATCAAGACAATAATGAAGAGGGGATGATTAAGAGGTATCATAGGAGACACTAATTCATCAAAATCCATAATTATTCAATGTAATACCATATATAACACTTCATATGACCTTTTAAGATGACTACAACTTGAAATTAGGTAAAGAGATAGGACAAATGAAAGAGAGATAGAGAACTACTATTAATATTCATCAACTACCATAAACATATACTAGTTTCAAAATTTAAGAAGGATATAAATCATCTTATATTCATCTCATTAGGAAAATTAAAAGTGTTTACATGATTAGGGATTCACCATACTTAGGTTGAATAACCATTGTAATTGCAATCAAGGTAGTACATATAGACGAGAATGAGGAGAGAGAAGATGGACATTGGAGAAGCCTATGATAAGTTTCATCTTAGGGTGGAGTAAGTTACAATTAAGAAAGCCTAAAAGTAGGTAGTTTTATGAATTTTCTCTAACTTATGATTTATTTGTATAATCTTATTATTCATCAAGGTGGTGTAGAGTGACTCTTGACCTTGTTGGATGACTCATCAACTTCATTTAAAACTATCTTTTTGATTGGAGAGTTTCATAATTCATGCTTTTACACATGGGCATAATCCTCTTAACCAAGTTTAATCCTTAATATTTTGTATTAGTATTGGTATTCATTACATATAACTTCATTTCCTATTGTGACACTTATCTCAAGCTTGAGTGCTTTCAAATCTGACCCTGCAGGATTTATCATGGTGTGGTTCTTCCTCATGAACTTGAAATCATCTAAATTTATTTTCCTACTTATCCAAGGACATACCAAATTTTATTTAGACATTCAAGGATTTTTTTCATTCACATTTAGATATCCATGAGAGAGATTTTATAGTTATTAGCCTTCTAGTGTTTTCTTAGGTCTTCTATAGGCTAGGCATAGGTTCGATAGTCCATATCTCATCATTTACACTATATGATCTCTTAAAACTTATAAATAATCTTCATGAATGATTATTAATGGATTTTAGGAGTTTTTCACAAGTTTATTTTAAATCCTACAATACTAATTTAATCCTTTCACACAATGAGGTGACCTTCAAAGGTCTGAAACTTGCCTTCTATCATGCAAAAAAGAGATAATTCAACATATTAACTTGCTTCAAACACCTATAACCTATTGTATCACTATAAAAACTTATGGAATTACTTTTATAATACATTATATATATATATATATATATATATATATATATATATATATATAAGGTCATTTTAAGTGGTCAATAATCTTCAATATCTCATATCCCTATAAATAGGCCTAAAACTACCACTTTTAGACCATTTATTGTACCTCTCCTCTTCACACGTGACACTAAATGGCTCATTCAGGTGACCATGGGATACTTATATTTCAATTATATAATATCAATTCTAAACCATTTAATTTAAGGTCTTTTTAATAATAAACATAATCATTAGGTCTTTAATAGTGTTTAACAATGTTTTTAGAGTCACGTAGCTTGTTAATGATAGTTCATAAAGATTTGGGATTTGATGTATGAGATAACATAACTAATATTATGTATAAAACACCCCATTCATTCCATGATTATTTCAATATTCCATTCACTTCTTTTTACAAGTTCACAAGTACTAAAAGTCCCCTTTTTTTAGCAATACAAGTTTGAATGTGTATTCGAGAGAAGTCATTTGGCAAGAAAAGGGATAACATTTCTTGGTTTTAGATTTTAAAAAATATTTTTAGGTTGATTAAACATAATATTATAATTTAAATTGGTATTATTAATGGATTGACCCTTTCAATCGATTATAAATTGTCTTAGGCCTTGGCAAGGGTTTGTGGACAATTACATTGAAATGACCCTAGCAGACCTCCTTAGATATTTAATTTATTTATTAGTGAGATAAAACTTCATGGGATCCTATTAAAACACCCCATTTACATATTATGACTCTTAAATACTCTAAAAACCCAAAAACTTGCAATATTTCTTCTTTTTTCACACATAAGCCTGTAGGTGACTGCTTGGACTTCTTGATAGCACTTCTTGAGAATGAGTCCTCTTGGATTGTTTTTGGAATTATAGGTAATAATAGAAAATATGGAGGGTTTTTTAATAATATTTATTACCTCTAAAAAATTCTTATCACCTTCCATCCATCATATATATGGACTTCTTCTCTGCCTATATCCAGCCTATAGGTAGACATTTAAATTTCTTGAGTATCAAGCCTTGAGGTTGAGATCCTTTCTAGTTTATTTAGTATTCTTGATGATTTTAGTAATTATAAACACCATAATCATATTATATTTTACCTTTTAATATTCTTTTACCTCCATATAATATCACACAATTAGTTTATTCCTCTCTTAGGCCTATGATAGGCCTATAGGTGATTATTTGGCCCAAGTTCCCTCTTACTTATGGCTATATCTTATCTAAGCCCATTTGGACATTGTTAAAACCATAAACAATTTTTACTTCTCCATGATCCTTTATATTTTTCTAAAAGAGTCAAGTGGAGTTGGATGTTCACAAGAAACCATTATAGTTAGGGTCTTGTCCTTGCATAGTCTACTTGGTAGGTTATTCTTTTCCTCCATTTGAATTCATGAAATTACCTAAATTTATCCAAGATGATTCCAAGATATCTTATTGATCTATAAGGAATTTAAGAGGCCTTAAATCTCTCTTCCATCAAATAAGTTTATTGGATATGATATTATATAAAAACAAGGTTTTTTAAACATTATTTTAACCTATACATGCCTTTTTCACCTCTTTGAACCCTCATAACTTAGACTTCATGCACAAACCTATCACTTTTAGTCATCTTTCTTAACACTAGCCTGAAACCATGTGGTTCATCACATGAGGGTACATAAGTTGAGTTTTAAGCCTTAATATATGTTTTAAAAACTTTTATAATCATTTTATAGCATTGAGAGAGTGACCTTTAAGTTCACCAAGACACTAGCTATGTTGCTCTCTAATATAGACATGAAATATACTTACTCGCATGTTTGGTATACACCTAAACTCTATCCCTTCACCATTGGTCTGATAAATTTGGATCTCAAATATTCTATAGATTAGATAAAAGGAATTAGAACATTATATCATGTATTAAAGAGGCCATATATATTTCCATTAAAACCATTTATGTGTCAATGTTGACCTATAGGTATGTAGACCTATAGGTTCACAAAACTTATTTTGGAATTTGAATTGATGAAACACACTAGAACCATTGAATCATAGGGTTTTAAAATTTATAAATACAATGTTTAGATAATAATATCTATTAAAGAGTCTATGATAATGAGGAATCATCCATATTGTACAAGGGTTATCTCAACAATGTTTGTTTGTTCATACAACCCACTATGCATGCATAAGTATATGATTTTATTGAAGTTAATTTATTTAATTATGATTTAGATTTACTAAAAATTTACACTAGTATGATGCATTTATCCATGGCCTCTAGTTGGCATAAAAAAGAGGAGTAAAGATGCTTCAAGGGTTTGGTGATAGTGAACTGGATATAAATCAGGTTAGAGTAAAAAATGTAGTTAAGAATAAATTTTTGAAGGACTATAATCATAAAGTTTTAGATATAATTTAAGTATTTTATTAATTCAACATTCAAGTTCTACCTAGAACACAAAATGTTGATTTTGATAGGTTTTCTACTATGGGATGTTAATACAACCTTCCCCATGATGTTATGAAATATTTAGAACAACTAATCAAGTTATTGGTTAGAATTTTAGTTCCTAATTTTTTAATCATAATTATTAAGGGTTGGGGTAAATTATTCTTTAAAACCTTTTCTACAATTCCACTTAATCATTCATTAACATTCATTCAAACATGTAGATCAAATAATGATAAGTAACCATCCACATATGCATAAAACATAAGAACACAAGATAACACCATTTGTATGTATTAAAAACTCAATGAGAATAAAACCTACTAATAATTTCAAATTCAATACATTCCTACAATAAAAAATATCAATTTTAGTGAATCACCAACTTCACATGGAGCACTGACCCCAACTAGCTAAGCACCAACCCAGTAGGACTTTAACAAGTACCTACTTGCAAGGAGGCACCAAACCCCTAGATGAATCAGCACCAACTAAGCCACCTAAAACAGTTTATCACCTTAATAAAATTTTTTTTTTGATATAAGAGATGATGATCACCTTCTTCAGCTCTTCACACACTTCTATCCCTCTTAAAATTGCCTCTAGGCTTCTTTGCTCTACTAGGTCTCTTCGAGATTGTTTAGGTCATATGAAATTTATATACATACTCATACCTCATATTATATATTCATTATTGTCTCTATACACTCATTTATTTTTTTACATGACCTATTTATTCTCCTCAATGTGCTCTTTTATTTTCTTTCACTCTACACACACATAGGCCTAAAATTGCCTTGTATTTATACAAGCCTCTTGTTAATATACTTATTAGTAATAAAAACACCCTTAACCTCTTATTTAGGAAATGGAATATATATTATTACATATCATAAACATTAATAAAACATTATTTTAGTTCCTTTAGGTCTGACATACCTCAATTAGACCTCATTTCATCTTTAGGTCTTATCGAGACCTAATTCCATTAGGTCTACTTTAGGACACGTTACACTTTGCCTTCCTTGGAACAAATTCAAATACCTCAAATGGTAGGAACATATAATATTCCACTAAAATATACCCCTTATAAGATAATCTAGGGTCCATAATATTTTTTATCTCTAAGCACCACTTGAAGCACACCATTAACATTGTTTACAATTAGGCCTTCATACACACAAAAAGTCTATCTTGAACAACTGAAGCATAAACACAATTTTAAAAAATAAACATAAAAATTAGTTACATATTATTAAACATAATGAAATAATATTCATAAAAAACTTTAATATATACTCTAACTCATGGTATATAGGCTCAAACTCGTCTTTGTAAAATGCTCACTCTGAACTGCCAACTAGCCTCAAAACATAGTCATGGAAACTTGAACTTATGACACCTAAAATAAAAAATAAAGTACTTAAAATTAATTAAATTTATCCTAAAACATATTTATAAAAAAATATAATAAAAATATTATAATCTCTAATGGAAAGTATTGGTCTTGTAGACCAATTTATTGACCTTCTCTCTCACAGACTTCACTCATCCAGACAAACCATTTTGGCTTCAAAATTATCACTAATTTTAATAACTATAAAAAAGTATAGAAAAATTAATAAGAAATAAATTTCCTAAATATATACACCATGTAGTTTATGTACTTTAACTCAAGGCATAGAGTCTCAAACTCATCATTATAACTCGCTTACCCAAAACTACTAGTTAGCCTTGAAGCACAGTCATGGTGACAATGAACTTATACACATGTAGAGACATATTAAATAACTTAAAACTAATTTATATGATCATATGATATTAATATAACATTATTAAATATAAATATAACATGGTAAAATGGAAATATTATTCTTTCAAACCTATCTCATATCCTCACTATACACAAACCTCATTGAGCCAGACAAGTCAACTTGTGAGAAACTTTTTCACTATAACCACTGACATAAAAAAATTATAAAAAACATTATAATGTATTAAAATTATTTAAAAACACCTCCACTCACTTTTACTACTCCCTATTTCATGATATCATATTCCTAAACATCTCCTCACTATTATCTAGGTTTCTCACTATTTCCACCATTAGTCCTGTTAACAACTGGCTAACTTGTATGAATAATTTAGAACACCTAAGGGATATATATATATATATATATATATATATATATATATATATATATATATATATATATATATATATAAACAATCATGTACATCAAATAAAATTATCAAACTTCTCCATCTAATGATTTCATACTTTGACTTTGTCAACTTTGACTACTACAACAAACATATGAGAAATAATGCCTTTCCTATAGGGTCCACTCACTCACCTAAATATTAAATCATACTTGGAGATGTATAATAGAGTTTAATACAAGATAAAATCATTAAAATATCCATACCAATCCATTATGGTCACTTTATAACAACTTCTTTCATATCGGGTCACTATTAGGGTTATTTGAGGGTTTAAACCATCTTCCATTAATAGCAATTTTTCATAAATATTGTAACCTCATTCAAAAAAATAATGCATGTAATTTTTATCTAGGAACCTTTCATATATACCATGTATAACTTAGGTTCCCATGCATATGTTGCACATGCCAATGAACACTTGAAAAACATTCTTGAGTAGACAACTCTTCATTTTGTGCACTTGAAAGACCTTAAAAAACTAACTTAAAAAATTTACCTAAAAACAAGTAAACACACCTAGAAAAATATATCACACCACTAAAAATTCTCACTTTCTCATTCTTATCTTTAAATCTGAATCTCATACCTAATTTGGCTACCATCTCTCTTTTTGTTTGCTTAGACCTTAGCTTACAAACCACATTAGGTGAAACTAACCTTAAATACTCTTTACATGCACTCTCTAAATTGTCACATATTCAAAAAATCTATTTCATGATCAAAACCCACCTTAAATGCTCCATATGCCTTGACAATATATCACGATGCCTCATTAATCTAGGCAGGGTCTAGTTGTAGACTAGATCTATAGGTCTTACCCTTGTAGGCTCACCTTGAGACTTTTATGAGTGATATAATGCTTCAAATACATGTCCTATAAAACTTTTAAAACCACTCATGCCTATGTGCACTCATTTAACCAAGCTATCATACTCATAACTTCTCATAAGGTGTCTTCATGCTATGACTAGTGCCATGACTAAGCTTCCTATGGACTTAAAAAATGACATATACATTTGAAACACTTATAAAGGTATCTATACTTCACTTAAATTATAATAAAACTTACACAACCTCTCACAATATTATTCTTACTTACTTCACCAAACTTCACTAAGCACACCTTCTCATGGGGTCTAGACTAGGCTTCCCAAGACACCTTATACTCAAGAATTAGTACTCAAACATGATTCAATGCTCACTTGAACATCATAAATCTTTTTGAAAATATTTATAGATTTAAACTAACCTAAACCATAATATTTACCTTGACATCAACCAAAATAAGAGACAACTTAGACCTATACCTTTCTCTCTCATGGCAATTAATACATACCTTCAATGCTCATAAGCATATCACAACACACACCGCCAATTGGCCTTGCTCATCTATACAGTAGTATTAAATAAACTAATTTAAATCAACCTCATTCATCATGATTATAGTCTCTCTCATAATAATAACACTTACTATGATGGTATAATTACTCATCATGCCTTCACAAGAACCTTGTCACATAAAACTCACAAGCTCATATATCAAAGACCACTCACCATGTATCTTAACCAAATGCATCTAGAAATGAATGAAAAAACACTTTGACATTGATAACATCATATTGAAATTAATGACAAAACTATACCAACAAACTCCCCCTTTCTCATTAATGGTAAAACACACTACAATCTGATCAATCTCTTCTCCCCCAATTTGGTCTTTCTTCCCCTTTGACATTAATGACAAAGGGTATTCCATAAACAACTATATAAACCTTAGACCTAAAATTCAAGTAACCACACAATGAAATTTTGAAAAAATACTCACCTTAAGCTCATACCAATTTTTTCAAACAACTTTTGGAATGCTTGAGTTGTTCCTCAAGAAATCATGCCTCTTATGTCATCTACATCTTGACTGAACTACATACAGAGATCCATCTCAACATTTAATTGTTCCTAATATCCTTATATATCTAAAATCAACCTTAAATATAATTTCATACTAACTTTAAATTTCACATATCTACGTTGATCCTTTAAATCATAAAGCTAACAAGCTCCCCCTATGTTCATGCTTTCCTTTTGAGTCACATAATGAATAACAAAATCTTATGACCTCCTTCATGATTAATTGGACCTTAAACCTTTTTTCATATCATAAATACTCTTGATATCATCCTCTTAGATCCATAATCCATATTTTGTCCATCTACATCATGACAACCCTTCTTGTATTAGTTCACTGCTCATTAGGTCTATAAAACACCTAGTTCACTATCTACCATACTTCTATCTTACTTCATCACCTTCACCTTACACAACCAAGGCATACCAAGCATATAGACCTATGATACATGACCCAAAATTCAATTTTAAATTCCTAGATAAATCACACTCAATACCTATGAACATAAAACATATCTATAATCAATGCTTGTCCACCATGTCTATTAGGCTTGTCTACAATCAAAGATATTATTCCAAGGGAACAATATAATCCTTCATGCTAGAGAAAAGATCACTCATGTCATGTCCATATGGTATCTTAGACGTTATTCTTGCATCAATCTATCTCCTTCATTTTTCTCAAGCCACAATGACACAAACCTCATCATGACATCTTCCTTGCATCATTCTATCAACTACGTCTGTGCTTACATGGTTCATTTTTATAGACCTTTGTCATATCTTGTCTTCTTCAAGATATGAAAATTGAGACTATATAACATGTGTCTTGGTAATC
The DNA here is from genome assembly GCA_037957365.1 of Torreya grandis. Taxonomy (NCBI): domain Eukaryota; kingdom Viridiplantae; phylum Streptophyta; class Pinopsida; order Cupressales; family Taxaceae; genus Torreya; species Torreya grandis. The sequence continues at coordinate 2,183,886 of JARHVA010001403.1, forward strand.
TATGACCTTAAGGTCATATTGATGCACATGGAATACTCAATTTCTCTCTCACAACTAGCTCAATAAATAAAATCATGAAACATCTCAAAAATCATGATCCCCCTAACTCCAAGCATATATTAATAAATAAAACAACTCAGCAAAGAAAGATCATGCAAAAATACACAACCATGCTCCCCCTTTATCTTCACAACTTACTCACCATATGAATCAATAGTTTACATAGACCATCTCCAACACAGATCAAACACCTTGGTACCAATACCAAATCTCAACATAGATCAATCTCAACTATAACCAGATATCAAAAAATTACTTGTATACATGTCAACAGACCACACTTCCAAATTAGACTCTAAAATATTCAACATGTCTTCATATGTTATTGACATACAACACCTGTTAAAGCTCAACAAGCATCCACCATGCTTATACTTACTAATGAATGTCTCCATGAACCCTAATGGAGTCACCCCTTCCATAGGTCACTAAAATGATAAAAATTCAAGAGATTCCCATATCTCCATACTCTTAAAATATTTAATATTCTTCAACATCCTTCTAGGTTTGACTATCAAATTAGGCTTGACCTTTGACTTGGCCTCTTCATCATCCTTTTTAGTTGTCAAAGAATACTTTTGACATTCTTTCAAATCTAACTTATGCTCTACATTAGTAAATATCCCACCTTAGTTTATGATTTGATTATGAATCACCTTGTCATCCTTCTTCTTCTTAGTCAAATATTCATTCTTATTTCTTTTATCAACCACATGAGAACCAAGACCTCTCTTATCTCCTGACATGTGGCCTGAGCAACCACTATCTATACTCCGAGCTTTCATAGAATCTTCTTCTTTAGTCTTCATTTTTTTAGTACCATCATTATTTGGTATACCATTGACCTTTGAGATCTGACTCTCCTTGGATTAAGATTTCTCCTTATGGTCTTCTTTGAATCCAAGACCTACCTTGACATTTAAAGATTTATGACTACTTAAGATGTCATATAGGACACCTGAACTCTTCTCATATTTCTGATAGATATTTAACTTGCCTAATGTCTACTCTAACTCTGCCTTCAAGGACTCCAATTATATTCTAATATTTAAGTATTATTTTATAAGACTCTTCCCCTTTTAACAACATCCATTATCTATTTATATGAATAGACCTTCATTGCTATCATGATAAACATTGTCATCATCACAATCCATGCTTATGCTTCTTAAGATCACCTTCAGGTTGCCTAGGCCTATCTCAAATGACCTTATATAATACCAATTATTGAAATCATAATGACTGAGAGGGTGAATAATTCTTTAAAACCTTTACTACAATTCCAATTAAGCATTCATGAACATTCATTCAAACATGTAGATCAAACAATGACTAAGTAACCATCCATATATGCATGAAACATAAGAACACAAGATAACACAACTTATATGTAGGAAATACTCAAGGGTAATAAAACCCACTAATCCTTAAAAATGGACTATAGTCTTATAATAAAAAATATCAAGTTTAGTGAAGCAATAACTTCACATGGAGCACCAACCCAAACTAGCTACGCACTAACCCAGCTAGGCTTTAGTAAGTACCCACTTACAAGGAGGCACTAACCCCCTAGATGACTCAGAACTAACTCATCCACATAAAAAACTTGATCACCTTAATAAAATATTATTTCTTATACAATATATTATAATCAATTTCTTCATCTCTTCACACACTTCTATTCACCTCAAAACTACCTCTAGGCTTCTTCACTCTACTAGGTCTCTTCAAGACTGATTAGGTCATATGAACTTGATATACATACTCAAACATACTATTATATATTAATTAATATCTCAATACACCCATATTTTTTTATACATTACCTCTTTTTTCTCCTTAATGTGCTTTTTTATTCTCTTGCACTCAACACACACACATAGGCCTAGAACTACCTTCTATTTATGCAATCCTCTTGTTCATATCCTTCTCGATCGAACAAACACCTTTAAAATATTAAGTTATACATGTAATAAATATTATTACATATAATAAACATGAATAATATGTGATTTTATTCCCTTTATGTATGACATACCTCAATTAGTTCTCATTTCATATTTGGGTCTCATGGAGACCTAATTCCATTAGGTCTAATTTAGGACACGTTACACTTTAACTTCCTTGTAACACATTAAAAGAAATTAAACATAAGTAAAATATAATATTAAAATAAAATATTCCACTTATAATCTCATCTATGATCCATAACACTTTTTATCTCAAACCACCACTTGAAGCACAAGATTAACATTATTCACAATTAGGCCTTCATACACATAGAAAGTCTGTCTTGAACAACTGAAACATAAAAATAATTTTTATTAATAAACATAAAAATAAATCACATATTAAGAAACACCATGACATAAATGTCATCATAAAATTTATTATATACTTTAACTCAGGGTATACAGGCTCAAACTCTTCTCTGCACAATGCTCACTCTGAACTGCCAACTAGCTTAAAAACATAGTCATGGAAACTTAAAATTATGACAATTGAAATAAAATAATAAAGTAATTAAAATTCATGAAAATTATCCTAAAAATTATTTATAATAATAAACAAAAAAAATATTATCAGTTATAATGGAAACTATTTGTCTTGTAAACCAATTTTTTGACCTTCTCTCCTATAGACTTCACTCATCCAGACAAGCCATTTTGGCTTCAACATTTTCACTAATTTCAATGACTATAAAACCTTATAAAAATAATTAATATGACATAAATTTACCAAATATAAACAACATGTGAATTATATACCTCAAATCAAGTCATAGAGTCTCAAACTTATTGTTACAACTTGCTTACTAGAACTATCAGTTTGCCTTGAAGCATATTCATGGTGATAATGACCTTCAACACATGTAGATACATATTAAATGACTTAAAATTTATTTATATGATCCTATGAGATAATTATACCATTATTAAATAAAAATATAGCATGGTCAAATTGAAATATGTGTCTTACATACTAATCTCATAACTTCACTGTACATAGACCTCACTAAGCCAGATAAGTCAAATTATGAGTAATTTTTTCAATATAACCACTGACCTCTAAAAATTTAAAAAACATGATAATGTATTAAAATTACTAAAAAACACCTCCATTTAATTTTAATCATCCTTATTCAATGATATCACATTCCTAAACATCTTCTCACTGCTACTTGGGTTTCTCATTATTTCCATCATTAGGCCTATAGCAACTGGCTATCTTGGATGGATAGTTTAACACACATGAGGGATAAAATATATCCATAAATTACCATGGACATAAAATAAAAGTATAAACCTTCTCCATCTAATGATTTACATACTTTGACTTAGTTAAATCTGACTACTACAATAAATCTATGAGAAATAAGGCCTTTCCTATAGGGTCCACTCACTCACCTAAAGACTCAATCACACTTGGAGATGTTTGGGAGAGTTTAATACAACATAAAATAGATAAAATAGACATACCAATCCATTATGGGCACTTTATAACACCTTATTTCATATTGGGTCACTATTAAGGTATTTTGAGGGTTTAAACCATCTTCCATTATTAGCAATCATTCATAAATATTAGCTCCTCATTCCAAAAAATAATGCCTAGTTTTATCTAAGATCCTTACCCATATACCATGAATATATTATGTTTACATTCATATGTTTCACATGCCAATTAATACTTAAAAAACATTCTTGGGTAAACAACTCTTCATTCTATGCACTTGAGAGACCTTAAAACACTTTTCAAGCCTAAACCTTCAAAATTTGACCTCAAACTTGGTCAACACACCTATAAAAATATATCACACCACTAAAAATGATCATTTTATCATTATTTTCTTTAAATATATATCCTATACCTCATTTGGCCACCAATTCTCTCTTTGTTTTCTTAGACCTTGGCCTACAAACCACATTAGGCCTTGAAAATAACCTTCAAGCCTCTTTCCATGCACTCTCCACCTCACTCACATACTCAAGAAACCTCTATAATTATAAAACATTACTTTAAATCCTTCATATGAATTGATAATATATCATGTTTCCTCATTATGTTAGGCAGGCTCTAATTTTAGAATAGATGTGTAGGTCTTACCCTTGTAGGCTCACCTTAAGACTCTTATTATTGGAAGTAGCTATTGAGAGGGGGCATGAATTATTATACAATAATGCATGTCCAATTTCAAAACCATTTCATTATATATCAACTTTATCTATCAACATAAACATGAAAGCACATTCATCTAAATCATAAACAAGAGCATACAACACATCAACACATCATCTATGTGGGAAACCTTCTTGGGGAATAAAACCCACTCTCAAGCTTGAAAACACTTGGACTACTTATCCTATAAGGTATTACAAACTATATAGTGGTCAAGTCATTTATTCTATAATTTAATGAAATAAAAGTTCCATAAGGAACATCAACCCCTAAGATGATCAAGTCCTTTTGACCACCTGATGGTCAATTCCTTTTAACAAAAAACCTTGATCAAGTCCTTTTAACCAAAGGCCTTTAGTGAAACAGCTACTTCACAAGGATAAACTACCCCTAAGGAAGATAAATTCCTTTTTAACCTCCTCTATAATGAACCCTCCACCTTATAACTAATGAATCAACACCTAATGATGGACCTCTAATAACATAACCTTCTTCACACACTTATAATGTATCCAAAACCACCTTTTCGATAATTCCACTCCTTAGATCCTCCTTAGATCATATATAGACACCAAACCTATAAAAAATCTATTATAACAATAGTAATATGAATTTGAGATTATCCACATATACCACACTTTGATCTTCCTCTCAAAATAACCACCAATCTCACACAAACATCATCTATCCTTCACTCATCCACAAATCATCCAAAACATCCTTTTGGATCAACCTAGACCTCTTCACTCATCCTCCACCTATAATATCACTATTATGACATCATAAATATAACCTATAGGTCATACATATAGTCCTCAATTTTATCTACTCATCAACCCATCCACTGGGCACATTATCTCTCCTCTCTTCTTCACTTCAATGCTCACTACTCTCACACAATCCTAAAAATCATCTTCTTTATTTCACTATATATAAAGCCTTCATGATAAACAACTTCGTGGTTGGCCATTAGACTTTCCTTAACCTATAATTATTCTGTCACATCAAGACATAGCTTAAAATAATCTTCATAGGTCAACCATAGCATCTATGGGTCACCCTTAAGTAACTACAACTTTCAATTACATCCTTGTAGCTCTTATAGGTCTCATGGAAACATATTCACCCATTAAGCACTTCATCAAGAAAAAAATAACATGAGACTACTTTCAAATGCATAGGTACACTTCATATGACCCCTTTGACTTAAATGATCACAAACAACTCTTCTCACTTCTACATATGATCAATTTGCTCAAACATTGGTCTTGTATACCAAAACATAATTAAAAAACACATAGTCAACTTATAAGCCTTTATTCATATATAATATAAATTGGTTAAACCTCCAAAGGAAATAAATATCATATAAAAGTAGTATAAAATATTCTCCAATAGCTAAGATAATCATGAAACATCTAGACATCATTAAAACAAGCACATACATCCTTCTTGGGTCACTTGCAGAACACAGTTGAACACAAAGTCAAATTTGAACATTCATAAATTTTAATATACACACTTTCAAACCTTCATATATATATTTATATATTTTCTTTGGAGTCCTCTACAAATTTTCTTTTTACACCATGAGTAAATTATGCTTGTATAAAAAGATATGACCTAAAAACTAAATACTAGTCTTTGCTTTGTTAAATTAAAATATTTAAATTCAAATGGTCATAGTTAAACTTTGGTCACTTAAAATTCATCTTTTTCCATCACATATTAGATTAAATATGCATCATCTATCTTCTTTGAACTTCAACTTATAGTGTACCATTGTCTAAATGTTAAACTTTGAATAGTTTGTTGGAACACAAATATATACAAATAAGGGGGCGAATTAGTGTATTGATTAAATTTGTCCTTTTCAAAACTTGTTAATGTGGATTAAAACTATATTCAGATATCACATACACACAAATATGTATAATACTAGATATATTTTGAAAAACCCAATATAGGAAAAACCACCATGAGAATAGCTACTACAATCTACTATTATAATCTAACCTAATAATAAAGAACCTCACTAGTTACAATGTTTAAGGGAACTGACCCTAAGGAGACACCAATCCCCTAATTTAAGAGAACCTACTCTAAGGAAGAATCAACTCCCTAACTAAGCACTAACTTGGCTTATTTTATGGCACTAACCTATCATATCTAAAATGGAGCTACAACTCTAGATTAAAATTTTGATTCATAAATGAATCTAATTCAATTCTCTGTTATAGGTCTAGTTTATAATTTCTCATGCTCTGCACATCTCTCTCTCTCTCTTCTCTACTCTTATCAACTCCATTATCTTTATGTCTCTATATTTCTCTATTTGACACAATTAAATAACATCAAAATCATGTTTTGTATCCTAGATGACTATATATATGTATGTTTATATGTGTGGTTTGTGTGTGTGTGTGTGTGTGTGTGTGTGTGTGTGTGTGTGTGTGTGTGTGTGTGTGTGTGTGTGTGTGTGTGTGTGTATGAGCATTTGACCTAGGGTTCTGTATATTCTCTATGTTTACACTAGTTTGCTAACACATCACATGTAGTTCTATTCGATTTTAGTTCTTGTATTTAACAACAAGTTTCTTCTATATTGAACTCATGATTCACTGCCATGATTCTTGGTATAATTACTATTTTTAGCATATATTGGGCTCTATTTTTGACACACATGCCATATTACACAAATTTTATTGATTACAGTGATTAATTTTATTATCTATGTTGTCTTTTATAGCTTAACTGCATGTTCCTCCACTTAACCATTGGGATGATCATATCCTTTAATATTGACCATTGATCTTAAGTTTGGCACCATGATCTGATGATCCTCATTCAATATGCTCAAATTTAAAACACATCCATTATATCAAGATTTGATAGGCTCATGTGCTTCATTCAATCTTTGTATACTTTCAAATTTTAACTTTTCAAGCTTAAAATGCAGCTGTTGATCTTTATTATTTGAGATCTCACATGCCATTAGGTCTTTAAACTAGCACAAACTTTATCTTTTCTAGACATTAAACATCAATCTCTTAATCTCATCTCACTGCTACCTGAGTCTTTGGAATTAATACACTCCATCAATCTTGTCAAACTAGCTCAATATTTGACTTGTCTCTATCTCATTAAATATTGAGCACTTGATCCCATTGAGTCTACCTACTCCATTATATCCTCATTACATGATCATATGCACATGGTTGATCCTTGGAAGAGTCTCAATATTTATCTCTAATGAGATCTAAAAATGTGATACTTGGCATTAGTGCATGCCTTTTACACATTACTGTTAGTTCTCTCTATTTAGACACTTGGCATCCTTACATTAATAATTGACTATTTGAATTTGAACCACATCATAGATTTACTATTTAAGCTCTATGATTGTGACACTTGTCACTAACATGTTCACTCATAGGTGCATTTGATATATTGACTTCACTACATATAGTTGGATCTTCAATGTATGATTAATTGATCAATGTTATATATTCTAATAATCTCAAAAATTACATTGTGTAGATTTGACTAAGTATGGAGACCATCTCAATATGCCAGGAAGGCTAACTTTACACTTTCATATCTTTTACTTCACTCATCTACTTGTTCTAAAATTTGGACTGTATAAACTAGGCATGATAATGAACAAACCCATATGTTAATTTCATATTGAATCCTTCATGTGTGTGAGACATAATTCAATTAATATTCTCACTTGAATTCTTCTACCATAGAGTCAACTATGCTTAGAACTAACTGGAAGGCCAACTTTGTTCTTGCATAACTTTTGATGCACTTCATTGCATGACCTGTAATTTAGCACATAAGATCCTCTCATATTGGGTATTCCATCCATATATTCATCTAATCAAGAAACTTTCATACATGCAATATATGGCATCATTAGAATGCCTACTTATCTTTTTCTTTCCATCTCAAAATTTGACTATGGGAAAACACTGTCAAAATGCATGGGAGTTGAACTTTGCTCATGCATATCTTTTATCGTGCTACATTGCATTACCTAATATTTAGCACATAGAAATTGGGTACAAAAATAAATAAACCCATATGATAATATTATCTTTAAACCTCCATGTGTGTGAATGTTGACCTCATCAATATGCTTACTTGGCTCTACTTGATCCCTATTTTAAAAATTTGGCTAAGTATAGAAACTTAGTGAACTTTGTTTGAGTAGCCAAATTTGCATCCTCATTTCTTCAATTAAAATTCATCACATGAATTTAAATATATTACATAATAACTATGAACTAATGTGACCATAACCATATGACCAACTCCCCCATAATCATCCACACATGGTAATGGTGACATCATCAAAATACATATTCAAATTTTCCTCTATAGACCCAAAATGTCTAAATGATCAATATGAAGAATTGGATGTATTCCACTCATGTACACAAGCACTCCAATCATATTTGACCTATTATAGGATTATTTTCACATCCTCAAATCACCATACTCATCCCTAAACATCAATGACATCCATAATGCCAAAACCTCCCTTTTGACATCAATGACAATCATATTGCCAACAATCTCCCACTTTGTCATTGATGGAAAACTAAATTCTATAATATTATAATATTATTCTCCTTCTATGGAATTTATTGCATTGGCTTATGATTAGTATGAATTGAATCTATTCATACCAAACTTACTCCCCTTTAGGCAATGGATCATTTTCAAAAACACAACTTTGAGACATGCTCTGATCTTATTTATCATTTACACTTTTTCTCCCCCATTGACATCAATTTAAAATGGAATATTTCTCAATATTTGTCCAAATGTTTCTCCCCCTTTATCAAATAAATGAGTTTTTCTAAGAATATGCAACCATCAACTCATTAATAGTTTGTAAAAGTATACATACCTGAGTTTCCTTTTCTCTCTTCTTCCAGGGATTAACAAAGCTTCTATGATACTCCCCTTGGAATCATTCCCTATCAATAATATCTAATGATATGATATAAGATCCACTAATCCCAACTTCTATCTCAGATACTCAAATTTTTCCTTGGGAAGAGGTTTGGTGAATATGTCTGTAATTTGATCTTGAGTTGGCACATAACCCATTGTGACCTCTTGATCTATAATGTTTTATCATAATAAGTGATACTTGATTTATATGTTCTTAGTTATGGAATGCATCAATAGATTATTTTATATGTTAATAGCACTTGAATTATCACAAATAATAGAGATAGGTGATTTGTACTCAACCTTGATGTCTTGTAGTGTTTGTTTCATCCACAAGACTTGAGTGCAACATGCCACTGCTACCACATACTCCACTTTTGTTGTAGAAAGAGTAACTAAATCTTTTTTTTCTTATCCATGAAACAAGTATGTTTCCAAGTAAAAATTCACCACCACTAGTGTTTCTTCTATCATCCACACTTTTGGCCCAAGCATCTATATATGTTGTCAAAGTGAAATCTTTGCTTTTAGGATACCATAGGCCATAGTCAATTGTGATTTTGATATTTATGAAGATTTTTTTCATAGAATTGACATGTGAATCTTTAATAATAGCTTGAAATAGTACAACCATGCACACTTTTTGCATGGTATCAGGTCTTGATATGGTTAGGTATAAAAATCTACCTATCATTAATCTGTACATAGTTTGATTTACATCAAGGGACTCATCCTATTTGATCAACTTGTATCTAGTTATCATGGGAGTAATAAATGGTTTTCTATCTTTCATTTTAAAATTCTTGAGCATTTCCTTTGCATACTTGGTTTGGGATATAAATATCCCTTCATCATTTTATGCTATTTTTAGACCAAGGAAGAAAGAAAGTTATCCAAAAATAGACATCTCAAACTCACTTTGCATTTTTGTAAAAAAATCTTTGCATATTTTGTTGTTGCTACCACCAAAGATGATGTCATCCATATAAATAAAAATAATTAACATATGCTCACCTTTTGATTTAAAGTACATATTATTATTTGTACATATTTTGTTGAATCCTTGTTGTTGTAGGTATTGGTCTAATCTTAAATACCATGATCTAAGTGCTTGTTTTAGACCATACAGAGCATTCTTCAGTCTACACACATAATATTATTCCTTTGATAGCTAAAAACCTTTAGGTTATTCTATGTAAACTTACTCTTCTAGGTTCCCATTCAAGAAAGTAGACTTAACATCCATTTGATATAATTTGAGCTTCTTATAAACATATAATTCTAGAAACATTCTTATGGCTTCCAATTTAGAACTGGAGAAAATATTTCCTTAAAATTTATGCCCTCAACTTGTGCATATCCTTTGCACACCAATCTTACCTTATTTATTATGATAGTTCCATCCTCATTGAGCTTGTTTCTAAAGACTCATTTTGTACCTATCACATTATTGTTTGAAAGTCTTGAAACTAATTCCCAAGTTTTATTCTTTTAAATTTTGCTTAGTTCTCCTTACATATATTTTAGCCAATTCTCATCCTTGATAGCTCCAACATAGATCTTAGGCTCAAATTTAGACATTAGAGAAAAACTTACTTGCTCCTTGTTTTGTGCAACTCTTCTCTTTGTCTGAACTCCATTCTTATTGCTAATGATCTACTCTATAGGATGATCCTTTTGAACAAGTCTTTAAGGTGACTTTTCATTCATTTCCTCATGCTCTTCATTAGTTACTTCATCTTCATGATCTAATTCTTCATTATAGATTTCTTTTTCAGGTTTAACATGTTTCAAGCCTTCTTCAACCTTGACATTTATGCTCTTTACAATCTTGTGTAGCCTTTTGTTGTAACATATGCAGGCTTTACTTTGGGTGGAATAACCAAGAAATATTCCTTCATTACATCTTGATTAAAGATTCCCAATTTGTCCTCTTTTCTCTTGATGTAGCATTTGCTTCCAAACACTCTAAAATACTTCATAGAGGCATGTTTTCCATACAATAGTTCATAAGGAGTTTTGTCACTGTATACCCTTAGTTGAATTCTATCCAAGATATATATACTATTGTTTAGACTGCTTCTCTTCAGTATACATTAGGGAACTTGGCCTCTTTTAGCATTGTTCTGGCCATCTCATGAACTTTCATGTTCTTTCTCTCAACAACTCCATTTTATTGTGGAGTCCTTACTATAGAGTAGTGAATTTTGATCCTATTCTTCTCACAGTACTCTATGAACTCATATGAGGTGGATTCACCACCTTTACTAGATCTAAAGATTTTTTTTTTCCAATCTCATTCTTCACCATAGACCTAAAGATATTGAATCTTTCAAATGCCTGTGAATTTTCTTTCAAAAAGGTTACCCATGTCATTCTTGAGTAATCATTTATAAATAACATGAAGTATCTCTCTCCTTTAGATCCTCTTGTCTTAGTAAGACCACAAAGATCAATATGAACTAATTCTAGAGACTTTGTAATTGCATACTCCTTTTTTTGAAATCTGACCCTTGTCTACCTACCTTGTTGACATTCCTTGCAAGTAGTGTATATAGGTTTGGTTATCTTAGGCTTGTGTCTAACACATATATTTTAGATTACCTTTACCAGGTTGTAAAAATTGGCATGGCCCATTCTTCTATGCCATAACTAACTCTCATTAATCTTTCCTATCAAGAAATTATTTCCATTCACTTCAACAAGATTATAGATATTGCTTTTAGTTATTTTTCTTTCTACAACTACTCGTCTAGATTTCCTTAGTTTGTAGCCTTCTGCATTAAATGTGACCTTATATCCATTGTCACACATTTGGTTGACACTAAGTAGATTATGCTTCAATCCTTCAACATAAAGGACATCATGTGTAGGTAATTTTACATCCATGTTCAATGTTCCTTTAATTTTGATCTTTACTACAATGTTGTCTCTCAAGCTGATAGATTCTTCCTTACATTTTCTCAATTTGATGAGCTTATTCTAGTCACCAGTCATACGTTTTGATCAATCACTATCTATTACCCATAAATTTTTCTCTTTGGAATGGAGTGTAGTTTGAGCAATCACATATTGATATTTCACATTACACACATCCTTGGGTTTCTTATTTGGCTCCTTTTTTTCCTTTTCAAAGACTTGTGAAACTTTGTTCACACTAGGAGGCTTTCCTTTCTTATTACTTTGTGTTTTTGGTCTTACAAAGTTTTTTCTACATTGTTTAGCTATTTGACCAAAATTATTGAAATTATATCATATTACAATTATATCTACGAAGGGTGCAAATGAATTTTTGCTTACAAAATTTGTTCTCATTTTAGGTATAACTCTACAATCAATAGCCCTATGACCAAACTAATTATAGGTATAACAATAACCATAAAAATATGAGGAATACCTGGTCATATCATTTCTTTGTGCAATATGAGGAGCTCTTCTAAACTATGGCTTTTTCAAGTCTCTTACTTTTGTGTATCCATTTGCATCAACTACCTTTGTCTTCTTCTTTTATTGAGGCCTCTTTTTAGATTTATTCACATCAGTTGTGTTTGTGTCTTTATTTGTATCCTTGCAATATTTTTCTTTCTTTGCTCTTAATTATCCTTCTTTTTTGAAGTTGTCATATAGGTTAGAAGATTTACTAGTTATAGAACTTTTTCCTTTTTCATAACCAAGACTAGATCTCTATTTTGAAGGATTTTGAGAGTTGATTAAATCATCAAGAATATTTTATCCTCCTTTTAGCTTCAAACTTTTTTCTATTTGATCTTTAGCTTTCTCAAGTTCTTTTCTCAAAGCCACTATCTCTGCTTCTAACTTTGTGCACTCATCAAATTTAGATTGTAGTTCATGTTTGAGTACATATTTTATTATTTTAGTTTCTTTAGCTTGTTTCTTTAGGGTAACCACCATTTTATCATATTTTCAAGACTTTTGGACATTTTCTCAATCTCTTTTTGTCCAATTTTCTTCTATATTGAGTTCTCTTTTCTTAGCTTATCTATTTCATATAGAGCATAGATGAGTTCACACTCTAGATCCACTTCTCCTTCTTCTTCATCTGAGTATTCAACTTCTTCTTGATCCATAGAAGTTGATCTTATTTTCATGAATAGGAATTCCTTTTCCTCATCCTTAAAGGCATGTCATGGTCATCATTTGAGTTATCACACTCATCTAATTAATCATTATCTTCTTTTATGTATAAACCCTTCTTATTTTTAAATAAATTCTTCTTCTTAGAGTAGTGAGGTTTCATATTTTTACTACTCTCTTCTTGCTCAGATCTATCCTTTTTGTCATAAGGGTATTTAGAATCAAAACATCCTACCTTACGACAATTAAATAATTTAAATGGTAACTTACCTTTGTACTTTCTAGACCCTCTCTTTAATCTTCTGACAAAGTTGGTGTGTTCTTCATCAATCTCCTCAGATCTAGATGTAGTTATTTCTACCTTTATTGGTTTGGATGCTTTGAATGAAGCTTCTCTCTTGAAAGTGTTTTCTTCTCCCATTCTCATCTCATAGGTAGTGAAGGTTCCATGCAACTCATCAATAGTGATTTTATCTAGATCTCTTACTTCCTCTATTGTAGATATTTTAGAGTCATACCTAAATGGTAGAGATATTAGGACCTTTTTAATAAAAACTTATTCTTTCATAAATTCTCCAAGGCCTCTAATTGTATTTACTATTTCATCTACTTTGAGGAGGTAGTCTACAATTTTATCTTCTTCATTTATTTTAAGGATTTAAAACTTGCCTTTGAATGTTTTTAGATTGGCCTACTTTACCCATAGATGATATTTAATTTGTTCTATATATGTTGTGCATTTTGATAATGCATCACTTTGACAAAATATAAATTTCATAATCCATAAAGGATAACATTATTTTCCTTAGCATTGTTATCCTATGCCTTCTTAGTAGCATGATCAGTAGGAGTTGTAGTAGGGGTTGTCTATCCATTTACAATAGACATCAAGACATCAAACCCTAATGAAGATAAATTTGCGTCCATTATAATTCTCTAAAATTCATAGCTTCATAGAGAGGTGCTTTGTTGAGGAAGAGCCTTTTTGACTAGCTATTTGTGTTCACCGTCCATGATCTACTTGAGTTGATTAAGTTTATTCTAAGGAACCAAAGCTATGATACCAATTATTGGAACATAACTATAAACTAGGGGTGAATTATTATATTGATTAACTTAGTAATTTTCAAAACTTTTTAATGTATATTAAAACTATATGTAGAGATCACATACACACAAATATGCATAACACTAGATATATTGTGGAAAACCCAATATGGAAAAAACCAACATGAAAATGTTGTTAGAATATACTATTCTAATCCATCCTCATAACAAAAAAATTCACTTGTTACAATGTTTAAGTGTACCAACCCTAAGGAGACATCAATCCCCTAATTTAATAGCACTTACCCTAAGGAAGCATCAACTCCCTAACTGAGCACCAACTCAGCTTATCTGATGGCACCAACCTATCACATCTATAATGGAGTTATAACTCCATATTATAAATTTGATTCATAAATGAATCCAATTAAATTTTATATTATAGGTTTGGTCTGTAACTACTCGTTCTCTACAAATCTCTCTTTTCTCTACTCTTCTTAGCCCCACTATCTCTGTGTCTCTATATTTATCTATTTGACACAATTCAATAACACTAGTAGCATGATCCATATTTTAGATGGCATATATATATATATATATATATATATATATATATATAAGAATTTGATCTAGGGTTTCATATATTCTCTATGTTCACACTAGTTTTCTAACACATCTCACTCAATTCTATTGGACTTTAGTTCCTGTCTTTAATATCAAGTTTCCCACATCTTGAACTCATGGTTTACCATAATTATTCTTGGTCTCATTACTATTTTAGCATATAATATGATCTAGTTTTTATGCACATGCTATATTACACAAATTTGATCATTTACAATGATCAATTTCATTGTCTATGTCATTTTTTATGGATTAACTGCAAGTTCCTTTACTTGAATGTTGGGATCATATCTTTAAATATTGATTGTTGATATTAAGTTTGGAATCATGATTTGATGATCCTCATTCAATTTTATCAACTTTAAAATGCATCCATTAGATTAATTTTGATAGGATCATGTACTCTATTCAATCTTTGTACACTTTTGGACTTTAACTTTTCAACTTTAAAATATGTTCATTGATCTTTCTAATCCAACCTCTTGAGTGTCATTAGATCTTCAAACTTACATGAACTTTATCTCTACTAGTTGTTAAACATTGAGCTCTTAATCTCATTTCACTGCTTCTTGAGTCTTTATAGGAAATATTCTCTATTGACCTCATTAAACTAGCTCAATCTTTAACTCACCTTTGTCTCATTAAATATCAATTAATTGATCCCACTAAATCCACTCACTCTATTAGAACTTAATTTCATGATCACATGTGCACAGTTGATCCTTAGAATAGTCTCGATCTTTATCTTTGATGAGCTCTTGAGAATGTGACACTTGGCATTAGCACTTGCCTTTGACACAATGTTGTCAGTTCTCATTATTGAGACACTTGGCATACTTGTGTTGATTATTGACTACATGACTTTGAATTGTACCATAGATTTACTTTTCAAGCTCAGTGACTGTGACACTTTCCACTATCACATTCACTCATAGGTGCCTTTGAAATATTGACTTCACTGCATGTCATTGGATCTTCAATGTAAGATTAGGTGCTCACTGTTAGATCTTCTAACAAGATTTAACTTTACCTTGTGCATATTTTACTAAGTATGGGGACCATCTAAATATTCCTAGAAAGCTAACTTAGTACCTTCATATCTTTGACTTCACTCATCCACCTATTCTAAAATTTGGACCATATAAACTAGGCATGATAATGGACAAACCCATATGCTCATTTCTTATTTAATCCTTCATGTGTGGGAGATATAATTCCATTAATATGCTCACTAAAATTATTCTAAAATAGATTCAACTATTCTTAGGATACCTTTGCTCTTGCATAGCTTTTGATGTGCTTCATTGCATGACCTATAATTTAGTGCATAAGATCCTCTCACATAGCGAATTCCATCCATTTATTCATCTTCTCTAAAAACTTTCATACATGCAAGATATGACATTATAAATGCCTATTCAAATTTTTATTTCCATCTACAAATTTGAATAAGTGTGGGAAAACATTGTCAAAATGCCTAGGAGCCTAAATTTGCTCATGCATATCTTTTATCACACTACATCATGTGACCTGATATTTAGCACATAGAAACTAGGCATAAAAATTAACAAACCCATATGATCATTTTATCTTGACACCTTGTGTGAATGCTGACCTCATCAATATGCTTACTTCACTCTACTTCATCCCTTTTTGCAAATTTGGCTAAGTATATACACTTGGAGAATTTTATTTGATTAGCTAACTTTGCATCCTCATTTATTCAATTACAATTCATCGCATGACTTTAAATCTAGTTCATAATAACTAGGCACTAATGTGATCATAACCATATGACCAACTCCTATAGACTCATCCATACATGGTAATTGTGACATCAGTAAACTTCCTATTTAGATTTTCCTCTATGGACCTAAAATGTCTAGATGATCAATATGAAGAACCAGATGATTTCCACTCACGAAGACAAGCACTCAAATCATACTTGACCTCTGATAGGATTCATTACACATCCTCAAATTACCATACTCAGTCTTGAACATCAATGACATCTATAATGTTAATAATCTCCCTTTCAACATCAATGAAAATCATATTGCCAATAATCTCCCCCTTTTTCATTGATGGCAAACTAAATGCTCTAATCTTATAATATTATGCTCCATCTTTGACATTCCTTTCATTAGATTTTGATGAGTATGAATTGAATTTATACATACCAAAATTTGTCCCCCTTAGGCAATGGATCATTTACCAAAACATAACTTGGACACATGCTTTGATATTATTTAACATTTGCACTTTTTATCCAAACAAATGTAGAGAGCATTTAAAATTTTTATCCCCCTTTGACATAAATGTAAAAGAGACTCTTTCTCATTGGTTTTTCAAAAATTTCACCCCTTTTACTAGATAAAGGAGTTTGTCCAAGAATCTGCAACCATCAACTCATTAGAAGTTTTCAAAAGTATGCATACCTAAGTTTCCTTTTCTCTCTTCTTCCAGGGATTAAAAAAGCTTCTATGATACTCCCCCTAGACTCATTCCTTATCAATAAGATCTAGTGATATGATGTAGGAGCCACCAATCCAAAATTTTGTCTCAAATACTCAAATTGTTCCTTGGGAAGAGATTTGGTGAATGTGTTTACAATTTGATCTTGAGTTGGCACATAATCCATTATGAACTCTTGATCCATAACCTTTTCTCTTAAGAAGTGATACTTTATTGATATGTGCTTGGTTATAAAATGCATCATTAGATTCTTTAATATGTTAATAACACTTGACTTATCACAAAGAATAGATATAGGTGATTTATACTCTACCTTAATGTCTTTTAGTGTTCTCTTCATCCACAAGACTTGAGTGTAACATGCCACTATTGCCACATACTTTACTTCTACTATAGAAAGATTAACTAACTCTTAATTTTTTCTCAACCATGAAACAAGTTTATTTCCAAGGAAAAATGCACCACCATTAGTTATTTTTCTATCATCCACACTTCTTGCCCAATCAGCATCTATATATGTTGTCAAATTGAAATCTTCACTTTAAGATACCATAAGCCATAGTCAATTATGCTCTTGATATATTTGAAGATTTTTTTCATAGCATTGACATGTAACTCTCTAAGATAAACTTGAAATATTTCAACCATGCACACTATTTACAAGATATTAGGTCTTAATACAATTAGATATAACAAGCTACCTATTATTGATTTGTACATAGTCTGATTTGCATCAAGGGACTCATCCTCTTTGTCAAATTGCATCCAATTATTATGGGACTACTAGTTGGTTTTATATCTTTCATTCCAAACTTATTGATCATTTATTTTGCATAGTTGGTTTGGGATATAAATATCCCTTCATCAGTTTGTGTTATTTATATACCAAGGAAGAAAGAAAGTTTCGAAGCATAGACATCTCAAACTCACTTTGAATTTGTGTAGAAATTTGCACCTTTTGTTGTTGCTTCCACAAAAGATGATGTCATCTACATAAGTAACAACAATCATCATAAAAATTCCTACTTAGATTTTTATTACCATTTGAAAATTTGACTGTGGGAAAACACTATCAAAATGCTTGGGAGCCTAACTTTGCTCATGCATATCTTTTGTTGTGCTATTTCATGTGACCTTAGATTTAGTATGTAGAAACCAGGAATAAAAATGAACAAACCTATATGATAATTTTTTTGACACCTCCATGTGTGTGAATGTTGAACTTATCAATATGATTACTTGTCTTTGCTTGAGCCCTTTTTTCAAATTTGGCTAAGTATATAAACCTAATAAATTCTATCTGAGTAGCCAAATTTGCATCCTCATTTCTTCAACTTCCCTTCATCACATGAATTCAAATATATAATATAAAAATTATGGACTAATGTGATCATAACCATATGACCAACTCCCCTAAAATCATCCACACATGGCAATGGTGACATCAAAAAACTACCTATTTGAATTTTCCTCTATAGATGCAAAATGTCTAGATGATTAATATGAAGAAAAAAATTAATTTCACTTAAGAACATAAGCAATCCAATCATCCTTGAACTTTAATATGATTCTTTGCACATCCTCAAATCATCATACTCAACCCTAAACATCAATGGCAATAATGCCAATAATGCCCAAACATTAAACTTCAAAAATTGTATCTCATCTCATGTAATCTTACAATGTTGACCACATACACACTATCGATCTCTATAGATTATCTTGATGTTTATATTATAGTGTTAATCATTAGATCTTGCTCAAACCCCTATGATCATGTCATTTGGCACCCTCATATGCCTTCTAAGCACTGTTACTATTAAACATTGAGCACTTGTCATCATCTCACTGCTTTTGACACTTTGGATCAAACACACTCTATTGATTTATTTGAGAGTTTCTCAAACTTTACCTTGTGAAAATTTGATTATGGGGACCTTTAAAATCTATCTATAATGTCAACTTTACACCTTCATATCTTTTGCTTTGCTCAAATGCATGTTCAAAAATTTGGACCATACATTTTCCTTTCAAAGAGGAATATAACCATATATTGAGTGGATCCTAAAAATTTTCACGTGCAAGATATAATTCCATTAATCTACTCATTTAATTTTTTTCCCATAGATCTAACTATGCCTAGAACTACCTGGAAAGCCAACTTTACACATGCATATCTTTTGATGTGCTTCATCACATGACCTTAAATTTAGTGTATATCAACTAGGCACAAAATTGAACAAACCCAAAACTACCACACATGTAAAATATGAATATATCAAAATGCCTACTCATCTTTTCTTTTCACAAGTGAATTTGGATAAGTATGGGAAAACACTATCAAACTGCTTGGGAGCTCAAATTTGCACTTGCATGTTGGTGTCCCCAAAATTTCACACTTGGAATTTTTGGGTTACCCCTATTGAAATTTTTGTATTTTGTATTATGAGAGTCAATTATTCTTATCAAAACTGAGTCCCCTAAATAAGACTTAAATTTTAGGAGTTTTCACTATAATCACTTTCATTATCAAAATTGCTTCAAATTGCTCTAAAAGGTTAGAAAATGTTTGCTTGGGTCATTATCATAAAACCCATTTGACCATATTTCCAAGAAATTAAAAAAAAAAAAAGTATTTGGACTCATTTCTAGGCCAACTCAGGTTCTCTAGGTTACTTTAATTATTAAAAATGATAAAGGTGAAGTAAGTTATCATCACAAACCTAAGTTAGACCATCCAAATTAAATCATAATTGTGAAATGACTTTACTTCTCAAAATCATAAAAGCTGGGTAAAGTAGATTTATAAACCCATAAAACACTAATTTGAACAATCTATGGTTTTGAAGTTACATTACTTCACTTTCTTAAATCATAAGGAAAAATAATAAAGGTTTATAATCTCAAAGTCTTCATAAACTTAGACCAAATCAGGGTTATGGAGTTACTTGACTTCGTAAACCAAATTAAGTGAAGTAATTCATGAAACATGATAATCGACAAAATGCTTACATGGCTACCCTCACATGTGTCACTTAGTTGTCATTAATGCATAGGTTAATATAAATACTTAAAAATTTCACCTCATTTCCCACTTAGATTTCTAGTTTTCTAGCCTAGTTGCTACCTTTATGAATCATAAGCGACATTATTTGAGCTTCTGGAGTGATTTTGGCATAAAATATTTACAACCCATTTACATTCAAGTTATTTAGTTTGTTTCCCCTTCGGTTTCATGATCCCATTATAGTTTTATGTCTTGTTTTTCTCTATTAAAATTTCATGTATCATTTGAATATTTTTCTATCATTTCTTGTTTTGCTTGAAATTATAACTCATTTTTGCATGCATGGTGTTGTTAAAACCTTTTAAATTATTCAATAATACTTTACATATGAAAATCTCAAACAAAATCCCAAAAGATAGGATCTTTCTATAAAAGCCTAGCAATTAACCTAGATTATCTACCTAGACTCTTCACAAATTGTTACTTACTTAGAATCTTGAGCACAAGCAATTGGTCTTATGTTACACAAAGTTCTCAAAGGGAATTGTCTACTCATATTTTTAATTATTAATTACTTACTCAGATTTCTAACTATCTATTACTTCTACTTCATCAGGTTTTCCAACTCTAATAACTTGCCCAGAGAAACCTAGAGTTATAAACGCTTGTCACTCACTCAGGGTCTTTAACCCTGAAGACTTAAGAAATACCCAAACCTTCCCAATATTGCACCACCTTGTTACTTCTAATGATTTTCTTAAAGTTTTCAAGGTTTAATATTTCTTAAAGTTCCTAATACTTGAATCTTGCTTAAGATTGTTACATAAAACAACAATTTAACTTAGTTGTTCAAGCTTTTCAAAAATCAACATGAACAATTACTGTGTTTTTAAGAGCATTTACCAAGTATTTCTAGTGTTAGTCACTAAAAATGTTAGGATTAGAATAAGAAGAAACTCTAATTAAAGAAGTTCTTGAACTTGCATTTGAAGAAGTTTCAGGGATAAGTAGGAAAGGAAAGACTAAAGAAAAGAAAGTTAAGAAGTTAAAAGAAGTAGGGATGAAGTATGAATACCATGAATATCCCATTGAGTCTTACATTACATCCAAAGTGTCAAAAAAAATTCATAAATTATTTTTTGGAAAGATCTAAAGACATAATCAAAACACCACTCATGGTAGTAATGACAAACAATGGAATCTTGAAAGTTGTAACTTTTCTAAGCTCTACACAACTAGAATTTATTCTAGAATGTGTTAAGTAATATGATTCTCTCACTAGAAAAATAAAAGATACTATAGGTAATGTGGTGCTCAGATTAGATGTTCAATATTTTGACTGTTATTTAAAGATTCCAACATGACCTAAAGTTCTATACTTATCAATGAAAAAAGTAGAAGATCTTTGGAAGAGTAAAATGATAGATTGTATCAAGATAATGAATACTACTTATCTAAAGAAACCAAAATATCCCTTAATGTTTCCAAGGAAAATAATGAGGTCTAACTTGGTCTAAGAATTTGATGACATCACCTAGTTATTATGTAGAATCAATGGAGATAAAAATGCCAAGAACTTTTCCACTTAGATGTATGCCTACATAAGGGCTATTGATGTCAATAGGAGTTCTGCTAAGATTGAATGGTCAAGAATGATAAGTGACAACATTGATCATCAGTTGAGTAATGTATTGAAAACTCTTGATTTAAAAATGACTTCATATTTAGTATATGCTACATCATCTAATGGAATATTTTCTAGGATGACTATAAAAGGGCTAATGACAATAGATCCTATCTATGAATACTACCCTCAATTGATTTTTTTTTAATAATTCAAGCACTATAAATTGGTAAATGATGCATTATTCTATGAATTAATTTATAAATTTAATGTTGCTTTAAAGGTGAAGAGAGTATCTAATGCAACTTGGGAGGTAGTTTCCCATTTTAGATGTATTTTTATTTAATTCTTGGATTTCACAGACATCTAAGTTGGTGGTTTCATAAGGGAACTAGTAAAATTGACAAGGTGCCCTAGTGATAAATGGAATCTAATGGAATTATGTAAATAACTAATGGAATTACATGATCTTAAGTCAAAAGTACACCATTTTTAGTTGGTTTTCCCATTTTTATTGGCCAATATCATTGTGCAAGCATTTATAGGGCAAAAATATATAAATAGAGATGTATCATAACTATAATCAATCACATTTTGAGGCTAGAGAAAATTTTGATTGTAGACGCATATCACAAAGAATATTTTATCTTGGATATATGCATATCCCTATCCTAGAAGACTTTTGGATTGATTGTAGAGATAAATTGGAAGTAAGAAGAAGAGATAATAGCAGGATGACTGTTCAACAAAATATCTGATTTGATTTCAATATAATTACATGGAAGATGATGGACAAGTATTTTTTTATTATTATCATGAAATGGGAGGAGATCATGCTCCACTCCTAGAAATTGATTACAAGAAGAATCAGGAAAAGATTATTGCTAAGTTAACTTTAATGGTTCTTGTTATGACTTCAACATGGATTCTTAGTAAGGGTTATTTCATGAAGGAGTTAATAATGATAGAAATTGGCCAAGTACATCATAAAATTAAAATGATGCAAGGATAAGATAGTTAAGGACCAATGAATAAGTTGAAGTTTAAGAAGAATGTTGATGGAACATATTCTCTGGTAAAAAAAGGTACCAATTTAGTTAGTTACATTTGCATCTCCTTTTATTTCTTCCATAGACACTACTCCTATCACTCCTATTTCTACCACACCTACCACATCTTTATCTTCATTACTAGTGGGGAAAATATATATAGTAGTGAAATATATAGATCCATCCACACTCATGTCACCTCTAAAGTCTCCTAACATCAAATCTCTTGAGAAATCTATTTGAAAAGAGACTGATGTTATTCTTCTTCTTCCCCTATCTTCTCCACCTACTGCTCTACCTTCACCTCCTTTTGATGATCATCACAACATTCATCATATTACTACCCAAAAAGAGCTATAGAAAATAACTACTAGAGAGGTGATCTCATCTCAGGAGATATCCTAACAAAAGATAACTATTGAACATGAGAGTAAAACCACTAGAGAAGAAAAAGAATAGAAATTTTTTGACAAGAAGGTAGAGAAAGAGAAACATGAAACAATAGATTCCAATGTTGTTTATATATAAGGTATTCTAGATATAGAATAATTTCCTGCTCAAGAGATAAAAGTGGGAGATAATCAACAACAAATGGTGATACATTTAGCTACTTCCACTAGTATAAATTTCTCCTCATGGTTGGCATTACAAATAGATCCTAAATCAAAAGAAGAAATAAATTTGAAAGAGATAGACTTGTAATTTATGAAAAGTATTAATGATAAGGGTAAAAATCCCAATAATGTTAGAGTGACTTCAAAACTATTAATTGAGCCTTTAGGTCAAAAATTTGTATAAATATCAGTTCCTCCACAGGGGAATTTTAAGAGTGAAATAACTGAAGAAGACTTAGAAATTACAAAGGTATTGATAGGGGAAGTCACTACAAAGGGTCTAAAGCAAGACACATAAACTCGTATCAATACCTTCTTAAAGAATCTTCATGAAGAAAATGGTGATAAAACCAAACTAAAGGAACAAATTTCTAAGCTATTTGAAATAATTGTCAAAGTGGTAAGATATGTTCCCCAATAGTCATTAATTTTAAGAGATATAATTGATCATCAAATAATATATTTGGTAGAATAAACTGGAGATAAGGCTAAATTAGTTGATAAATGTATATATAAAATGATACAAACTACATAGAAATGGTTTTTGGAGGTTTTAAACAATATTGTTGATATCAAGAATAAATTGACACAACTAAAACTAATGATGAAGAAGATTGAAAATGAAATTAGAATATCTGAATTACAATAAGACAACCTTTGACAAACAAATGTTTTAAGTGAAATTATTTTTATTGAAGAAAATATTGTTCCAAAGAGATCAATGATAAAAGAAAAATAAGAAGAACACATCATATCTTTTTGCTGTGCATTTTTGGAGCAATGCTTGAAAAAATGAAGACTCTGGAAGAAGATGATCACAATGTGAAAATATATCTAGAGGATTATATCTTATATCTCATGTATGTTTGGTAAAAATAACCACCAAGGACACATGAATAATTACATCAAGAATAAAAGCAAGTAATTAAAGAGGCCATGATTCCATTTATAGCAAAATCAATAAAGGATTTAATGAAAAGTCATCAACAAGTCAAAAGGTTGGAACCCAATCTTGAGAAGGTGAAAGGTTATTATAAGAAGATGGAAAATGAGCTACTAAGATTTTAAATATAAAGATAATCATTTATTAAGACACATGATACAACTATTTAATTTATGTTATCACAACACATCAACTATAGGGAAAAGTGTAGAACAGAAGTTCATGAATTAGAGTGATTAATATTACTTCTCTTCTCAACTTATTCTATTTCCTCAAACAAATTTATAAATATTTTTTAAGTAATTTTTGTTTTAAGTAGTTACTTTATAAGTAATGTCACTTAGATAAATTACTTATAAAAGTAAGTTACTTTATAAAATGAAAGACTCAAGTAACTTGGCTAGATGTCATTACATGAAGTCATTTTATAAAAAAAAAATTACTTATGTGAGATAAGTTCAACATGCAAATAATTTGTATTTGATCCAAACAATAAAACCAAGAAGAGATACATGTCATTAGTTATTTCATGCCACACATGAGAAATTCAAGGAAGATGTCTCCCAAAGGTTTTCAAAAATTAACGTAGCACATGAAGAAATAAAGGAGTTATCTCTTATTTGTATTTGATATTTGAAAGTGGTATAAATATGGGGGAAGACCTACATAAAAGGGGGGGTAATTTTGGAAAATCAATTGTAACTATTATAAAAAAAAAGCTACACAATCTGAAATTTTGTGTTTAGATTTTTATCTATTTTTGTATGAACTTTGTTCAAAGTGAATAAGAAAAAAGTTGGTTTCTAAGGAAATTTACATCTAATAAGATATTTTAGTACATTTTATGAGGATTAAAATGGTAAAATTTGTGTTAAATTTTAATCTAAATGTGAATTCAATTTTTTCTTAATCATTTTTTGAAATAATGATCACATCTTGTATATTTATCTATTTGTACAAATACAATAAACTCTCCAAAAATACCTGTGAACTATAGTTTTTCCATTTTTCACAAATTCTAGTTTATTTTATTCTCCACTTTCTAAGAATTTCTTTTCATAATCTTTGAATCAGCTGCTTACTTGCTAGAAAATCACTCTATTATGGTTCACAAACTTTGTGATTAAAGTAATACCTAAAAATAAGATAACTTGTGTGTATCCTATGTATAATTTGTATAAATTATAAAAAATTGAAAGTGTGAATACTCAGAGTAGATAAACATAAGCATACAGGGGCTTCACAATTAAATGAAGGGGATTTAATCCCATGACTACCTAGGTATTTTTTGCTAGCCTAAAAAATATCTATCCAACATTTTTTGGTGACTCCATTAGGGAACATGAACTGGTTGAAATAATATCTTTAATTTTCTAAAATGAAAAATTTATTTATCTTAAGTTTTTGCATGTCAAGTAATCACTTACCAAGTCTTTGTTTATAAACCTAAAATAACTTAAACAAATCCTTAGATAAGAATAATTATTTCAATCTAGCAAATTACCCTTTCACTATGGTCAGAAGAGCTCAAGGCCAAACTAATGACTTCTTTCAATTTCAAGAACAATTTAGTTTCAGCTTCCCTCCCTAAACTAGAACAATAAGAGCAAGTCTTTCTTCTGTCAAACAAATAAAAAATCTTGTGAATTAGCTAAAACATAATTCTTTGAGAATAATCCAATCTGTTAATCCTCAGTTCCTTATTATTGGAAGAATGACATAATAACAACTTCTTGTCCCTTAGGGTGAAGCAATTGGCCCATTAAATTTAACTCATCCTCTCCATGGCTTGCCTAAGGGGTCAAGAAATAACTTTCATAATTTCATATGGGATGCAAAATAAAGTCTATATAAGTAATTAGTTTCTTTATTTGTAGCCTATGGAGTGATTGGCATTGATCATGAAAATATGTCAGTCAAAATCTTCATTGAAACCTTACATGATTTAGCTATAGAATGGTTCTACCATTTGGCTCCTAACACCATAACCAATTGGGCCATTATGTGTGATCAATTTGAAAAAATATTTAAAGCTACTAAATACTCACACATATTGCTCACCCAATTAACTCAGCTTAAAAAAAACCACATGAACACATACAGGATTTCATTGCTAAATTTAACAGAATATTGTACAAAATACCTCAGGCCACTAAACCCACTTATTATAATTAGAAGTGTTTTTTCATCAATGTTCAGTTACCATAGGTTAGTTATCAGCTATGTAAAGAACATCCTATTAATTTATAAATATCTCAAAACATTGATACAAAGGTTGAAGATGATCTTATTATAGTTGGAAAGATTAAGAAAACAATTTCCAAGGTTGATATTTTTGCTTTGACTACATTACAAACCACTACTTGTCCCTTGTTGCAGAAATTGGCTAATGACTTTTTTTAATTTAAAAGGCAAATTTCTCAAGGTACTCATTCTAATCCTATCAAGAGTACACCTATATGCAATTTTAATAATCAAAACTAGAATCGTATTGTTGGACCTTCATGAAGACTAGAAATTGAGGATGTTCCAAAAAACCATGTTCAAATGAATGAAGAAGATCATATGGATATTAATTTTGATCAAATATTTGTTGACAAGGATGATTTTATAGATCCTTCTAGTGACTCCAATATAGGTTACCTTGAATATAAACTAGAAGGTTATTATGAAAAATTGTTTGAAGATGATCATAGTCACTATTTTGCATTATTTACAAGATCATAAATTTAGTAAGTTGATGAAAATTCTTCCAAATAAAAAGGGAAAGAGAAAGAAAACTCCAGGCCAGATATTAACATCCTCAAAATAGGTATCCCTTTACCCTCTTATCTTGTTCCAAAAGATAAATATACAACATCTTCTTCTCAACCTCATAAGCTAGTCACTCATACTTCCAAATTTAATCCTACTTTGTCTATATCCATCCCTTCTTTTGACATATTGACCACACCAAGAAAACTAATATTCAAATGTCAGAAGCCAAATACTTGAGGTCCTCTCTAGATCAGTTGAATAGACTAGTTAAGTATGTTCAAAGTAAAGGACCAAAAAATATAACTAATACTTAAAAATGTATCTTGCCTAATCCAAAATAGGTCTCTTTCAAAAATAATGATAAAACTACCTCTCTCATAGTTGTTTCCACATCTAAAATAATAGATATATTCTATGTATCTCTCTTAATCAACAAGTTCAAATTGAGTAATTATATCCTAGATTCTAGAGATTATGATAATATCATGATAGATAAAGTAGTCGATGCCCTCAACCTCAATCTAACTAAGTCAATATGGATATGTTACTCAATTGAAAGACAAATTTCCTTGATTGGATAAATCAAAGATGCTCAAACTATTCTAGCAATTTTTTCAGATAAGAAGCTTAAAATGACAATTCTGGTGACAAATATTCTTGTTTCCTACAAAATGATGTTGAGTAGAAACTTATACAAAGAACTAAGGGGAGAAGTAAAGATGGATTGGTTTTATGCTCATATTCCAATCAAAGTTTTAAATCAAAAACTTGAACTTGAGAAGAAATCTAAGTATACAGTTTCCAAGTCAGATGATCCAAGATCAGATATTCTTTTTGAAGAATTAGATCATGGAGTCTATTACCTTGAATTGGGCAAGGAAATACAAGAAATAAATACATAAAAATAAAAAGATAAAATATGAAATCTAGAATTTGATGGCAGCTAAAATTCTCTTGGTTTGGGTGCTGGGGTTGTATTGATATCACCTAATGGTAAGGTATATCTTTATTCTTAAAAACTAATGTTTGAAAATACTAACAAAATAGAAGAGTATAAGTCACTATTTTTAGGACTAGAAAAATAAAAATAAAAAAGGAGTAATAATTTTAAAATCATTAGGAGATGTTGAGTTGATTGTAAGGCAAGTTTGTGGCTAATACCAAGTACAGAAGGATAAGCTAAGGCACTACCGTGATCAAGTTCTGAGTGTAACCTTTGATTTTGTATATTTTTCAATCAATTTTATTTCTCATGATCAAAACTCTATAGTTTATTCTCTTGTGGTTATGGTATCTCTACTTATACCAAATTAGTAGCCTACACTTTTTCAAGAAGGTGACTATAGATTAGAGATGGTTTTCCATCCAAGGGTTCTAAACAATGTTGATAAGTGGAAGGTCTTTAATGTAGACAAATAGATAGTTGTTTTCCGTGAGTAATAAGATAAAGTAATAATATATTTTAAATAAAGTAATTCACTTCCACACTAGATAAAAACAAGTAATACTAACCTTGAGCATGATGATAATGAAGATATGATTCAATTGAAGGGAAATAAAATCTCTAAAGGGTTAGTTTCTTTAGAATAATTTTTTGATAATCATGATCATTTTTTAAAGAAAAAGAAAGAGTATGGTGAGAGTTCTTCTCTAGAAGTACAAAAAGTTAATTTGGGTACTAAAGAAAAACCCAAGATGGTTAACATTGGAAAATCTTGTTTCCAAGAGGAAAAATAATTATTCATTAAGCTTCTCAGGAAATATATTGATGTGTTTTCTTGGTCTTACAAACACCTAAAGACCTTTTAGCCAAAAGAGTTACAACATTACATTCCACTTCAGTTAGAGATAAAACCTTTTAGGAAAAATATTTTCTATCATAATCCAACAATCACAAGTACTATCTTTGCTAAAATATAGAAGCTACTTGATGCTAAGATCATTTGTCCCATTCATCATTTAACATGGTTAGTTAATATTGTTCCAGTAAGAAATTAGAATGGAAAAATATGTTTGTGTGTTGATTTCTATAATCTTAATCAAACTTCTTTGAAAGATAACTATGCATTGCCTATTATGGATCATACCTTGCAAGTAGTTATAGGCTCAAAAATATTGTCCATGTTAGACAAATTTTTAAGATATAATCAAATAAAAGTGGTAGAAGAAGATCAATACAAGATGACTTTAACAACACCATATAAGACTTTTGCCTATCAAAAAATGCCCTCTGGACTTGTTAATGCTGGAGTAGCTTTTCAACAAGTAATAGATCTAGAATTTACACATATAAATAACAAGAGTATAGTTGTTTATCATCATGACTTGATAATCTTCTCTAAGAAAATAGGGAATCATCTAGCTAATTTATAAGAGGTTCTCATCTAATACAAAAAAACATGGGATCTCTTTGAATCCTAAGAAATCAATATTTATCATGATTGAAAGGAAACTTTTTGGTCACATCATCTCAAAATAAGGGATGACTATTGATCTATAAAGGGTGAAAGATATTTGAATTCTATCTATGCATATGTTTAAGAAGGGGGTACATTCATTCTTTAGTAAGGTTAATTTCCTTAGACGGTTCATTCTTAACTTCACCTAGTTAACTCACCACATTTTTGACATGATGAAGAAGAAAAAATAATTCAAGTGGAATGTTGAAGGTAGTATGGCATTTGAAAAAATCAAAGTAGCCATATCTCAAGATAAAATGCTAGTTTATACAGATTTTAATAAGGAATTCAATCTCTATTATTATTATTCTAAACATTCTATGTCATCCATACTTCTATAAAAGAATGATGAAGACATTGAATCTCCCATAGCTTTCATGATCTAGCCATTAAAAAGTTATGAACTAAAGTATACACAAATGGGAAAATATGCCTTTGCTATATTCAAATCATGCAAATCCTTCAATTTCTATATATTATCTTCATATAATAAAGTATATGTACCTGAAATTGTAGTTAAATCTATTCTAACACAATAAGAATTGGGATTGCTAAGAGGCACTTAGGTAGCTAAGGTTTAAGAGTTTGATCTTGATATCAAATCAACAAAGCTAGTGAGAGGAAGAGGCTTGTGTGAATTAATAATATAAAGTAAATGAGATGACACAAATATGATGGTATCTTTACTTCAAGGTAAATTATATGAAAATCTACCCATGGTTCTTTTTTTGATCTTGTTGACAAATGGTATAATAAAATTGTTTTCGTCCTAACTTATGGAGAATGTCCAATTCATCTTACACATAAATAAAAATGTATCATCAAGATAAATTTATAGGATTTTGTCCTTTGGAACAATGGTTTGTACAAAAGAGGAATTGATGGTGTCTTCCTCCATTATATAGATAAAGAAGAGCAAAAGAGACTACTAAAATAGTTCCATGATTAAGCATGTGGAGGTCACTTTTCAACATAAGTTACATCACATAAAATCATATGAACAAGGTACTATTGGCCTACTCATTCTAAGATAGTTTGGATTGGGTTTATAAATGTAAAGCATGTCAACATTTTGTGGGACATCTAAAGTTGCCAAAATTGCCTTTAAAACTAGTCATAATCAATGAACCATTCCACTAGTGGAGCATAGATTTTATTGGCATTTTGAATCCCTCTTCAAGTGTTGGCCATTATTATGTCCTAACCATCATGGATTACTTAAAAAATTGGGTAGAAGCCCGTCTTATCAATAAAGTCACTTCTAAAGTTGTATGTGATTTTATCAAGGAAAACATCATAGTAAGGTTTGGTGTTCTTCATAAGATAGTAATAGATAATGCAACTAAATTTTTTTCATCTCAATTAAATTATTTCTATTATTTATATGGAATAGATTTAGTTCACTCTTAAAATTACTATCCTCAAGGGAATGGCCAAGCTGAATCAAGTAAAAAGAACTTGATGATTATCACTTGCAAGTTAGTGGATGATAATCAACATACTTGGCACAAAAAGCTATTTGATACATTATGGGCTGAAAAAATAACTCCAAAGAAAGCCATTGGCATGTTACTATTTTATTTTTTGTATGGAACAAATGCTAAAATACCCATCACCATAGAGTTGCCTACTTTACACTATCAAAATCTATTGAAGATGTAACTTATCAAGATTAACTTGATAAGAGGATTAAGTTTTTATTTTAACTAAAATAAGTTCATACTCAAGTTGTTGAACATTTAACTAATCATCAGATGAAAGTAAAGAAGATTTTTGATAAAAAGGCTCAATAAATAAAGTTTGAAGTTGGTGACTTGGTCCTTCTGTGGGATAAGCAAAACTAACCAAAAGGGATGAATGAAAAATTTGATTCACTATGGAAAGGACCTTTCAAAATTAAAAAATTGTTGGAAAATATAGCTTCATCCTAGTTTACTAGGATGGAATTGAACTACCACTTCCTTACAATGGGTAGCACTTGAAGCTTTATAAGAACTGAGTAGTAGGGTAACACCTATATGTATATAAATAAAACCTTAGTTTTTATTTTGTATATTTTTTTTATTTTTTTGTTTGTTTGTTTTAAAAAATTTTGTGATTGAGTTTTACATTAATCTATACCCAATAGACAAGACTTAAAACTAGAGATACTAGGATCTCACATTTGTTTCATTTTTTCTGATAGAAACAAAGATGTCCCCAATCAGAGCCAGTTGGTGTCCCTAAAATTTCACACTTGAAAATTTTTGGTTAACCCTATAAATTTTGTCTTTTGTATTATGAGAGTCAATTATCCTTGTTAAAACTTAGTTCCCTAAATAAGACTTAGATTATAGGAGTTTTTACTATAATCACTTTCATTACCAAAATTGCTTGAAATTGCTCCAAAAGGTTAGAAAATGTCTACTTGGGTCATAATCATAAAACCCATTTGACCATCTTTCTAAGAAATTCAAAAAAAATTAAGTGTTTGGGCTCATTTCTAGGCCAACTCAAGTTCTCTAGGTTAACTTATTCAAAATGATAAAGGTGAAGTAAGTTATCATCACAAACCTGAGTTACACCATCCAAATTAAATCAAAATTATGAAATGACTTTACTTCTCAAAATCGTAAAATATATGTAAAGTAAATTTGTAAACCCATAAAACACTAATTAGAATAATTCAAAGTTATGAAGTTACATTAATTCACTTTCTTAAATCATAAGTAAAAGAAATAAAGGTTCATAAGCCTGAAGTCTTCATAAGCGTAGACCAAATCAGGGTTATAGAGTTACTTGACTTTGTAAACCAAATTAAGTGAAGTAATTCATGAAACCTGATAGTTGTAAAAACACTCACATGTCTAACCTCACATGTGTCAGTTCTAATTAATTCACAAGTTAATATAAATATTTAAAAAGTCCACCTCATTTTCCACCTAGATTTTGAATTTTTTAGCCTAGTTGTTTCCCCTATAAATATTGTTTGAGATGTTGGAGAGATTTTAGCACTAAATATTTACAACCCATTTGCATTCAAAGTATTTAGTATGTTTTCCCTTTGGTTTCATGATCCCATTTTGGTCATATATCTCATTTTTCTCTTGTAAAATTTCATGCATCATTTTGAAAGTTGTTCTATCATTTTTTATTTTGTTTGCAATTGTAAGTCATTTTTACATGCAGCTATTGTTAAAACCTTGGAACTTACTATAATATACTTTAAATATGAAAATATCAAAGAAAATACTAAAATAAATAATATTTATATAAAAACCTAGCAATTGACCTAGATTATCTACTTAGACTCTTCATGACTTGTTACTTACTTGAAATCTTGAGCCCAAATAACTGGTCTCATGTTACACAAAGTTCTCAAGGGGAATTTCCTACTCAAATTTTCAATTAATGATTACTTACCCAGAGTTCCAACTATCTATTGCTTCTACTTCATTGCATTTTCCAACTCTACTAACTTGCCCAAAGAAACCCAGAGCTGTAAATGCCTATCTCTCACTCAGAGTCTTTAACCCTGAAGACTTGAGAAATACTTAGACCTTCCTAGTATTAAAACACTTTATTACTTAGAATGAGTTTCCTAAACTTTTCAAGGTTTACTACTGATTGAAGTTCCTAATACTTGAAGCTTTCTTAGGATTATTACATAAGACAACAACTTAACTTAATTATTCAACCTTTTCTAAACTTAATAGGAATAATTACTGAGTTTTCAAGAGCATTTACCAAATCTTTCCAGTGTCAGTCACAACAAATGTTATGAGTATAAGAAGAAGCAACTCTAATTATATAATTTCCTAATCTTGGATTTCAAGAAGTTCTAGGACCAAGTAGGAAAGGAAAGACTAAAGCAAAGAAAGTTAGGAAGTCAAAAAAAGTAGGGATGAAGTATGAATACCATGAATATCCTATTGAGTCTTTCATTGCATCAAAAGTGTCAAAAATAAATGACACTAACATGGGACATGTTTTCATAACTAAGTTGTTATAAAGATCTAAAGCCATAATAAAAACACCACTCATGGTATAAATGATAAATAGTGGAATCTTGCAAGTTGTAGCTTTCCCAAGATCTACACAAGTGACTAAATTTGTTCTAGAATGGGATAATTATTATGATTCTCTCACTAGAATAATAAAAGCTACTACATGAAATATGGTGATAAAATTAGATGTTTAGTATTTTGACTATTGTTTGAATATCCCAACAAGACCTAAATTTCTAGACTTATCAATGAAAAAAGTTAAAGAATTATAGATTGTATCAAGATAATAATATTACTCATCTAAATAAACTAAAACATCCCTCAAGGTTTCCAAGAAAAATAGCAAGGTCTGACTTGGTCTAAGATGTTGATGACATCACATAGTTATTATGTAGAATTTATGGAGAGAAAAATGCTAAGAACTTTTCCACCTACATGTATGCCTACATAAGGGTTATTGATGTCAATAGGAGTTCTGCTAAGATTGAATGGTCAAAAATGATAAGTGACAACATTGATCATCAGTTGAGTAATGTATTTCAAATTCTTAATTTTAAAATGACTAAATATTTAGTAGATCCTATAAAATTTAATGGAGTCTTTTCTAGGATGACTACAAAAGGGCTAATGGCAACATACCCTATCTATGAATACTACCCTCAATTGACTTTTTCTAAATACTTTAAACACTATAAAATGATAAATGATACATTCTTCTATGAAATAATTTGTAAATTAAATGTTTCTTTGAATGCCAAGATAGTATTTGATATAGCTTGTGAGGTAGTTTCCCATTTTAGATGTATTTTTATTTAATTCTTGAATTTCACATACATCAGAGTTGGTGGTTTCATAGGAGCACCAATATAATTGCCAAGGTACCCTAGTGATAAATGGATTCTAATGGAATTATTTAGAAAAGAGGGTATTATTACATGATCTTTAGTCAATAATACACCATTTTTTAGTTTTTTTTCCCATTGTTATTGGTTAATATCATTATGCAAGCATTTATAAGGCCAAAAATGTAAAAAAAGATATGTATCATAACTATCATCAATCACATTTTGAGGCTAGAGAAATTTTTTATTATAGAGGCATAACACAAAGTATAGTCACTCTTCAATATATGCATATCCCTACCCTATAATAATTATGGATTTATTGTAGATATTAATTAGAAGTAAGAAGAAGAGATAATAACAGGCTGACTATTCAACAAATTTACTCATTTGATTTGGCTATTATTCCTGAAGACATGGAAGATGATGGACAAGTAATTCTTGATTTTTATCATGAAATGGGAGGAGATAATGCTTCACTCCCAAAAATTGATTACAATAAGAATCAAATAAAGACTATTGTTGATAGAACTTCAATGGTTCTTGATATGACTTTAACATGGTTTTTTAGCAAGGGTTACTACATGAAGGAGTTAATAATGATATAAGTTGGCAAAGTAGGTCATAAAAATAAAATGATGCAAGGAGAAGATAGTCAAGTACCAATGAATAAGCTAAAGTTCAATAAGATTGATAATGAAACATATTTTTTGGTAAAAGAAAAGGTGTCAATTCAGTCAATTATCTTTACATCTCATCTGGTTTCTTCCATAAACACTACTCCTATCACTCCTATTTCTACTACACCTACCACATCTTCATCTTCATTACTTGTGGAGAAAATAAATTAATTGGTGAAATATGTATATCCATCCACACTCATGCCACTTCCAAAGTCTCCTAGCATCAAATCTCTTGAGAAATCTATTTGGAAAGAGACTGATGTTCTTCATCCTCTTCCCCCATCTTCTCCACCTACTACTCCACCTCCACCTTCTTATGATGATAAACCCACCATTCCTCCTATTCCTATCCAAAAATATCTAGAGTAGATAATTAATGAAGAGGTGATCTCATCTCAAGAGATATCACAACAAAAGATAATAGTTAAACCCAAGAATAAAACCATTAGAGAAGAAAAAGAACATGAAACTTTTGACAAGTAGGTAGAGAAAGATGAACAATTAGATTCCAATGCTATTAATACATAAGGTATTATAGATATATAATAATTTCCTACTCAAGAGATAGAGGTAGGAGATAATCAACAATAAATGGTGATACATTCAACTACTTCTACTAGTATAGATTTCTCCTCATGGTTGGTATTAAAAACAACTCTTGAATCAAAAGAAAAAATAAATTTGAAAGAGATAGAATTAAAATTTTTAAAAAGTCTTGATTATAAGGGTAAAAATCCCAAGAATACCAGAGTGAATTCAAAACTAATAGTTGAGCCTTCAAGTCAAAAATTTGTAGAAATATCAGTTCCTCTACAGGGTAATTATAAGAGTAAAATCACCGAAGAAGACTTGGTAATTACAAAGGTATCCCTAGGGGAAGTCACTATAGAGAGTTTGAAGCAAGACACATAGACTCTTATCAATACCCTTTTTTAGAATCTTGATGAAGAAAAGGATGATAAAGCCAAACTAGTGGAACAAATTTCTAAGCTATGTGAAATAATTTCCAAAGTGGTAAGATATGCTCCTCAATAGTCATTACTTTCAACATATATAATTCATCATCAAATAATAATTTTTTTAGAATAAACTAGAGATAAGTCCAAATTAGTTAATGAATGGATAGATAAAATAATACAAACTACACAAAAATGATTTCTTGAGTTTTCAGGTAATTTAGCTAATATCAAGAATAAATTGGCACAACTAAAAACAATGATGAAGGAAATTGAAAATGAAAGTGGAATATCTGAATTGTAATAGGATAACCTTTGATAAATAAATGATTTAAGTGAAAAGATTTTGATTGAATAAAATATTATTCTAAAGTGATCAATGATAAAATCAAAACAATAACACATCATTTTTTTTTGCATGCACATTTTTGGAGCAATGCTTGAAGAAATGAAGACTCTAGAAGAAGATGCTCACAACATGAAAATAGATCTAGAGGATTCTATCTTCTATCTCATGAATGTTTGGTCAGAAGAAACATCAAGGACATATGAACAATTACATCAATAATTCAAGCAATTAATTAAAGAGGCCATGAATATATTGATAGTAAAATCAATAAAGGAGTTAATGAAAAGTTATCAACAAGTCAAAAGGATGGAACCCAATATTAAGAAGGTGAAAGATTATTGTAAGAAGCTATAAAATGAGCTACTAAGATTTGAAATACAAAAGTAATTAGTTTCCAAGATAGATTATACAACAATTCAATTTATGTTATCACAACACATCAACTACAAGAAAAAGTGTAGAATAGAATTTCATGAATTAGAGTGATTACTATTACTTCTCTTCTCAACTCCTTCTATTTTATTCAAACAACTTGAGAAATGTTTTTGAAGTAATTTTGTTTTAAATAGTTGATTTATAAGTAATGTCACTTAGATAAATTACTTATAAAATTAAGTTTCTTTATAAAATGAAAGACTCAAGTAACTTAGCTAGATGTCATTACTTGAAGAATTACTTAAGCGAGTTGAGTGAAACATGCAAAGAAGTTGTATTTTATCCAAAAAATAAAACTGAGAAGAGCTACATGTCATTAGACATTGCATTCCACACATGATAAATTCAAGGAGTTGTTTCCTAATTTTATTTTTATATCTAAATGTGGTATAAAAATGGGGGAAGACCTACATAAAAGGGGGGATAATTTTGGAAAAGTAATTGTAACTGTTATACAAAAAAGACTAAGCAATCTAATACTTTGTGTTTAGATTTTTGTATGTTTTTGTATGAACTTTGTTGGTTTCTGAGGAAATTTACATCTAAGGAGATATTTCAATGTATTATGTGAGGATTAAAATGGTAAAATTTGTGTTATCATTTAATCTGAATGTGAATTTAATTTTTTCTTAATAATTTGTTGAAACAATTATCACATCTTTTATATTTATCTATTTGTACAGATATAATAAGATCTATAAAAAAATACTTGGTATTGAATTATAGTTTTTTTATTTTTCATATATTCTAGTTTCTTTTATGCTCCACTTTCTAAGAACTTCTTTGCATAATATTTGAATCCTCTGCTTACTTGTTGTAAAATCACTCTCTTATGGTTCATGAACTTTGTGATTAAAGTAAAACCTAAAAATAATATAAATTGTGTACATCCTATACATAATTTATATAAATTATAAAAAAATGAAAATGTGAATAGTTAGAGTAGATAAAAATAAGCATACAGGAGCTTCACCATTAAATGAAGAAGATTTAATCCCATGACTGCCTAGTTATCTTTTTCTAGCCTACAAAATATCTAGCCAACACATATATTTTGTCGTGCTTCATCAAATGAACTAAAATTTAGTACATAACAACTTTGGACTAATTTGATCAAAACCATATAATCAATTCACCCTAACTCATCCACATGTTCCAATTATGATGTCATCAAATTGCCTATTCAAATTTTTTATTCCATACCCATTTATGCCTAGATGAATAAAATGAAGAACTAGGTAAATTCCACTCATGCATATAATCTATCCAATCATCCTTGAAAATTGATAGGAACACTTTCACATGCTCAATACTTTAGACTCATCCTTAAACATCTCTAAATAGACAAACTTTGAAAATCAACCAAGCCTACTTTAAGTATACTAGGATAAACATATTACACACTTTGTCATTGTCACTTAGACTATCAAGGCACTTCATCCACTCACCTAAACACCTCCATGACATCATTAAAAAATCTCCAATAATCTCCATCTTTTTCATTGATGTCAACACCCATCATAAAACAATATACAACTCATCTTCCTTCTCTCTCTTGAACCACTCTCACAATAGAAAGCTTTTCCCACTTTAACACAATGACAAAGTGGGCACCAAATGATATTGAGGACCTAAAAATACTACCAATATTATAATACCATATTATAAAGATAGTACTGACTCCCCCTTACCTTAAGCCTACCTCTTCTTGCTACAAGCCAACACTCTTCTTCAACCAAGCACTGCAACCAATGAAGATATAACACATAAAACACTAAAATATAATGAAACTCACAAAAAAAAATCTAAGATGGATTACCCCTAAGATCTCTAAGAAATTTCACCTCTTGATCATCTTCATATCTCCACACTATATGAAGAACCACCATATAGGGTTACTAGCCTTCTCTTTTCAAACCACCTCAAGGACCACCAACATAACATCATTCCACTCACCAAATATAAAAATGTACCAAACCAAATTGATAACTCACTTTTAAATAGCCATTCCTTGCTCTTTTTTACGAACAAAACAAAAAGTTCTCTTTTTCTCACTAGACATGTCTAGACTCCTTGTAGCCCTACCTAAAACTTGCAGAACCCAAAACTTTAAGTAAATACACCTTCAAGACCTAAAAATTAATATATAGAGCACTATCATATTTCCCCTCAATCACACAAATTTTCATCACCAATATAATCCTCTGCAACATACTTACTTCATAAACCTACTAGCTAATTAAGCCTCCATCTTGACAAAAACATGAATAATTTGAAAACCACAAACCTTCATATCTTTATGAATATCTATTTGACAACACATTTGGCCCATTAAAATTTTTGAGAAGCCTCATACCTTAATTCATAAGTCAAACCAATTTTCTAGCATGGCCCAAAACCTTAGTATCTCAAAACAAACAAGGTCAACCCAACACCTTTCAATCAATGCATACTTCTAAAACTTTTCTTACACACTTGGATACAATCAAAAAACACTTATAGACCAAGATATGATCCTCCAAACCTTTATGAACATATAATTATTACACCATGGATTTTGACCTAGAATAATAAAGATAAACCCTCCAAAAGGCTTAATCAAGATCATCAAGACACAAAATCACCTCTCCACATCATATCTTCCACCTGGACATACCTCTTGAAGAATACCATAAAACTAAAAGATAAGAACCTACATTAAGCTTATTTAATCTTAATCTTTCTTTATCCTTGGATCTATCTTCTTATATAACTTGGAAGCTTTTTTTGCTCATACATGAAGATTTAGTACCTTGTCAAAAAATATGACTTGGTTTGATCAAGTTATCAAATCAATCTTCTTGAATTCACAACTGTAGTAGACATATTTACTCTTCTATCATGACATGAATATCTCACATATGCTCATCCTAACTCCATGCTTCACCTGGATCATGACATCTTCAACAAGTCTTCAAATAATATCCAATCGTAGTCAATATTTATATAGAGACACCTCATCTTCAAAACATTGTGAACTTACATGACATACACAACTATTCAATAAGACTTTGACAAGATTAGCAAGATCTAGGACATAAGC
The DNA here is from genome assembly GCA_037957365.1 of Torreya grandis. NCBI lineage: Eukaryota > Viridiplantae > Streptophyta > Pinopsida > Cupressales > Taxaceae > Torreya > Torreya grandis. Next base: position 2,224,120 of record JARHVA010001403.1, read on the forward strand.
CTAGAAGAGAGGCCTTCAAATTATAGGCTTGCCTGGCATTTACCATAAACTAATATGTAAATAAATATTTAAAACTCACCTTATTTTCATACCTTCTCATCAAAAAATATCTAAAATCAACCAAGCTTCCTCTGAGTGACAAGTGTCTCCTTGAAGCCTAAATAAATACATCCCTTTGACATAAAGAGACTAAAAGTTACAAAACTTGGGAGACTCCCATATTTCAATAGCTTTCTCTAAATTGTAGTCTTGCCTCATCATCTGATTGATTTTGAATAGATGTTTGAATTAATTATTTTATTTAGATTTGTCAATAAATGTTGAAAACATAAATTATTTATTTTCCTTTTTGTCTATCAAGACAAAAGACAAATTTTGTATCTTTTTCATATCTAATTCCTTCTTTATTTTAGTAGGCAATCCACCTTGATCATGATTATCCTTCGTAGTCTTTGGTCTCAATGCCATTGAGTGACTTTTAGGAGCATCTTTCTTCTTGTCAAAACTTGAGTTCATCTTCAAACTATTCTTTCAAAATTTGTCAATATGTGCTAATTTATTGCAACTATAACAAACAATATCATTCAACATACCTCTTGACTAAACTAAGATATGATTTCTCCAAGACCAATTGCTTCTTTTTCCAAGGCTCCATGAGAAATAATTCTTGACTAACTTCCTTCTGTAGCCCTTATCTATATGACCATACTTATTACATGTATAACAATGACCATGGAATAAACTAGCATACCTTAAAGCATTTGGTTGTCTAATAGACCTTCTTGCATTGCTTTCAAAGATTGCATTCTCCTTGACATACTCAAGATTCTCATGCTTCTTTTCAATTTTATCCAACTTAACTAAAACAAGCTTATGCTGACTCTTCAAGGACCCCATCTCAATATTTAGGTGAGTATACTCATCTTCTCTTGCTTTTAGATTTGGATTTTCAGTCCTTAACTAATCATCAAGAATTCTGATCTTCTCTTCATCCTCTTTGGCCTTATTGGCCATGTCTTTCAATCTATATGCTTGCACTTAAATATATTTGATATTTTCTTCATACTTTTTTTTTTCTTTCTTTTACATGCCTAAAAAACTTCCCTTAAGAGAACTAACTTGTGCTTCAAGACCTTTGATCATATTCCTCATTTTATGATTCCTCTTCTTCTACTCCTTTAGTTCACCAAGTCTATTCATGAACTCAGCTTCTAGATCAACTTATTCTTCCACATTGTCATCTTATCTACCATTATGGTAAGTTTATTTATCAAACATGATGTCCTTTTATTTTAAACACAAATTTTTCTTAGCATCTACTAGATAAACCTTGAGATCATTGATAAAATCCTCATACTCTTTGTCATCTTTATTAAAAGTACATATCTTCTCTTCAACTACCTTGATCATAGCCTTCTACTCTTGATTATATTTCTTTAATTGTTTAGACATCTTTGTACTAACTCAGGATCTCCTTCAAGTTGTTAAGCTCCTCCAAAGGACCTGCTTTGATACCAATTGTTGTAAGTAGCTACTGAGAGATGGGTGAATCAATATACAATAATGCACATCCAATTTCAAAACCATTCCATCATACATCAACTTGATATATAAACATAAAAATGAAATCACATTCATATAAAGTATTAACAAGAGCATATAACACATCAACACATCATCTATGTGGGAAACCCTCTTGGGGAATAAAACCCACTCTTAAGCCTACAAACACTTGGACTACTTGTCCTATAAGGTATTACAAACCAAATTCTGGTCAAGTCATTTAATCCAAAATTTAGTGAAACAAAATATCCACAAGGAGCACTAGCCCTTAAGATGATCAAGTCCTTTTGACCACTTGATGGTCAAGTCCTTTTAACCCAAAACCTTGATCAAATCCTTTTAACCAAAGGACTTTAGTGAAACACATGTTTCACAATGAATAATTTCCACTAAGGAAGATTGAGTCCTTTAGACCCTTCTTTTAAATTAATAGCTCCACCTTAGAATTGATGTCTTCAACACCTAATGATGGACCTTTGATAACACAACCTTCTTCACACACTTACAATGCATCCAAAACCATCTTTTGGATCATTCCACTCCTCAGCTCCTCTTCAACTCATATACATCCACCAAATCTACAATAGATCTATCACAACAATAATAACATGGAGATGGGGTCATACACACATACCAAACTCTGATCTACCTCTCAGATCAACCACCAAGATCACACAAACATCATCTATCCTTCGTTCATCTACAAAGCATCCAAAACATCTTTTTGGTTTAACCTAGACCTCTTCACTCATCTTCAACCTATAAAAACACTATTCTAACATCATAAATATGACCTACATGTCATACACATAGTCTTTAATCTTCTCTACTCATCAACCCATCCTTTGGGCACATTACCTCTCCTCTTTTCTTTGTTCTAACACTCACTACTCTCACACAAGCCTAGAAATCATCTTCTTGATTTCACTATATATAGAGCCTTTATGATAAATAAATTATTGGTCAACCATTAGAATCTCCTTAACCCTTAATCCTTCTCTCAAATTAAGACACAACTTAAAATAATCTTCATAGGTTATCCATAACATCTATGGGTGACCCTTAAGTAGTTACACCTTTCAATTAGGCCCTTGTAGCTCTTATAGGTTTCATGGAGACATATTCACCAATTTAGCACTTCATCAAGCAAAACAAGAACATAGAACCACTTTAAAATGCATAGTTCCACTTCACATGACCCCTTCAAATTCCTCAAATTATCATAGTCAACTCTGATCACCTTTGCATATGATCAATCTTCTCAAACATTGGTCTTATATACTAGAACATCTTGAACAAACATAGTCAACTGTTAAGCCTTTTTTCATACAAAATATCAATTGGTCAAACCTCTAAAGACCATAAAAATCATCTAAAATGAGTCTTAAACCCTCTCTAATAGTTAATACATTATGAAACATCTGAACATCATCAAAATAAGCACAAACATCCTTCTTAGGTCACTTATAGAAAATAGTCAAAAACACATTCAAATTTGAACCTTCATAGCTTTTATTATACACACATTCAAACCTTAAAATTTATATTCATAGATGTATCTTGGATTCCTCTACAAATTTATTGTGTACATCATGAGAAAATTCTACGTGTATCAAAATATATGGCCCAAAAACCAAACACTAGTATTTCTATTGTTAAATTCTAATATTTGAATTCAAATGGTCACAGTTAAACTTCAGTTACTTAAAATGCATTTCATTCCCTCGCATCTTAGATTAAATACACACCTTTGATATTTTTCAAACTTTAACTCATAGTACACCATTTCCCAAATTTTTAGCTTCAAACAATTGACCTCATCTCTTGAAATCTTGACCACATACGTACCATTGATCTTTGTAGATTAGTTCAGTCTTTATCTTATAGCACTCACTATTTGATCTTGGTCAAAACCCCCATGATCATGACACTTGGCACCCTCATGTGCATTCTAAGCACTTTTACTATTAAACATTGAGCACTTATCATCATCTCACTACCTCCTGAAACTTTAGAACAAACATGCTCCATTGATCTCTTCGGGAGTTGCTCAAACTTTACCTTGTGAAAATTTGACTATGGGAACCTTTGGAATATGTCTATAAGGTCAACTTTTCACCTTCATATCTTTTGCTTTGCTCAAATGCATATTATTAAATTTGGATCATATGTTATCCTTTCAAAGAAAAATCTAACCATGTATTAAGTAGATCTTGAAAGCTTCACACGTGCAAGATATAAATCCATAAATCTACTCACTTATATATTTTTCCATAGAGCCAACTATGCTTAAAACTATCTGGAAGGCCAAATTTACACATGTATATCTTTTGTTTCACTTCATTTCATGACCTAAAATTTAGTACATATTAACTAAGTATAAAAGTAAACAAAACCATATGATCAAATTCTCTTAAAACTACCACACATGTAAAATATGACTACATCAAAATGTCTACTCAGCTTTTCTTACCACAAGAAAATTTGGCTAAGTATGAGAAAACACTATCAAACTACTTGGGAGCCCAAATTTACACTAGCATATATTTTATTGCATTTCATCACATGACCTAAAATTTAAATCATAGTAACTTGGGATTAATGTGATCATAACCATATGACCAAATCCTACTGACTCATTTACACATGGTAATTATGACATCATCAAACTGCCTACTTAAATATTTTTCTATAGACCCATTTATGCCTAGATGAATAAAATGAAGAACTGGGTGAATTTCAGTCATACACACAAGCTATCCAATAATCCTTGACCACTTATAAGACCCATTTCACATGATCAATACTTTAGAATCATCCATAAACATCTATAAATAGACAAATTTAGAAGATCAACCAAGCCTACTTCAAGCATACTAGGATAAGTATATTTCACACTTTGTCAATATCACTTACACTATCAAGGCACTTCATCCACTCACCTAGACACCTCCATGACATCATTAAAAACTTTAAAACACTTATGAGTGATCTAATTCTTCATATACATGCTTTATCAACCTTATACAACCACTCATGCTTGTGTGCACTCATTTCATCAAGATATCATACTCATACCTTCTCATAAGGTCTCTTCATATTATGACTAGTGCCGTGACTAGGCTTCTTAGGTACTTGAAACATGACATATACTTTTGAAACACCTATGAAGGTATATATACTTCAATTACATGATCATATAATTTCAAAAAACCTCTATCAAGATTATGCTTACTTACTTCACCAAATTTCACTAAGCACACCTTCTCACAGGGTCTAGACTAGGCTTCTATAGATACCTTGTACTCAAGATCTAGTACTCAAAAATTCTTCAATGCTCAATTGAACATCATAAATTTTTGTGACAATAGTGATAGCTTTAAGATAACTTAAACCATGACACTAACCTTGACATCAACCAATAAAAGAGACAACTTGGACCTGTACCTTTCTCTCTCATGACAATCACTACATACCTTTAGTGCTCATAATCTTATCACAACACCATTACCAACTGGCCTTGCTCATCTAGACACTAATCTTAAAGAAACTAATTGAAATTAATTTCATTCATCATTATTACACTCTCTCTCATAACAATAACACTTACTATGTTGGCATGAGAAATCATCATGCCTTCATAAAAACCTTGTCACATTAGGCTCACAATCTCATACATCAAACACCACTCATCATGAATCTTCACCAGATGCATCTATAAATCAATCACAACACACTTTAACATTAATTACATTAAATTGACATCAATTTAAAAACTATGACAACACCTAATAATAATTTTAGTTGGTAAGTGTTTGAGAATGATGAGAAAATCATCAACTTTCTATAAGAGGCAAAATTCTTAGCTGGAAACCAGCATTCAATTCAATATAAATATGAGGATCAGATTATTTAGCTAAAAGTTAAGTTGCCTAAGGGGTTGGTCACTTTATAAATCAAGTTTAATTCAAATGATTAACTCAAAGGCGAGAAAAAGAACATGACAATCAAGGATGAGAACTATGAACCAATTGTTATCTCCAATGATAAGCTTTTGAAGGCTGGTAAGATATGCACTCAATTTTAAAAATAAGATTTTATTAGTTTTTGTAGGAAATATGATGACATATTTTCTTGGAGTTACCAAAACCTTATATGTTTTGATCTAAACTTGTCCCAACACACCATTGAGCTAGACCCCAATACAATACTATCTAGACAAAATCAAATACTAATAAACCCCAAGTTTGAACCTTTTATGAGAAAATAGTTAAATAAACTCATAGAATCCAACATCGTATTCCCTATTAACTATTCCTCATGCATGGCCAACCTAGTCCAAGTTAGAAATAAAAATGGGGAGATTAGGCTATGTGTGGACTTTATGGACTTTAATAGAACATCCATTAAATATGATTATCCCCTTCCACCTATGGAGTATATAATTTAAACTATAATAGGGGCTGAGAGGTTTTCACTCTTTGATGTATATTCAAGATATAACCAAATTCTTTTTCAAGAATGTGATCAATTCAAGACAAATTTTACCACCAAATAGGGTACCTTTTCTTGTAGGAAGATGCCTTTTGGGTTGACCAATGCTAGTGAAACCTTCCAAAGGACCATGGATATGGAATTTATAAGTCTCATAAATGATATGATATTGGTGTATTTAGATGATGTAACTATTTTCTCCAAGCATGCAGTTGATCACTTGGATCACTCGAGACAATTCATTGATAGGTGTAGAGAGTTTGGGGTGTTCTTACACCTAGACAAATGTGTGTTTTTAGTCCATGAAGGAAATTTTTTGGGATATTTTGTTTTCAAATATGGACTTCAAATTGATCTACAAATGGTAACCCACACATCATAACAAACTATAAACAATCCAATGATTTTTAACTCTCAAAATTGAATGGAGAGGAGTTGTTTATCGCAGCCAATGGGATCCATTTCAAGCATTATTCTTGAAGACATTTTTAAACCTTTCTACATAGTAGGTTATCTATTTTATCCCTATAAGTGATGTTTCACATTATTTTTTGAGTAGTGTAGTGGTTTCCCATTCCTTTAAGTGTTGTTTCATAGTTGTTTTTACTCTTTACTTCTTTCTTGTGTGTTTTTGAAGCATTATTAAGTTCATTCAAGGTTGGTTTAGCATATCGAAGCCATGGTTGCATGTTTTATAATGACTTGTAGTGAATAATATGTGAATTCTATGCCTAATGGATGTTTAAGGATACTATATCCCTACTTAGTAGGCAAGTATCCCATATAAGCCACCAGAATGTTGATTATTCCAATCACCTTGATCTCTTAGCACATGATGTACACGGGGCATAGCCTTTTATGATAAAATTAACTAAGTATAGTCTTTAAATCACATTCAAGATTACTATGTTAGCCCAAATAATAGGTATGTTAAGTTCATTAAGGTTCCTTACACATGTTTCTTCATTACATAATGTATAACAATCATTTTTTGAGGTCATTAGTTTTTATTAGTCCTATAGGAGGCCTATTGTGTTGGTTTTAAATTAAAAATGTGTGTCAAAGGTCTAATATGAAGTCTTGTTGATCTTTCCAAGTCCCATTTCATGATTAAAGTCATTAAAACTACCCCTCAATGTAAAATCTTATTAGGATGTCTAATAGGTGAGTCATTAAGTCTTTATTATCCTTTTGAAAGCCTATTCAATTGCATTCCCATGATAAATAGAAAAAAGGCATTAAAAAGTACTTATGAGTTCAGAAAAGGGTCAAAGGTCTTAATTCACTCATTAAATTCATTTTATATGGGGTGAAACATTCTAAAAGGTCTCATAAAGTCACTTTGATATTTTAAGACTCTTCACAAGCTCTCCAATCCATACACATTAACTAGGAGTGCATTTTACTTAGTTTTTTTCCCTCTATTTCTACCTCATAGTGGACTTATTCACATTTAAACATGGGAGGAATGAGTTCAAGCTATGACCATGCTATTACCTATCTTTAAGTCTTTATTCAAGGTAGTCTTAGTCTTTTATAGACATTAAAATCACATTTATAGGCTTCATAAAGGCTGTAATGAAGAAAACATCATCATTTCAAGGAGTTTGCAAGCATTATGGATACATTCTCAAGATAAAATCAATAGATACATGGTCTCCATCATAGTCTAAAAGATCATTCAAGTATTTAAGATTTCAAACATAGAAGATTGTAGGTCTTCAAGGGTCTATAAGACTTTCAATATCAAAAGGTAGAGATCAGAAGGCTTTCTTGAAATATCTAATATATATCATATACATTCTTGAGGCCTCTAGTGATAATATGTTATTTGAAAATCCAATGAGATTTAGTTGTATGTTTTGATAGTACCTCTATTGTCTTTAAGTTTTTAGGATCCAAACATCTTGATACTAGGCCATAAGTTGGTTCTAAAACATTTTCATGGTTGTATTGGAATTGTGCATTGCCTTCATTTTCCAAATCTCCTTAAAACAAGCCATTGATAGATAATGAAGAGAGTTTTGTGTTTTTTAATGGATGTTGCAAAGTTTTGATGCATTTTAAGGGTCTTTCAAAATATATCAAGAATAAAAAAGTTTGAATAAGGAAAGAATATCATCCATGGCCAAATAGAAGGCCCCCAAGAGAGGAGATCAAGTTTAAATCATGAAGCATACCTTAAAAACCATGTTTGTAAGGTTTTTTTTGAAACCATTCACATCCCATCTTTGCTCTACTAGTGCATGGGTAAAATCAAGGATTAGAGAGTTTTGAGAGGGTTACAAGGCTTCCATCAATGATTTTTATATCAATATAGGAGGTAAGAATCATTTCACTTCAAGAAGATGGTAAATAAGCTAAAATCTCTCTAAAACCCTAGGACTGTATTTTCCCTCTTTGGATGGTTCTCAAGCCTAAAAAACATATAAATGAGATTATAAACCCTAGATAATATCTTCATGAGGGTGGTGATGAAGTTTTAAGATCTTAAATAATTATCCCAAGAAGGATTGAAGGATGTAAGGCAGTTTTTAAAGCCCTTGAGTTACAATAACTCATTCATAGGTCTGATAAGGAAGTGTGAAAGTTTGAAAGCCTGTAGGACCTTATTTACCATTTACAGGTCTATAAAAATATGTGAGATTACCATGAAGCTAAATGAAGTGTGACATAATTATCATAATATCTCAAAACCCTTATAATATCCTATGGTAATCTTCTAAAAAATAATATTACGATTGTTTCAAGCAAAACATGAAAGATTCTATGGTTTGTTAATGTTGATACATGATTCTTAATGCATGATATAAAAATTTTAGGATTTTAACTTAAATTTTATAATCTCAAAATCTTCATGTAAAAAGTTGCAAGACCTCAGGTCATATTTCCAAGAGGGATCAATAGTTGCATATAGTTTCAAGGCACTAGAATTTTCAAAACTCATATACAAGGCTGGTAATGAGATATGATAGTTTCAAGCATGATAGAATGTTTCCATAATGGCATTATTCATCTCAATATTTTTGTAGATATATATAAAGCTTATAAGGTTTTCATGGTGAAAAATATCTACAACATGTCTTTATGACCTCTCAAACCTCTAATAAGATCCTAATATGGTTTTCCAAGAAGACTAAAAATTAATACAAGTGATATGTAAGGGTTCTAATTTTTTGAGAATGCATGTAGTCATGTTCATAAGGTCGTAAAAATGTTGTTTCATAATGTTCAAACCTAGTTGTAAGCCTATGGGGTAGAGAGGTAGAGTCATGTGACCTTCAGAGGTCTGCAAGTTGAAATTTATGGACTTTAAGAGTGGTTTATTTATTTTTTAAATGGAAAATAAGATCTTAGAGCCCTCAAATAAGCCTACAATCAGGGTTTATGGTATTCAAATAAGTTTTTGTGGATTGTCATTGGATTGTATGGTTAGGAGGGAACATAAAAATTTGTAAGCCTTCAAAGAGGAGAAATGAGGTCTATAAGCTTTGAGTTTTAAAAAAAAGATCAAGGTTTTCCATGAAAGTTACAGGTTTGAGTAAGAGTTTCATGGTGTTGAAGAGGGAAATTTGAGTCTTGCATTTAATCAAGCCTAAGAAAAACTTAGAAAACATGTTTGAAGTGATCAAAGTTTCTTGAGATCAACCAATAGGTTATAGTTAGAGCTAGTAAAATTACAAGGTTACAAGAAAAGTTTCAAAGGATTACTAATAGGTTTTAGGCTTTAAACACTTACTTGTAGGCCTAAATCAATAAGGAGTAGGGTTTTCAAAATTCAATAACCTACCTACTAGTCTATATACCTTTATAACATGTTTAATGAATATACTATAGTCGTTCATGAAGAGCAAGATGAATGCCAAGGATGCAAAGGTTCATACACAAGTCTACCAATGGAAATAATGAGATTTCAAGCATGATTACAAGAGGTAAACATGTCTTTAGGTCTACAAGACTAAGATATTAAAAACATGAGAAATTTACATGCATAATTGGTAAATTTATAAGGTTTTAGGCTTACAAAGAAAGGTTTTTGACAAAAACATGCACCTACAAACTTGTGACAAGGTTTTAAGAGGAATCAAGCATGATCAAGGACATATGAGGCCTAAAACCTTGTTTAGTAAGTATAATCGTAATTATAAAAGATCCAAAAGGGCCTATAAGTTAGAATTAGAGTAGTTTTCAATACATTTATGAGAGTTACAAGCTAAGAAGATTCTCTAACAAGTTGTAGGGTTGTCAAAGAAGATTTCAAGCATGTTCAAGACCTCTAATAGACCTAATTTTTTTTATAGGTATGAAATTATGTATTTTTATATTTCAAAGAGATCATAAGATAATCCATAGTTTTTTAGGTAGTCCATATGGGGAAACACCCTTAAATCATGTTTCAATAGCCTACAACATGCTCTCAAGGCCTCTTGGCATGTTTCCAAGCATTCCTCTCATGGTAAATGAGGAAATGAAAAGGTTTCCATGGATCTTAAGACCAATATATAGGTTCGTATGTTATGGATATTGGATTTTTGTGATCAACACACAAATAAGGGTTTACAAATGTCTTTTAAGATCCTAGATCATTCTAGCCAACTTGTTACAAGGGTTGAGTAAAGATTCTAAAGTTTTAGAATTTAAATAAGGTTGATTAATTAATCAAAGCTCATAAATCTTCTTAAATCTCATCATAGTTGTGGGTTAAGGTTTAATTTATTCAAACAAGGCTTAAGAAGAAGACACATGATAACTGGTTTGGCATGGACTCAATACCATATAAATATGAACATACAAGCTTGGTATGTAAACATTAAAGAAGATTTCCATATGATGTTAAGACTCTTGTAATAAATTTTTAAGTCTTGGATAGGATATCCATGGTGTTGAAGAGGAAGGGGTGAGTTCTTGATTTGTCAAGCATATTTACAAGCCTACAAGACATGTTTGGAGATGTCAAGACTTATCAATAATATTCTACAAGGTTTCCAACCTCAAATCAAGTCTCCATAGGTCCATAATCTTGCATAAAGACCCATGTGAATATTCAATAGGTTTTTGACTAGGTTACAAGTCTTCTTAAAAATAATTGAGCTAATATACAATTAGAGAAAGTTGTGATGATGAATGCACCTATAAAAAAGAGGTTCTTAATCTATTTGATAAGGTATAGTGATAAACAAAGATAAGCTAAGTATTATAATGGGATATAATACTATCATGAAGGTATGAGGAGTGTTGAATACCTCTTATGGAATAAAATAGATATTTTGTGATCTTTAAGGACTACCAACATCTTGGTTTCAAATTTAAAGGCCTATAACTTATTTTGCAAGGTAGATTTAGTAAGTTTTAAAAAGGTCAATAGGATTATGAGATCTTGAGAGAAAGATTATACATGAAGACATGAAAGTTGCATTGGATAGGATTGTTGGTCTATGCATACATGATAACAAAGACTTCTAATAAATTTATTCTAGGTTTTTAGGGTATAAAATAGAGCAAGATATATCCCTCAAGAATGAAAATGTAGGTTTATTGGCTTATCTAAGAGCTCTTATAGGAAAATATGATGATGCATCATCTTCTCAACCTCTCCTAGAGACCTTCACATAAATTTCAAAGCTAATTTTAGGAAATTCATGCTTCTATAACCTATCTAACACTACTATGGGTGAAGATTAATGGTCATAAAGAGCACAAAGAGGTATGAAGGCATTGAAAACTTCCTAAAGAGGTGTCTAAATCCATCCATATATTTATATCCATGTAAATTCATGCCAAATATCTAATGGGTGTTTGAAAACTATTTCTAAGTAAAACATTCACCAAGTATGATAGTCATGTCAAGTCAACTTGGGCTATATTATCTCTAGCATGAATGTATGGGAGGTAGAGATGGGAGATTTAAGATAGTTAAATTAGGAGTTTTCCAAGAATATAGAAGACTTGAAAGATCACATTCACCATCCAAAAGCCCCATAAAGGACAAAAATATCAAACAATTAGGTCCTTCTCCCACTAATACATAGACATTCATTGAATATCTTCATGGGAGATTCCTAACACATTGGGGAGAACTTAATACTTCCATTTTATTGTCTCTTTTCCTACATAAGTTGTATTGATGAAGTAACATCAACATTTATGAGGTCTAGTGCTCTCTTCTCCTCTCTCATTTCATTTTCTTATATATAGGGTTGGAAAAGATCCTTTCAACATCCTTCCTCTTAGGTATGACAAAAATCTACTCTTTTTGAGACTTGTAATACTAGATTGATAACTTGAATCTAATAAAAATTGATATTTACCTCTCCTACATTGTCAATTTCTTGATTATTGTGAAAATCTGACTGTTGATCTTCATTTTGTGAAAGTTTCCTTCCCTTGTGATATTATCCAATCACTTTTACATTCTTCTTTGAAGGTTGTATGTTATGTATATCACTACGTTTATATAAATTATTGATACAATGGTTGAGAGAGTTTTAGGTATTGTAGGAGTTGTGTGATTTAATATAAATTTAGAGGATTTATTGTGCTATTATAAGCATGTGGAAAAGGTATCTAGACTTGATGCATCATCTTTTTTTGGTTTCAGTTCATTTTCTTCCCTTTTCCACAACCAAAGAACATAGTCTTAGTTGTAAGTAGGTATTTTTAGCATGGTTTAGGCCTATAGTTGATCTTAAACTAGGTGAATATAGTTTAAGTATGAGTTGGCCTTCTCCAAAGGTTTATCCCAAGGATCCAAGGTCCCACACTTTGGGGATGATCCCATTATTTACATTAGATTAGATAATTGAATGATTGGGTGCAAGATCTAAGTGGCAAAAATAATATCACTTGGTTGATATTTGAAGCTAATTAAGTTAAGTTGTTGATTTTTATTGACAATAGGTTCCTTATTAAATAATTTTATTTGTAAATCATACCCTTTGAATATTTCATTTTATTTAAAAACTTAACTTGAATTTTAATAAGTAACACACCTTTTTCAACCTTATTATTTATGTCAAAACTTGTAATGTCATTTTTGTGCATCTTATGATTTATTGGCTCATGCACAACTTTATTATGATTAACTTTATTTTTAGTTATATATGTACTTTTATAAGTTATGAATTTTGAATCATGTGAAGTAATAGAGGCATCATTTAAATTCATTACATATTGAAAACTATCCATGTAAAGTTTCTTAAAAGATGGATAATTATGGTGATGTGATATTTCCTTAAGTGAAGATATGAGACCCTTTCTATAGATAAATTTATTTTCTAAATCAAGGGTTAATATAGTTAACAATGTAATATGTTTTCAACTATGAAAATATAAATCTCAACAAGTTATATTTGACCTGATTTTAAATGTTCCAATGTTAACTTAGTAGAATTCCTCTAATAAAGGTAGAATAGGAAACCTTATTCAAACCTATGAAATAAATCTAAAGATCCACTAGGGATACTATAAATAATTTAAGGCTTCCACTTGTAAACTTATGTATAATATTTTACCATCATTGGAATATTTTTGAAAATAGATACATATTGATTTAATGATTACTAGGATCTCCATGACCATTGAACATTCGAAACATGGTCATGCTAAAATAGTTAGGATAAGTATATTCAATCATAATACACATTAGAGGTTTCCCTAGTATAATTTTTTCATCTATACTAGTGTTTTACCTTCTTTTTTATTTAACAATAGAAATGTTTGTGTAATAGTTGTAAAAATTGAGAAAAATTAGAATTCTAAAGATAAACAATTATTAACAATTTTGATTTGTAAGTTACTAAGCATGGAAATATGTTATTTTTGGAAAACACTAATAATAATTATAGTTAACTTAAATATTGAATATTTATTATGTCTGATATTGTGAATCAATAGAAGACAAGACTATGATCATTCAAATAGGAAAATAATCTAAAGATGCTTTTGGATAGGTCTATGCTCCTTAGAAAATAATATAGTTTAGTCTTTTCTATTGACTTTAGACATGTATATGTTGACTATGACTAATATTTGAGAATGAAAAATAGAGAAAAATAAAATTGTGGTAAGGCAAGATTAGGAAAAGAATTGAGAATATTCTTAGATAGGATTTCACTCCCTTGACAATAGTGTAGGCTATTCATTCTCTTTTACTACATTGATTTTGAGAAAATAATGATCTCTCACCTTAAGCACCTATTTATTCTAAAATGGCCTAGACATTACAAAATGCTATTGTTATGTAAAAGTCACTAGTTTCCTCTTTGTTTATTTAGAAACCTTAAGGGTCATCATGAGAGATAGTAGCCTAAAAAAATATAAGAGAAGTGCAGTTGGATGAGATGACCTCAACCACCCTTGATTATTGATCACTACCTACGTATCTAGATAATACAAAGAGGCAATCAAGCCACACATATTTCTCTCACCTAGAGTGATTGTGTAATTATGCTCCTTGACTATATGTATGCAACTATAAATATTGATTTGATACTTAATAATGATAAAAATTATCTTGATTTGATATGTTTTAGACTAGATTTGAGATTGATCCTTGTGAATGATCTTGAATTTGGTAAGAACAAGACAAATTTTCTCAATGGACAATAGTGTGAAAGCTAGGTGCTAAATAGAAATAGATTCCATTTAAAATGAGGTTTTGATTTTATTATATAGTGAAATATTTTGAAATTTTCATTTATCTAATCTTATGAAACATGTGTAAATAACTATTTTTTATTTGGCACAAGACGAGGCAACAATGTGGACCTATCTCAGAGAATAAGGGACAACTTTCTTGAGTCAGAGAAAACATGAGGGTAATGTAAAGTATTTTTAAAATATTAATTGGTATGTTATATGTAGTAGTGATGGAAAATAGAAGGTTAAAATAACATATAGATAAATGGATTAGAGGAATGGGGAAGAGGAGTCATGAATTATGGGTACAAGTCAAATGGTTTAGGATGTGTCAAGAATTAACATTGTCAAGTAAATGTGACCAAATTTAGGTATCTACTGCCACCCCCCCCCCCCCCCATTCTAGTAATTATATTAATAAATTAAAGGATCAATAATTAAACATGAGTGTGTATAACACAATTTATCTTTAAGAGGATACTACAATTATGTAGGGTAATCACATTTAACAAACCCTATTATAAAACATGAATTAGACATTTGTCTATTTTTAAAATTTGAAAAAGTTGAAATTTGAAAAGTGATAAATTGAGAGGAAATAAAGGAAGGAGTACACCTATATGGAGATGAAACCATGTTTTTATATAACATGTTAAATATTATGGATAATTATTCCCCCTTATTGAAGTACTTGGATAGCTTGAACCAATGGAATTTTTAGAGTGATCAAGTATTAATTTTAAATAGTTAAACAAATGCTTGAGGTGGATATATGTATATTCTAACTCATATGAATGGGGAATAGTACCCAATGTACTAATCCAAATAAGGTGAAACATTGATGGGTTTGATAAAAGTGATGCTAAGGATATTGAGTGTCACTATACTCAAATGTACATCATCCATAATAAAATATGGAACTATAAAATGGGTTCAATCCAAGTAATGTCAAGGCTATTGCATGTCACTAGACTCATATCTACATTATTGATAATAGATATATGTTTTATTTTCATGATAAAAAGATAATAAATAATATTAATGCCCCTATCCTGACCTTAGTTCCAATTGATTTGAATGGAATTGAACATTTTAATTTGAATTTGTAATTTTTGAACTTTGAAAATGAACATGAACAAGTATCATGGCTTTGGATTTTGAAAATTGTGAATGAACAAGTATTAGGCCTCTTAAATTTTGAAAAATATATATGAAAAAGTATCATGCCTCTTGAAATTTGAAAAATGTATGTATGATCATGAACCCATAACATGCCCCCTTAATTTGTGTTAATGATATATAATGTCATTCATCTATACACTCAATTGTACATGTATATGAAAATTGTAACTATTTTGATATGCCTAAGACTATACATTCAAATATGCATGAATTTTTACTTTAAGATTCTATAGAGTGAGTGCATATGCATGCCATATGCCCCTAGAATCTATATTTTATGTGATAATATTTGTCATGTGTATGATTTTTAAATTACTTTGAATCATTGAAACTTGTACTTTAAATATTTGAAACTTTTATTCTGTATCTTTGAAACCTATTCTCTATCATAGAATATGATTTTTAATTACTTTGATTCTTTTAAATATGTATATTTAATATTTTAACCCTATATTATATCCCAAATCCATTTTTTGTGTTCATGGAGTCTTGGATCTTTTATTTAAGCCCAATGTGATGTCCCCCTTTTGAGATGAGGGAGTAACCTACAATCCACTCATCTAAAAATAAGAATTAAATGCATAATGTGATAAAAATATACTCATGTATAATTGTGTTAACATGTGAAGAGTATATTTTCATGGGAATTCAATGTAATTATATTTGAAACATGTATGTAACATATTGAATGCAAGGCATATATATTCCATGCCTACATAGATATAAAATTGAGGCATGAAATAAAGTAATAATCTCTAAATTAGACTGCATAATATAACTACATGATATAAATATTGACACCACTAATCAAGATTAATAAGCACAACACACAATGTCACAAATATTTCTAAGGGACACATATAATTAAAATGTTAAATTATCAAAAATATAATAAAACATCACATGTATAAGGACAAGGGCCACTAGTAGGTGTACATGTTCAAATCTTAAATAATATTTTTTCACACATAGGGCCAAGGGCCATAATTCATGGACATGTTCAAATGTCACACATACCAATAAAATATTGCATACATAGGGTAAAGGGCCACACACAAGAGACATTTAATGTCTATCATATCATGAAAGAAATCATAAAACATTGAAATATCATAGAACAAGCGAACACTAGTCTACATTATCCATATCGAAAAAGTTATCATCATCATATCATATCAAAATATCATATCCATGTAACATAATGTAATATATAAGTATTTATAAAGGAACTTGTGAGATATGTATATCAACGTGGTAGAGAGGTTATAGATAGATATAACTGGGTATAATCTAAACTATAGGGTAATATTCCCCTAGCATAGGCATTTCTACTAGGTAGAAGGGAATCTATCATCTAAGAATCCATGTATAAAATGTATGTCTACATCACACTCATATACCTTATGAAATGTATGTGTATTTTAAAAATAATATGATATCTACAAAAATTAATGATAAATAATTTTTTTAAATTTGTAAATTACTAACTCAAGTCATGTTCAGGTCCAAAATTACTTTTTGAAATTTTTATGGATGTTTTGGTATTTTTGACATATTTTATTTTTATAAATTTTTGGTAGTTTGAATGTATTTTATTACGTATAATATTTATGCAAGTGCATAATGTTCATAGTGCTATTCACAATTTTCCATTCAAGTGTAACCAGATGATAATATCTTATACCCACCTTAATAGTAACCACAAATTAACCCAACCAATTTGGTTTGAATCTACCCTTAGTTTCTCTATCTGCATTGGTATTCTTCTCATTTTATTTTAGAACTAAATCCATAGTTTGAAACTTATGATTAAGAAACTTATTTCCTTATTCTATTTTGATCTTATATTGAGATAATTTTAGATGTTCATTTTTTACATCAAACATTAATAATTCATGTAACCATTTTTCATGATACTTGTTGTCTTTAATGATGTATTTTAAATATACTCACAAGGAAGGAATTTCAAACTCTAGAGTTAGTAATATTGGATTTGTTGCCAGAATCTAAATAATACGAGTGCAATGGAGATGTGATCACACAAGTTGAAGCAAGTGCACACCACATAGATGCTAAATCAATTTGAAAAATAACACAATAAGAGAAATTGCATAAGACAAAATGGAGAAAACCAAAATCTGATTAACATGAGATGGCCAAAGTGAGGACTACAAATAGGAGAGTACGTAAGTAACTCCTCCACAAAAGGTGGACAAGGCACCCCAAGAATAGAATGTAACTCCTCCATGAAAGGTGGTGACAAGGTGCTAAGAATAGAGAAGTAACTCCCATCAAGGGAGTTACTTATGACATTCTTATGACACCTATGACACATCTATGACACACACCTCCACATAAGCTAGCCTATCCCTCAAATGTAGGAAAACTCCATGTATGCACAAGAAATACAATTTCCTTAATTAATAAACAGGGAAAAATAAAAACCTACACTAATACCCCCACATAAGCGTAGCTTAGGTGGGTAGTGTGGAAATAAAAAATGGGTCCTGGCAACTAGGCCTGATGAGGTACCCATGTACAAATGCAATCTCCCATAAGATAGAGAAAAGGAGAAAACTCATAGGAAAAAAAACTCCCCCCCAAAAGAGAGACATGAAAGAAAAGAAGAGGCTAGAAGGCCCCCTTGAAGATGATGCTGCTGAAGATGTGGACCACACCCCAAGAAGAGCTCATAAATGAATGAAATTACTCTTAGTGAAATGGTTGGTGAAGATGTCTGCAACCTACTCTGAAGATTGGCAAAATATCAAGTCAATGACCTGACTATGAATAAGCTCTCAAATGAAATGCATGTGAATCTCTATGTGCTTGGTCTACTAGTGTTGAACCAGATTTCTGTAAATCTAAATGGTACTCTAGTTGTTACAATAAATGATGGTGGGATACCTGATAGGAATGCCAAACTCAAAAAGAATCCCCTAAAGCCAAATAGCCTCAGTAGTTGCATTAACAACTCCCCTATACTCTGCCTCTGTGGATGATATAGCAATAACATTCTACTTGTTGCTAGACCAACTAATAGGACCTGAACCTAGAGAGAAATTGTAACCAGAAGTGGACTTGCAAGTCTATGAATCACCAACCCAATCTAAATCTATAAATCCAACCAAGTCAACCTCTATGCCAAATCTATAATGAATCACATATCTATGTGAACCCTATATGTAATGCAAGATCCTCTTAGCTACTTTCTAATGTAGCTCATGGGGTTCTTGCATGAATTTGGAGACAATTCCCACTGTATATGAAATGTTGAACCTAGTGTGAGTTAATTAGATGAGACTACCAACAAGTTGTCGATACCGAGTGGCATCAACCAATGGTGAAGAATAATCAGCCTCAAGCTTGACTCCTAATAGAAAAGGAGTCAGATATGGCTTGTAATCAGCCATGTGAAACTTAGCTAATAAGTCAAGAGCATACTTAGGCTATGCAAGAGAAATCCCTAATTCTGACTGTGAAATCTTAATGCCAAGGAAGTAGTGCAACAAACCCAAGTCTATCATGTCAAATCTATCCTGAAGAGATGCCTTCACCGCTACAATAGCTGATGAAGAACTCCCGGTGATCAAAAGGTCATCAACATATAGAACCAAAATCAAGAGCGAATCATCCTACCATAAGAAGTAGACATTGGGATCAGAATGGCACCTAGTGAAACTTGCTATGAGAAGGAAGGAATCCATCTTGGCATACCAAGCCCAAGGGGCCTGTTTGAGGCCATAGATAGATTTCCTAAGTCTACATACTAAGGAAGAATCTTAAACAAATCTTGGTGGCTACTCCATGTAGATCTCCTCTAGGTCTTTGTGAAGAAAGGCACTCTTCACATCCATCTAATGCACATCCCAACCATGTGCTATGACAATAGCCAAGGTGAGTTGGATAGAAGTCATCTTTGCAATGGGTGCAAAGGTCTCTAAGTAGTCAATGCCTGCCACCTGTGAGAAACCCTTGGTGACCAATCATGCCTTATACTCATCAACTGACCCATCTGCTACAAACTTGGTCTGATATATCCACCTACATCGAACCATCTTTCTTCCCTTAGGAAGTGAAGTCAAATCCCAAGTGTGATTTTTGATTAAGGAAGAATATTCTTCCTCCATAGCATTATCCCACTTAGGTACCCCTGATGCCTCTCAAAAAGTCTATGGATACAAAACTGAAGCAAAGAAGGCATGTGGATCTCTCTGCAAATCTCCCCTAGTACGTCTATCATCTATGAGATCTCCTACCCAAGTGCCAGCACTCTCAAGTGTCTGTCTGGCCCAAAGTGGCCTGAAAGTGGGTGAGTCAAGTGCTAACTCCTCATCCTTTGTCTGACTAGAGGTGGATGACTATGCATCACTATCCTCACTATCTGAACTCAAAGAAGAAGATGTCTCTGGCTCAAGAACTTGTTGTGGCTGATCTAAATTTGATGAGGAATCATCATGAAGAAGTAGATCCGATGAGGGAGAAGAAGTGTCAAGTGTTGAGTCTCTAGGACTCTCCTAAAAATGGACACTTCTCTTGATGAACAACTCATGAGTGACTGGATCTAGAAGGTGATATCTCTTAATACCATCCAAATATCCTACAAAGATGCAAGGCTTGGATTGATGTTCCATAGCTTTGTGTTTCTTCTTTAGAATGCAGGCCATAGCTGAGGATCTAAAAAATCTGAGGTGCTCAACATTAGGTTTCCTTTTATGCCAAGCTTTAAAGGGTGTTATCCCTTTCAAAGCTTTATGAGGAACCCTGTTGTGAATGTAGCAAGCACAATTGATTGCTTCAGCCTAGTACTGTGGTGCTAAGGATTTGGAGTGAATCATATAACTACCCATCTCTTTCAAGAACCTATTATTGTGTTTAGCAACCCCATTCTGTGAAAGACTGCAAGTGACTATGTGTTATAAATCAATCCCCTCTGTAGTGCAAAACTACTCAAATCTGATGCTGACATACTCCCCTCCATTATCAGTTCAAATAACCTTGATGGATATCTCACTTTGTTTCTCAACAAGAGCCTTGAAGTCTAGAAAATTTTCAAACACTTCAGACTTTTGTTTGAGAAAATATATCCAAGTGTACTTAGAGAAATCATCAATGAAAGTGAGGATGTACTTGGCCCTTGTGAAAGATGGTTTGGGAAAGGGTCCCGATACATCACTGTGAACTAACTCCAAAGGTTGTGAAGCCCTCCAAGCTTTGCCTTTATTAAATTTTGCTTCAGGATGCTTCCCAAGGGAGCACCCCTCGTAAAGTCCTTTTGAGAATTAGACACGAGGCAAGCCAATGACCATGTCATTTTTGCAAAGTTGCTCAAGATAACGATAGTTAAGGTGGCCAAACCACTCATGCCACAATTTGATAACTCCATTTGAATGAGTCAAAAATGTTTTAGGAGAAGAATCTGATGCAAAATGTGAAAATGTGTATAACCTGGCTTGGTGATCTGCCCTTCCCACTGCCACTGTAGTATCACTATGCAACTCCCTGATAGACACTGAATCTGGTGAAAACTCAACTTTCATGCCCTAACCAATGTGAGTGATTTGGTACACTAATAAGAGATTGGTTGAAAGAAAAGGAACACTTAGAACATTATTGAATGTTCCTTCTGTCATTTCAATTGACCCTCTCCCTATAATGGAAACTGATGTGTCATCACCCAAACTAATTGAAGTCATGCTACAAGGCTCTAAAGATGAAAACTCAACTAGTGAAGAGCCCATGTGGTGAGAAGAACTTGAGTCAATTACCCATGAAGATGTAGAAGTTGTTGTAGCTATAAGGGCTTTGCCCTTTTCTTTCTCCTTACCCTTGCCTTTTGCCTTAGTAGAATCTTGGGTAGATGAATTCTGCTTGATGGACTCAGGAACACCTATGTTGTTCTTCTCTAGAAGATGAGTTAGGTGATCTATTTGTTTCTTCATGCATTTGTGTTCATCAAGCCCTGTCTTTTTACAATAGGCACACATAACCTTCTCCTTCTTAGGTTTAGCATTAGAGAAGGAAGTCTCAGTGTTGTTTTTGTCAAGATTGGTGTTTTCTTTCTTCTTCTCTTGGTTCTTGTTCTTTTTCTTTTTCTCCTTTGTTGAAGTCTTATCCTTGCCATTTCCAGCTATCAAAGCTTGGGGTTGAGAAGACTTCACTGTGCCCATTTGAATTATCTTATCTTGCTCCCTAGTTAATTCGCCAATGAATGAATCCAAAGAAGGCATTTTCCATGTAGTGCCAAGGGCACTTTTTGTGGCATGGAAAGTGGAGATAAAGACTGAATAGCTTAGACCTAACTTTGTGAGAATAGAAAGATTAAGTTGATCATCTTTCTTCTCTATCCCATATTCTTTCAATTTCAATCTAAGGGCCTTAAACTTAGTGAAGAAGTTCTGTAGGGTGTCAAAGTTGCTAGGACTTAGACTTATGAGTTCATTTTTGAGCTCATGACCTCTCATCTCATCAAGCTTCCAAAATAACTTTTATAAGGTGTCCCATATGTCATTGGGAGTCTGAGAGGATTCTAGATGGAAGAGAATTTTGGGAAACACAAACAAGCTCATTAATCCATAGGCTTCATCACTACGGTTGTACCACTTGACCTTTTCAACATCTGTGTTAGGTTCTACTTCTGTACCGATGGTGATCCTATACAACCCTTTGCTTCTAAGAATGATTGACATTTTAACCTTTTATTCATGATAGTTGAAGGGTATTAGGGGTTTAAGTTGAAAATAATCCATTTTTAAGCTAAATTTAGGTGAAGTTGTGTTGATTGCAAGTTGTGAATGTATGCAGAAAGGAGAATGAAAGCAAGTTGTGAAAAGTAATCACAACCCCCTAAAATATTGAGCCCCCACCAAATATGCAAGTTCATGCTCAAAAGATGTTGGACTCAGCTGAAAATACATTTTAGAGCAATCAGTGTAAGACTAAAGCAAACAAGACATCGGACTCAGCCAAAAATGCATCTCAGCACACCCAAATTTTTTACACTTTATAAACTAGTGAATTTTTGAAAAATAACAAGTATACATTGTGGAGAATTTAATTACAAGCACTTTTGAAAAAAATGTCACCCAAAATTGAGCTACCGTTTGCAAGATATTAAAGTTACAATTTTCTTGTAAACTAGTGTTTTTGCAAAAAAAAGCACTAAAACATTAAAAAATAGTTGTTATGGGGAGAGAAAGTGGCCTTCCAACCACTCGTTGGATTTGGCATAGAATGAGGAATCAAAAATATTATTTTTGAGAGGGAATTGGCCTCGTGCTAACCCGGGACTCACCCTTCGTCTTTATAGGTCGAAGATACAAGTTAAAATTCAAACCCCTAAAATACAAAACTGTCTAAAATCTTTAATATTCAGTCAAATTGATTGATTTTTGTTTTATCAAGTCAATTTTAACTAAAAAAAATGAATCATAGATAGAATAATGGATGCCACATGTCCAAGGGATGCCAAATAAGATGCCAACTAAGGAAGGGGCGTCCAAAAGCAAACAGTGCAAAATTTGACTCAGAAAAGACAAAAGAACAGCAGCCTGTGTTAGACCATACGGCCTATCTGAGGCACCTTGCTGGAGACTGTGGTGTGGCATAACTTCACCAAAAAGGAGGCACAGAAGCTTGATTCTAAACAGTAGACCAAACAGCAAGCAAAACAACAAGTGGCATCCAAACAAGGCGCAGTTCTGATTTTTTTTTGCAAAAAACAAAACCAACCTGCAGACCTGGGCTGTACGGCTAGCTTGGCTGGTAGAAAAGAATGTCGTACAACTAAAGGAGGACTACAGACCAGAAGCTAGGTGCTTTGCTAGAAGAAAGGATGTGCCACTTTAAAATAGGAAGCCAAGAAAAGTGTGCAAAATGCAGAATCTTGGTGCTTGTGTTGGTGCTGATTGCTGCTGAGTCTGAAGTTCCTTAGAGGCACACAACAATGGCACCCAAGAACAACTGAACCAGCCCCTGGAGTGAAGACAACCAAGACACCCAAAGGCCAAAATGATACCAGAAATGATATTGATAGAATTTTTTTTAATTTTAGACCAAATCTAGAATTAAAAAATAAAGAGAACTCCACTCCTCTTGATTTCAAAATAAGCTAAAAGCATAATCACACACAAGATTACTGGGTTAGCTCTGATACCATATCGGAGTTGAATCCATAATCTGGATAATTTGAGTGCAATGGAGATGTGATCACACAAGTTGAAGCAAGTGCACACCACATAGATGCTAAAGCAATTTGAAAAATAACACAATAAGAGAAATTGCATAAGACAAAATGGAGAAAACCAAAATCTGATTAACATGAGATGGCCAAAGTGAGGACTACAAATAGGAGAGTACGTAAGTAACTCCTCCACAAAACGTGGACAAGGCACCCCAAGAATAAAATATAACTCCTCCATGAAAGGTGGTGACAAGGTGCTAAGAATAGAGAAGTAACTCCCATCAAGAGAGTTACTTATGACATTCTTATGACACCTATGACACATATATGACACACACCTCCACATAAGCTAGCCTATCCCACAAATGTAGGAAAACTCCATGTATGCACAAGAAATACAATTTCCCTAATTAATAAATAGGGAAAAATAAAAACCTACACTAATAAGTAATACTTATATTTCTTAAGCAAGAGAGTATTGTGTATCTTTCATTGGTATATAAACACTTGTGTGATATGCCCAAAGTTAATAGCTTATTTGATTATGCCAATATGTGCCATGTTTTACAACTATTTTTCTTATGATTTTGATGATTGTCTTATTTTTCAATTTTTCTTTCCCATTTCTTTATGGGTAGTGCGTAATAGATAAAGTATGAAAAATATTGAATTTATCGCACTATCAATTACCTATTTTATTTTTGAAGGATAATCTATTATTTACTACAAATGTTGATGGTAATCCAAACCATGAAATAATATGTGTCATCAAGAAGTGACTTATATCCTGTTTTATAGTAGACTATAAAGGTATGTCCTAGAACCATTTTAAAAAATATTACATGACTATAATAATGAAATTATGACCTTTTCATGATTCTAGATTTATATTTTTAGTTAAATAAAAGCCCAAATGGAACATGACCAAGGTAAAATAATGGGTTGAATTTCATGTAATGGAGAATTATTTATAATACTATGATTCTAACATTTGGATCATATTTTTGTATATTCATGGAATTTATATTCCATGGTAGGCCAATATTAACATTGACATAATAATTTATAGGACATTGCTTTGTCGTTAAAGTGACCTCCACATTCACTATCATATAATTAAAGTAAGGCTATTTTAGCTTCCTCATAGCTAAGACATTAGAATAACTACTCATTGAATGAAATTTGAAATAAATATCCTCAAATTAAAACATAAAAATTTGATTCCATTGTAATTTGTATTTATCATTATGTGTAGCATTTTATAGAATAGTAGACATATATAATAAATTATATATATCACTATAAAATTCTGAATTTATTATGTTTCAAGTAATTTCCAAGGTTTTTGAATCATCTAAAGTTGTTATAGTAACTAACACGTGTCTTAGTAGATGTATAGTAAAAATTAAATAATCATCATTGATTTTAATAGGAATTATGTAAGCAACATTATCCCATCAACATGTCTATTCTCCTTGTAAGGTATGATTTTTATTGAAAACGTTTCAAAATTCATTATTAGTCATCGTACCATTTATTTTTATGGGATTAATTATGCTTTTTTAGTTTGATAAATATCTAAGAATTGATTAAACACTAGCTGAGAATCTCCATATGCTTGTAGAGTTTTTTTTATAGTGTGTGTGTGATAAATAATCCAAGTATTAAAGCATCATATTTTGCTATATTTTCTGTATATAGAAATCCTAAGTGAGATGTAAATGGAAATGGTTTATCTTGAGGAGTAATGAAAACTATACCAACTCCAACACTAGTGGTAGATTTTGATTTGTTAAAATACATGGTCCAAGTGTCATTATCAATGTGATATGCACTAAAGTAATCACAAAAATAACCATTAATTAGATATGTATCTAGTAACACTGCCATAGGGAAATGATTCTTAATAACTTGTCATTTTACTTATTTATCATATACAAATTTAAAATCAAATTCCAAAAGTAACATTACCCATTTAACAATGTGTCTTGATAAGTGTGACTTAAACATGAGGAATGTAAGTGGATCAAATTTTCTAATAACTTGTGTCTCATTATTAAGTCATAATCTATATGTTTTGAACATAAGAGCTAAACATAATTTTTCCATTGCATTTTAATTTTTATTATAATCTACAAGTGTACAACTAATGTAGTAAATGACACACTCTATATGATCATCATCATATTGTCTAAGTAATCTTCTCAAGGCATGTTTTGTAGCTAAGATGTATAAAATAGAGGCCTATCTAGTCTCAGAGGCATGAGAATGGGTGGATTAAGTATATATTATTTGACTACATCAAAAATTTGTTGAAAACATTGAATTTTGTATCTTTTTTATAGGCACATGAAATATTGTGTCTTGTTAGTCAACTAAGCTACAAACCATATATTACTTGAATATTTCCTTGTAGAGACTATAATTACTTCAACCCTAATGGAGGAGGAATATTTATGGCATCTTTGATATTTTTAGGTCTATTTCAATACCTCCTTGAGATATGATATAGCTATGCAACTTCCTAATGTAACTCCAAATACACATTTTGTTGGATTTAAATTCACATTGAATCTTTGTAGTTGGTCAAATATATATTGTAAATATACAACATGCTCCTATCTATGTTTTGATTTTTACAGTAACTCATCCACATAATGCTCACCAATATTATGTATATAGTCTAGAAGATATATGTCATAGGTCTCTGGTAAGTAGTTCATCAATTATTTAATTTGAAGGGCACGACTACATAAAAAAATATTTCCCCATTATGTGATAAATTATTATTTTTAGTTTATAGGATTAAGTTTGAT
Organism: Torreya grandis; assembly: GCA_037957365.1. NCBI lineage: Eukaryota > Viridiplantae > Streptophyta > Pinopsida > Cupressales > Taxaceae > Torreya > Torreya grandis. The sequence goes on from JARHVA010001403.1 coordinate 2,250,994, forward strand.
TTGATTGTATCCATAAATACCATCCAAAAATGATAAAATTTTATAACCAATAGTAGAATCGATAATCATGCCAATGTTTGGCAATGGAAAATCATCTTTGAGGCATGCCTTGTTCAAATATAAATATTTTTTACAACATCAAGTGTCTCTATTAGGATTTATAATTGGTACTATGTTGGAGATCCACTCAGGATAATCAATAACTAAAATAAAACCCCCATCCAAATGATTTTTGATTTCATTTTTGACTACTAGGGCAACTTTAGGGTGATTTTTTCTATTTTTTTTGCTTGATGGGATTTACATTAGTGTATATTTATACATTATGCATTACAATTTTAGTATCAATTCCAAGCATATCTTTGTAAGCCCATGTAAATAACTTAGGTAATAATGTAAAAATTACTAAAGCATTCTATCTTCATCCTTATTTAACAAATATGTGAGAAGTATTGGCTATGGATCTTTATCTGTTCCATAATGATACTTGACTATCTCTTCAACAATTATATTTTATTTTATCACCATATATGGTGTTGTAGGAATGGTATCTATGCCATCTATTATGCTTTTGATACTTTATCTTCAATTTATTTAAAATATGTCTAGGTAATTATTAAATGGGGAAACCTATTCTCATGATAGAATGAAGGAAGATACTCATATGTATTAATGTATTCTCAAAGAGCATCATCATTTGAAAATTCATATAATGTCCAAATATCTATAGAATTTGTATCATCAATCATCTTAGGGTATACCAACTATAATTTAGATGTATTATGAATTTTCTATGCTAGCTCAAGATTTGATTTGAGTAATAAATAGTAATTAGTTTAGGCACTCCCTTCTTAGATTTGTTTGATTTATTATATGTAACCAAGTCCTTATCATCCTTTTAGATGAAATCTTTGAATTGGGTAAACAAATGTTTTATACCATTATTTGTATATATTTAATCCTAAAACCACACTGATGATAGTTTATTGATGATGATACCATTAAAGTGGAAGAACAAATTATTAGTTCTATTTATTTGGATGGTTGTGCATGTGGTTGAATATAAGGAATTCAATGATCTTTAGGTTGGATTAATGCACAATACTTGAAAGGTTCTTAATCCAAGTGACACGTATATATGCATACTTAATGAATAAAATTAAACATGCATGTAAAGTAGAGGTAAACATGTCCATATCATGTATCCATGGTCTTCCAAAAATGATATTATAATTAAGGTCATTAATAATGGATTGACAAACTATACCTCTCATGTGTGGGTTCATAATGATATTCAACATAGCTTGTCTAAGTACTTTTCATGAAATATTATCAAATCCTCAAATGTTCATATCTCAATATGGACAGTCTTGTGATTTTATATTAGGTATATTTAATAAATATATATTACAAATATTTAATCCTAGTCCATTATCTACAAGGACCCTTTTGATAGCTTTGTTGTGCACATAAACTTGGAAATATAAGGGGAATGTTGATCTATGATATGCTTGGGAAGTAATTCCTCATTTTTGAAAGAGATATTTTCATATGTCCATATTAAAGTATTAATGATAAGCCACATAAGGTGGCTGTGTTATTGGTAAAATTATGTTGCATAATGATTCATAAAGAACATATTTATACATAAGTATTATTTGGATCAACTCTAATATTGAAATCTTAGCATGGATATTTTTTAGTTGATCAATGATATAATACTATTTGGGTTGATAGACGTACATTTTTTGGGGTGTCAAAGTGGTCCACAATCAAGGATAAATTATATAGGGTATAATGAATGAGGATGAATATATATGGAGTAGTGAAATCTAAAGAATAAATCACAAGAGGAAGAAGCTTGTCTTCACAGTAAAAAGTTGCATTAGCATTCATTAGCTAAAATGTAAATAATAATTTACTTTATATAGTGAGGAATTAGGTCACCTAAAAATAAAATTAACTAAACTTACAATTGGAAAATGACTTAAAGTAAATTTCCCCTAATGACCTATTATTAACCTAAGTAAGTTAATTAGATAATGTAGGTAAAACCACATAGTGGGAAAATTATTTCACTAACACTCCCCCTCAAGTGTAACTTAGATGGGTAGAAGAATTAGGTCTCAATGTAGAAGCTTGATGAGGTACACAAGTACATAGAGATGATTTCCTAGAGGAGGAGGAAGATGAATTTGCCTGAACCCTAATAAGAGCCTACAAATAAAGATACTTTCTCTTAATGAATGGTTTGGTGAATATATCAACAATTTTGCTCCATTGTCTAGATGTAATGGAGGTAAATGACTTGATCATGGATGAAATCCCAAATGAAATTTATGTGAATATTGATATGATTTGTCCATTGATGGAGGAATATATTGATCTAGATTGTGCTTTGGTTATCATAGAAGATGATTATTGGTCATTAAAACTGGATGCCAAACTCAGTTAAAATCCCTTTAAGCCAAATAGCCTTAGTGGTAACATTAAAAACTCCTATATATTATACCTCAATAGAAGAAAAATTAATAAAATTATACTTCTTGATTGAACAACTAATAGGACCTGGACTGAGGGATAAACTATATCTTGAAGTAGAATTACAATTTTAAATATCATTGACAAAATTTGAATCCTAAAACTATGAATACCCTGAATCCTAAATGATATTACAATTAAGGAAGAATATTCTTAGCTTCTTTTTAGTGTATCATAAAACTATGAGTACCCTGAATGTAGTGGCTAATATTCTTAGCCTCTTTTTAGTGTATCTCATGTGGTTCCTACATAAACTAGAGACCACATGAAATATTATCCACATTGTATATGAAATATTAGGTCTAGTGTAAGGTAGATGAGATTTCCAACAAGTTGTCGATATGAAGTACAATCAACTATAAGAGATGTAAAATTAGCTTGAAGCTTCACACCAGATAGAAAAGGAGTTAGATATAGATTATAGTTATCCATATTAAACCATGCAATCAAATCAAGAGCATAATTGGATTATGTAATAATGATTCTATAATTAGACTGAGAAATTTCAATCCTAAAAAATTAGTGCAACAATCCCAAGTCAGTCATTGACAACCTATTAGAAAAAGTAGTTTTCACTATTATGATGGTGGATAAATAACTCCTTATGATCAATAGGTCATGCACATAGATAGCTAGAATCAATAGTGAATCATCCTATTTAAAAATGTAGACATTATAATTAGACTGACATCTTATGAACCCAATTAAAAGAATAAAGGATTCCATCTTGGCATACCAAGCTCAAGGAGCTTGTTTGAGGCCATAGATATATTTCTAAAGTTTATAAATTAAGGAAGAATATTCCATAGATCCTTTTGGTTTCTCCATGTATATTTCCTCTTTGAGGTCACTACGAATAAAGGCACTCTTAACACCCATCTAATGAACATCCTAATGATGTATTGTGGAAATAGAGAGAGTAAGTCATATTGAGTTTATTTTAGTAACTGGGATGAACATCTTAGTATATTCAATGCCAGATACCTAAGAAAAAACCTTTGATACCAAACATGTTTTGAAATTATTTATAGACCCATCTACTATAAAATTTATTTTGTAGATCCACTTACAACGAATAATTTTTCTTACCTTAGGAAGAGGGACTAAATCATAAATGTTGTTCCTCAACAAGGAACCATACTCCTCTTTCACAATAGTATCACATTTAGGAGTGCTTTATGCCTTATGAAATGACTAAAAATTAGAAGTAAATGTAATGAAATCATATGGGGCATTCTATAATTATGAATGGGTTTGCCTAGTGTCTGATATATCTCCAACCCATTGGCCATCACTTTGAAATGTTTATCTATCCCAAATAAGAATAGTGATTAGAGAGTGAATATGATATTCCTCATCCTCCAAATATATTTTGGGAGAAGGAGGAGGTGAATCCTCATCACTATTCTCGTCATCATAACTAAAATAATAATCTGGATACTCATGAAGCTACTTACATGGACCTAAATCATAAAAGTTGTCATCAAATTATAGTGCATCCAAGGAAGGGGGAGGAATGTCATGTGTAGATACTTTAGGACCCTATTAAAACTGAACACTCTTGTCAATGAAAAAATCATGAGTGGTGTGATGGAGGATCCTATATCCCTTAACATCCTTGGGATATCCAATAAAGATGCAAGGATGACTTTGAGGTTTCGTTACCATACACTTCTTATTTAGAATGTGAGCCATAGCAAGAGATCCAAATAGTTAAAAGTGATTCAATATAGGTTTATAACTACTCTAAGCTTTAAAAGGAGTGATTCCATTCAATGCCTATTAAGGAACTATTGGCCATTTTTGGCCCACATACCAAGCTTGTGCCCAAATGGATCAAGTTGATAATTGATGACCATATGAATAGGTTTTCTAGATGGAATGAGTGGACCAAAGAGATCATACATTGTGCAAATCTTTTGAAACACTTGAAGTCCACTTAAAGTGTAGTTTATCAATTTCTAAGGGACAAGTCTACATGGAAAATAGAAGGATCCAATTAGGTCTCCATGGTGGTCATAACATTCAAGAGCATAAATAAAATTTTGTATAAGCCCTAGGAGTTCATTATAACCTTGAAATATTGAACAAAGGATGAATTGGGAAAGTTTAAAGACAAGACCATCACTAGGACATCATCTAAAAATGCATCAGACCAATTCACATATGTATTTTATAAGTCCACTCAAAAAGCATTGCCAGCTAAAATATTGTAGTTCCATGTAGTTATTCATGCCAAGAACATGTTATGAAAGTTTCATGTCTACATAAGATTTTTAGCTCAAGTTATAAGTGTTCAAAATTGAATCTATAGAGTAGGATGTTGATGCAAGTGTCAAGTTTGAGCTTCTTAAAATAACCAATTAGATTAAAAAATCCTTAAAAGATTTAAATTTGAGTAAGATCTAACTGTCTATTTGAGCTGACATTCTGACACATGATATCTAATGGTTCACAGTAGGGTCAAACAAGTAAAATGGTCCCTAGGTTAAAGCCATTTAAATAGATATGAGTTGCCCAAGATCTAATGGTGTGGATTAACCAAGTAGAGATCTAATGGTGCATGATCACTAATAGGAAAGTGGGCCCAATCAAGATATTTTGCTTGTGTTGCTTCATACACCTTGATTCAATGGTATGAGATTAGTCAAAAAGTCAAGGAGCTTAAGAGGCCACCACATGCCGTAAGTACAGAAGCTGACAAACTAACAATAGGATCTTGGGATTAACACATGATTGACAAGTGGCATGAGCATGTTTAAGATAGAAGAGAATCGATGGACCACATTCATTTTTACCAAAATGATATAATGTTGTGAGGGAAGTTAATAAGTTAACTAAATCAATGAGGCCAATGAGAGTAAAGATAGGTTAGATCATTTTAATTATCCTGAGAAATATTTGATGAATAAAGTCAAATCTAAGGACCTATTTTTTACCAAGGTAAAGAGGTCTTATAGGGTCATTATTATACCATTAGAGATCAATTGAATGCCATGAAAAGGATAAAATGATGCAATTAGATATAAATAACATATAAGAGGCACCATTGAATCTAAGTATAGACATTTGGTTTAAATATCCATGGCACACAAGGTCCATTCTATAGTTGTGTTCACCATTCTTTCAAGAAGGATCCCTATATGTAATGAGATCTTGCTTTGTATATATGTTAAAAGGAAAAAATAGGTCTTATGGACCTAGTAGAGATAAAGAGCAAAGTTGTGCATTCTATAGGTTTGCATCAACATATGTGGCTATAAAAAACCAATAAAGGAGATTGGTTTTCTATTTATAGAAATTATCTAGACTATATTTGATCAAGGGTAGATATTTATGATTATGAAGAAGCTCCTCATCCTTTAACATGGGCATATTTTTTACAAACAAATACCTAAATGCATAAATCCATGATTATATTAGATTCATGAGCATAAATTTTTTGTCTTTGGTGGGAGATGGTGTGAAAGATCAAAGAAAAGGATCTAGTGGTTAGGACTTGTAGATAGGAGCATTCAATACATCTTCAGAACCTTTGGGGACTTTCCAATTCAATAAGCCATGAGCAGTGTCTTGATTGATCAAAAAAGGTGGCAATGTATTCATTGGAATAAAATGTGGTAGCTTAGGTTCAATTAATGACTCAGGATGGTGTGTTCCCTCTCTAATGGTGTGCTCCCACATTCTTTATCTATCTCTTCTCCTTTATATCCTAGTCTCATTCTGATTATGGGGGTTTTCATCTCTTAGAAAAATTCATTCTTTTCTAAGATAAGGATATTCATTGACACTCTTTGCAAAAGTGTGATCATTTTATATGGCTAAACCCCATCAAAACTTCCTTTTAAAGTAATAAAATCAACTCTTTGCCTACCTCTTGATTTCAATTAGTGCTTAGTATGCTTGTGTATGATGAAATTTTGAAGGAAAGTCTTCCTAATTTGATGCCCTTTTACTTGCCTCTTTGAATATGTTTTCAAGCTAACTTGTAGGTCTAGATTAGTGTTCTATTTGGGACCTCTTCTATGAATTATTTATGTAACTAGTGAGATTATGAGGTTGTGTGAGTTATATTTGTTCTTATGTTGATCTAGTGTGGCTTCAAGATTGTATGAGTGTCCATTTTAACTTTGGTGCATCACCTTTTAGCCTTATTAGGAGCCCTATAACCCTATTCTAACCCTTTTCTCATTAATTTTCATTAGTTTAGTTGAGCATCAAGAGAAATTTGGCCTTCTCTATAATTCCAACCCCAATATAGGTGACCCACATTTTGGGGTTGTTCCTATTATTTAGCTCAATTGGAGGGATCCTAAATAACTCTCTCCAAGGGTGCAAATTGAGACTACAATAGTTTATGGCACCCCTAGTGGGACCATAGTTCAAGAAATATTGATCAATTTTGATGCTAGCATGATCAAATTTGTAGATGTTAAGCTCCCAAGAAATAACATCTGATGACTCCAAAAGGAAGATACAACATTATAGTAGCAGAATAGTGACTTCTTCTCATGCCAAATTTGACAACAAGGTTAGCTTCAAGAGGTATTCCTTTTGAATTTGTTGAACTTCCTTTAAATTTAGAAAAAATATTAAGGTTTGCCAATACACATCCATATTAGGGAACCTTTGCTCCTAAGTCATTTTAAAGGCCTACCCTTGCAAGAAGACCTTTAATAAATCCTTTCATTCCCATGGTAGCCCCTAAACCTTTTCACTTTGTGGCCTTTAATGGCCAAAGTCCTCTAGACCTAGTTGAATATGATCCTATCCCAATTGCATCCCTTAAAAAGTGTTCCTTATTATACTAGAGACCAAACTACAACACCTTTTGATCACCTCATGGACATAGCCCATTTATACAATATCCATAATGTCACTTAGGAAAATATAGCTATTAGGTTACTAGTTACTTATTTTAAAGGAAAGTCCCTAGATTGGTATAAATGTCTTGCTAATAATTCCATTCAAACATGGGACCAATTAGGTGATGCCTTGTGTAAATGATTTGAGGACAAAAGTGATCATTTGTCACTTTCATAGTAAATAACTACCATTAAGATAGCTCCTCATGAAATCATGCAAGACTTCAACACAAGGTTCTAAAAAACATGGGATAGAATTCTAGTCTTAGTTAGACCAACCCCTAACTTTGCTTTCCTCTACTATTTGAGATCTTTAAATAGTGATATAGCAGTAATGATTCAATCTATGTGAGGGAATATACTTCCAGATGCTTATGAGGTAGCCATCAAAGCAGAAAATTATCTAGTTCAAGTTGGCAAGCTTATACCTAGACCATTAATTCCCTTATTTACTAAAGTTAGACCACCTCCTATTCCTATCCCTCCACTTGAAGTCATTCCTTCTATGCTAATAATTATTTTAATACTTGCACCAAAACAAGAGAAAGATTCTACTAGTGGATCTAGTGATTCCCAAGAGCAAAAGCAATTTTAAGAGCTCAAGAGCATGTTCCAATCCTTGAGGAGTGAGTTAGTGAATGTCAAAAGGTAGCAGTCTTTCAATAGGCCTTATCAAGGTTCATATCAACCTCAACAACAAGCATTTCAAGAAAATAGGCCACCATACAAAGGGAACTACTAAGGCAAGGGCCAAGGTTAAAATCAAGGACAAGGGAAGCATGGCTATAATAGGAAAAATAACTACAATCCTAATGTTGAAAGCACTTATAACACCTTGGTCCTAGTTCAAAATAGTGTGGCTTAATAAGCTAAAGGTACCATGCCTTGGAATCAATATTTTAGGAAATCCATTATTCTAACCACTAATTTCACCTAAACATTTATTAATCAATGTTAGAAAGCTATTAATTTTAGGTACAACCAATATCTTATGGCCCAAACTATAGAGATATCTATGATGACCAAGCCAGAGGAGCCTCAATAAGGTCAAAGCAATGATCAAGGATTAGGCCAGTTGAGTGCCATAATGATGAACTCTGAATAAGAAGAGTGTTATACACTCAACCAAAAATCTAGCTCCAACCATGGATGAATTCTAGTGGCTATAAATATTAGATTCAAAATAAGGAATATGGATTATAACTAGGAACCAAGTAAGGAGCCTCCTATCATGACTCCTTCAATATCAAATCTAGTTGGACATGTTGTTATTCCAAAGGTCCCAATAGTTCTAAGGGGTTAAAATTAGGTAAATGTCTTGGTCCCTAAAAACTCACAAGATTAAGATACAATTATGGCCCCTAAAATACAACCAAAGGTTTTTGGTCACCCATCAATATTGTGGAATAAATGAAGTCCAATGTGAGTGTGCTGATGTGGGACATACTCTCCATGCCTAGTCAGGTGGATATCCTTCAATAAGGACTATCAAAGATCAATGTTGCAGATAAGCCACCAAGCAAGGAGAGTGTCGTCCTTACCAATGCAACTAAAGGACCAAATAAAGGGTAATTATGTAAAATACTTATGCCTCCTCCCTACTATATACCAATGATTATTGGCAACTCTCTAGTGCACAATTTCTTAGTGGATAGTGGGGCTAGTACCTTGGTAATACTAAGGTATATAGCTGATCATCTTGGACTAAAATGTGAGCCCTAATCTAAAGGAGTGATACAACTAGATGGTTCCTCCACCAAGCCATCTGGCATAATCAAGGACCTCAACTTGACCCTACATGCTTATCCTAGTATCTTAGTGGCTCAAGATGTATTGATCTTAGATGTGCCTCCTTGCTTTTCACTATGCCTATCCAGGGAGTTCACATAAAATATTAGAGCCTACCTTGTAGCAGATTGATCATATATGGAATTTAGAATAAGATATGGGTCCAAAGTGTTAATAAAATCTAATCCCATTGCACAATTTCTCATAGAGCCCTATGGGCCAAATAATATCAACATCAATTGCATAATCATTGATGAGGATGAATTTTCAATGGGGAAAGAGCTAAACACTCATCCAAAGGAAATACTAGATATGTTCTTGGATGAGTTATGGAATGATAGCCAATTGGTAGACCCCTTTGAAGGTGTTAAAGAAAGGGACTTGGGTGTCCATTAGTTACATGAAGAAATCCAATCCATGCCATCTCTCATGAGGCCTCAAGAAGACCCTAGTGGTATATGGAAATTGTTCTTTGATGGCTCAAGGAAAAAGCATGGAGTGGATATAAGCGTTATGCTAATTTCCCCCACAAATGGCAAGTACTTCTCTTCATATAGGTTTCAATTTAGCTACTCATACAATATAGTAGAATATGAGGGCCTTATTCATGGCCTTCAATGGGTTAGTAAGAGAGGTATTAAGTAGTTGAAATTCTATGGGGATAGTGAAATAGGTGTGCACCAAGTTAGAGTCTAGAAAGCCACTAAGAACCCCTTAATGAAGTCCTATAAACATAGAGTGTGGGATCTAATTGAGGACATTGAGGCCTTCAACATCTAATCAATGCCAAGGGACCAAAATCAACATGATGATAGACTGGCAGTTGTGGGGGATCATTTTGATATCCCCAATGAATTTGAAATGACCTTGGTGTAACCACTTGTTAAATTTGTAATAAGACCATGAGTGCCAGATAATGAAACTCATAGGCAAGTCTTTGAAAATTAAATACCTATTTTTTACAGTAGGAAGCATAGTTCTCTATCAACCAAGGGAAGTTGTAGCATCCATATGGGGAAAAAATTATATAATTAAGGTCCAATAAGCTTCTTAAAGGGCTAGTCACCCTATAATGTCTCTTTCATGAAGGAGACTATATGAGGAAGGATAAAGCAATTATGTGAACTAATGAAGAGAACTATGAGAGAGTTATTATTGTTGAGGACAAGCTCCTCAAGCTTAGAAAGGTAAGCACTAAAGTTGAAAGGCATGATTTCATAAATATTTTTAAGTAATATGCAAACATCTTTGCTTAAAAATATGGTGGCCTAAGGGGATTTAATCTTGAATTAGCCTAACACATTATAGAACTAGAGGCTAATGCCAAGCCTATTAGGTAGAAGTAGAGGCCCATAAACCCCAATATTGAAGAGCTCATGAGGAAGGATTTAACCAAGTTGATTGAATATAAGATCATCTTTCCAATTAAGCACTCCTCATAGGTAGCTAATCTAGTACCTATTAGGAAGAATAATGAGGAGATAAAACTTTATGTGGACTTTAGGGATCTTAATAGGGTCTCTTTTAAGGATCACTACTCTCTACTATCCATAGATTGAATTCTTCAAATAGTTTCTGGCTCAAAACATTTCTCTCTCTAGGATGGGTATTCAGGTTGTAACCAAGTGTTAGGGAGAGAGGAAGATCAATTCAAGATTTCCTTCACCACCAAGTGGGGCACATTTGCTTACTAAAAGATTCCCTTTGGATTGTTTAATGTTGGGGAAACCTTTCAAAGAGTAATCAACATGGCCTTCTAAGTATTTATAAATCAAATGGTAATGGTATACTTGGATGGCATCATATTTTTCTCCAAGAAATATAGTGATCACATTGACCATCTAAGGTTGATATTCCAAAGATTCAAAGAGTATGGAATCTCTCTAAATCCCAATAAGTGTGTATTTGATGTGCATAAACTCGAGCTACTAGATCATATAATTTCAAAATAAGGATTATCTATTAACCATGATAGATTAAGTTATATCTTAGCATTTTCCTTACCAAAGCACAAGAAATGGATCTAGATCTTTGTTTGGAAGATCAACTTTATGAGATGGTTCATACCTAGTTTTACAAACCTAGTCAAACCCATCACCGCCATGCTAAAGAATATCCAAGTGTTTTCTTTGTTAGATGAAGGCCAGGAAACCTTTAAGGCCATTAACAAGGCCATTGCCCAAGCCCCCTCACTCTTGAATTTTGACTTATCCAAAGACTTCATCTTGTACACCTTTACCAATATTGACAACATATCAACTATGTTGATGTAGAAAAACGACAAAGGAATAGAGAAGATAATTGCCTTATTTAGTCAAGGGATAAAATCTTTAAGAATTTTAGTCTCATGCTCTCTAATAGTAGGATCCATATTATGGTGTCTCATCTTGGAGTTAGGGACTTCCTCCTTAACAAATATTTGAATAAGAAGAGAGCAGACTAGATCACCAAAGTTAAAGAATATGATGTGGAAATCAAGGTCACCAAGATGGTCATAGGTAAGGGATTATGTGAGAACATGGTAGAGGATCTCCAATAAGACAAAGAAGTCTTGCTAACCCAAGAAAACTCATATTCAAGTGCACCTCCACTCCAAAAGAGTTGGCTTCAAGACATGACTCACTTCTTGATAGTAGTAGAATGCCCCTAAGGTTTGGACAGAGCCAAAATAAGGTATTTCAAGCTTCAATCCATACCTTATTTATTAGTTGATGTTATACTTTTTAGAAGGGAATGTTATGGGGTACTCCTTAGGTGCATAGATGATGATCAAGTGACCAAGCTCTTGGAGCAATTTCATGATGGACCTGTAAGAGGTCATTTTTTACCTAGAACCACAATAACAAAGGTAATGAGGGATGGTTATTACTAGCTTAATATTTTAAAATATGCTCATGCATGGGTTATAAAATGTTAGAAAAGTGTTATCTTTATAGGAAATAAGAATTTATCATCCTTTCTACTCAATCCAATTCATGTGGAGCAACCCTTCATGCAATGTGGGTTAGAATTCATAGGGATGATTAATCCACCATCAAGTACAGGGCATAAGTGGGTGCTCATTACAACTGAATACTTCACTAGGTGGGTGGAAGACATTGATACGAAGGAGGCTAATGAATGTGTATTTTTGAATTTCTGTGATAATCTTATGACCAGTTTTGGTATCCCAGCCACTATCATTTTGGACAATGCATTGACATTCCTTGGTATGAAGACAAGTGAGTGGAATCTCAAATTGGGAATCTACCTCAACATCTATTCCAACTACTATCTTCAAGTAAATGGACTAAAAAGTTCCATAAATAATAACCTACTAAGGATCATTAGGAGGACCATGGAAGAGAATCAGAAAACATGGCACACCAAGATAAGGACTACCTTATGGGATGATAGAGTTACTTCCAAAGCTACCATTGGAAATTCTCCATAAGTTTTTGTGTATATAAAGGAAGCCAAGCTGCCTATATTTCTTGAGATACCTGAATTATATTTATCCCATCATATTTATTTGATGGAGGATGAGCCCATGAATATGAGGATGATAAAGCTCATGGAGCTAGAAGAAACCAGAAACTGTGCCATGAAAACTTTGGAGTCACATCAAGCTCAGGTCAAAAAAGACTTTGATAAGAGAGATAAAACAAGTATATTCAAGGAAGGATACTTGGTCATCAAATGGGACTTGAATAATGTCAAACTAGGCAACCATACCAAATTTGATAGCATATGGAGTGGTCCTTATGTGATCTATAGATACAAGAAACATATTGCTTTTCAGCTTGCCCAACTAGATGGAGAGGTATTACCCATCCCAATTAATGGCATTCATTTTAATATTTTTTATTAGAAAAATTACATCCATTGTAACATATTATACATATTATATTATATTTTATGCTTTACTCTAAGTGCTTTGTGTACATTTTCTTTTCGTTGTGTTTTTCCTTTTCAACAAGTGCCTTGGGAACTTTATTGTTATTTTTATTTTGTTATTATTGATTTAAAGTAGGTTAAAAATAGGGATATCCTTATTTTATCTTCATGATCAGTTGAGAGAAGACTTAGGATTCCATATGCCCAATGCACTAGATAAGGCAAAATAGACTAGGTTCTCAAGCATAGTAAGCATGCTTCTCTATGAGTCACTAAAGATGTTGGCCATTTTTGGACCACATAACAAGATTTTTTCAAAATTAATTAGGTTACTAATTGATGAGTATATGAATATGTTTTTTGGATGGAATGAGTGTACCAAAAAGATCATGCAACTTACAAATATTTTGAAACAATTTAAGTCCACTTAAAGTGTAGTTTGTCAATTTACAAGGGATAAGTCTACAAGGAAAACATGAGGATCCAAGTATGTCTCCATGGTGGTCATAACATTCAAGATCATAAATAAAGTTTTTTACAGGCCCCATGATTTCATTATAACCTTGAAATATTGATCAAAGGATGAATTAGGTAAGTTTAAAGACTAGATCATCACCAAGATGTCATTCAAAAATAGAGTAGACCAATTCAAGTATGTATTGTATAAGTCCACTTAGAAAGAATCACCAACCAAAATATTGTATCACCATGTATTTATTTATGTCAATAACATTCTCTACAAGTTTCTTATGCATGCAAGATTTCTAGCTAAGGTTCTAAGTGTTAAAATTTGAATACGTACAGCAGGATGTTCATACAAGTGTTAAATTCAAGCTTCATAAAATGACTATTTAGATTCAAAAATGCTTAAAAGATTTAAATTTGATCAAGATACAATGGTCTTCTTGAGCTCGCATTCTAACACATGAGATCTAATAGTTCAATCTAGGTTTAAACAGGTCAAAAGGTCCCTAGGTTAAATACCTTTAAAGAAATATAAGTTGGCTAAGATCTAATAGTGTAGATCAACCAAGTAAAGATCTAATGGTGCATGATCACTGACAAGAAATTGGTCCTAGTAAATATCTATATCTCATGATGCTTCATACACCTTGATCCAATGATACAAAATGCATCTAAAAGTCAATGATCTTAATAGGTCACCATGTGGCACAAGCACATAAGCTAACAAACTATCAATAGGATCATGAGATTAATGCATGATTGACAAGTGACATGAGCATGTTTAAGTAGATAGAGAATCGATGGACCATGTTTGTTCATACCAAGATGATATAATGGTGTGAGGGAAGTTAATAAGTTAACTAGATCTATGAGACCAATGAGAGTAAATACATGTTAGAGAATTTTAATTAGCCCAAACAATATTTGATGAATAAAGTAAAATCTAAGGACCAATTTCAACCAAAGAAAATAAGTCTTGTAGGGTCATTGCTATTCTATTATAGATCAATTTAATGCCATGAAAAGGACATAATGATATAGTTATATATGAAGAACATAGAATGGGCACCATTGAATCTAAATATAGACCTTTGGTTCAAAGATTCATGGCACAAAGGGTTCATTCTATGGTTGTATTTTCCATTATTTCAAGAAGTATCCATGTATTTAATGATCTCTCAATTTCTATATATGCTAAAAGGGAAAAATAGGTCTTATGGACCTAATAGATATCAAGAAAAAATCTATACATTCTATAGATCTACATCGACATACATGGTTATAGGTTAACCAATAAAGGAGATTGGTTTTCCATCTATAGAAAAGATCTAGTCTAGATTTGATCAAGGGTAGATATTTGTGTTTATGAAGAAGTTCCTCATCCTTTAGTATGGGCATATTTTTGACAAATAGCCACCTAAATGCACAAAGCCATGATTCTATTAGATCCATGAGCATGAAAGTTTAATCTTTAATGGGAGATGGTGTGAAAGATCAAAGAAAAGGATCTAATGTTTGGGACTTGTAGATAAGAGCATTTAATGCATCCTTCAAACTTTTGGGGACTTTCCTATTTGATATGACATGAGCAGTGTCCTAATTGATCAAAAAAGGTGGAAAGGCATTCATTAGAGAAAAAGGTTGTAGCTCAAGTTCAATTAGTGACTTGGGATGGTGTGATACCTCTCTAATGGCATACTCCCACATTCTTTATTTCTCTCTATTCTCCTAGTCTCATTCCCATTATGGGGGTTCTCAGCTCTTAGATTTTTTTATTCTTTTCTATGAAAAGGATATTCATTGAGACTTTTTCAAAAGTGTGCTCATTTGATATGGTTAAACCTTGTTAAAATATTATAAGAATTACCTTTTGAAGTAATAGAATCAACTCTTTTCCTACTTATTACTTTCAATTAGTGTTTAGTATGCTTGTGTATGGTGAACTTGTGAAGGAGAGTCTTCCTAATTTGTTGTCTTTCTACTTGCCTCTTTGAAGGTGTTTTCAAGATAACTTACAAGTATAGATTAGTGTTTTATTTGTAACTTATTCTATTAATTATATATGAAACTAGTGAGATTGTGAGGTTGTGTGAGTTATATATGTTTTATAATGATCCAGTGTGGGTTTAAACTCATATAAGTGTCCATTTTAACTTTGGTGCATCAATTTTTAACCTTATTTGGATCCCTTAAAACCTATTATAACCCTTATCTTAGTAAGTTGTATTAGTTTAGGTGAGCATCAAGAGGAATTTGTCCTTATCTAGAGGTCCAACCCCATTATAGATGACCCATAACCTAGGTTTGTTCCCATTGTGTATCTTAATTAGAGGGATCCTAAATAACTCTCTGTAAGGGTGAAAATTGATCCTATAACAATAACTTGGTTATAGATATAACAAGCACAATTGATGGATTTGTTTCAATACTAAGTGTAAGAGACTTGGAATGTAGCATACAATTGGCCATTTCCTTCAAGGACCTATTGTTGTTCTCTACAACACCATTATACTAAGGATTATATGTAATTTTACATTGTAGTTTAATCCCCTTTGATGTATAAAATTAATCAAAATGGTTATTGATATACTCATTACCATTACCAATGTGTAAAATCTTGATGGATTTACCTAACGATTTTTATAGAAGTGCCTTGGAGTCCTGAAAATGATCAAATAACTCTAATTTCTACTTAAGAAAATACACCCAAGTATGCCTTGAAAAATCATCATTAAAATTAAGCATGTATTTATTCATGTTTAATAAAAGTTTTGGAAATAGATCAGTAATATCATTATGGAAAATATACAATATCTATTCATCTCTCTATGATTTAATCTTGTCATACTTGTCCTAAGGATGTTTACCATGTATGAAACCTTGGTAAACTCTATCAAAAAACTTGACTTGTGGCAACCCTAAAACCATGTCTTGATGACTAAGTTTCTCTAGGTAGTGATTATTGATATGGTTAAATTGATCATGCCATTATAAACTAACCCTATATGAATGAGTGAGCAATACATTATGAGTGAAATTAGACAAAGTATACAATCATGATTGGTAAACTGCTTTCCCAAATACAATAATGGAGTCATTATCTACTTCCCTAATAATCATTGAATTGGGTGTGAACTTGACTTTCTTTCTTGAACCGATGTGAGTAGTCTGATAAATAGATATGAGATTGGTGCATAAAGAGGGAAGACATAGAACATCATGAAATGTCCCATCATTCACTTAAATAGTTCTAATCCCATTAACTGGAATGGATGTATCTTCACCCAATAAGATGAAATTAATAGATTAAGGCTCCAAGGATGAGAACATGTCATGTGATGAATTTGTTATACTAAACAAAAACCATTCTTAAAATTTTGAATAAGGATCTAATGTAGTCTAAAAATCCTAGGTTGGTCTTCAAAATATTTTCATTGACATTCGTATGTGCACCTAACTATGCTTCAGACTTTTATAAGTTCTTATTCTTCATGCAAATGATTTTCATTATGTGTGTTGATCAATATAAATGCAATGAGAACTCTCCCACCCCCACCCTACATTACCCAAATTTTCAATTTTTGATTTATTAAGACTACCCATTTATGGTGTTCAAGTTTTTGGCATATATATAGGTTTTTCATATATGCACATGAACTATAAAACTAAAACCCTAAGTTTCAAACTTTGCATATTTCACACTTCACAAATTGTACATTTCACATATTTTTGCACTTCAAAACTTTTACTCTTATGGGAAGTTGATCTTCAAAAAATTTATTCATCAGAATCCCTAGTTTTATTAGGTCATGTAATTCAACATTTTAATTCTTTTCACCTTTTGTCTTCAAAAATTTTATTCATCAAAATCCTTGGTTTTCACAAGTCACATACTTTATCATTTTGATTTTTTACATTTATCTTTGTGAAAAGTGTTCATCAGACTTTTTGTTCAGAAATGTTATTGAAAAATTGTGTTTGTTAAAACTTTTATGCATCATGAAACTTATTTGTCATAAATTTTGTCTTAGACATCTTTGAGCTTCTGGTTCACAAAAACTTTTGATCATAACTTTTGTTCACAAGACTCACTCTTCACAAATTTCATCTTCACATTTTACACATCTAAGTCATCATGAGATTTAAATAGCTCATTTCAAAGGCATGCCACATGGCACACTTAATTTTACATGGAATTAATTATAGGGTGAAACTTATCTAAGGTTACAACATGGAATTTATCTGAATGTATATAAATTCTTCATGGCATAACTACTAAAGTAAGTGTCAAATTTTGAATTAAATGAGTAAAACAAGCTTGGAGATGTTGGGCATTAACTATGTATGAATTACAATTAAAGTATCATACTTAAAACTATATGATTAAACTCAGAAGAGACATGATGTAGGGGCATCTTATAAGTATGTTACCATGATGTCATTTTTTGTTTGAAATAGGTTAGGAAGTGTTCTAGAGTTTTTTTAGGTCTTTTGGAGTCATTATCAGGTGTCTAAGGTGTTCACAATTCAAAGGATCTTTATGAACTAATTTAGGGTTCTTATGTCTTATAAGTCTTATGACATGATTATATGTGGTTAGTTATATGATTTTCTCAAAATCCCTCTGTGGAGTAAATTTCAAAAAATGGTTATTGGTTTTGTAGGAAGATATAAGGTTTGTATTTTGGTAGTTTTGATTATATTTAATTTATATAAATAGGATGAATCTCAGATGAATAAATTTCCTTTTGTTAGTAATGATCATTTTATCTTACATGATTCAGTGAATGATAGTTATTACTGATGATAATCAATCTAATAAATATGGTAAGGGTGTTAATGGTAAGTATTTATTGTTTCCATTGTATAATAATTGCATGAATCAAGTGTATTGTATTTTCATTTTCTTAGAGAGGTATAAAATCGTATTGAAACATATTGTTCCCTCTAGAGTTTTGAGACAAGACAAACTTTAGGTTCTATGAATTCTTGAGTGTAATGAGCCTTTGTGTAAGTCATTACTATGGAGAGAGGAATAGATCATGATGAATTATCTCTATATAAGGTTCAAAAATTAATAATATTCTCTATATTTTAATTTATTCTTTTGTGTATTCCTAAGAAAGTGTATAATCAAGATTACCAGGAAGAACCCTGTATGTGTAAAAATAGTCCACAAAATAATTTGTAAAAAGAAAAGATTGAAAGGTCTAAGAGGTGTTTGATGATTGGAAAAAAATTAAAGAGTTTTTATAGGGTGAAATAATCTATTATATTAATTCTAAACTATTCTAAAAAGTCTTAAAACATCCTTTTGTTTCCCCTTGGGTACCCTATTTTGAGATTTCCCACTCAATCAAGATGAACTTAGCATGAAAAGAGTCAAGGAAGGTCTAAAAAGGATCATATATTGTTTATATTGTTTAAAATAAGAGTATTGTGTTTAAAAAAAATTTAATTAACCTCATAGATCATTAAAAATCTTTAATAAATATATAACCCTAAGATTATTGTTTTCAGGTTGTTACAAGAAAATCTATGTATGCAGGGTAACCAAGAATGAAGTTAAGATGGTGAATAGAATCAAGAACTTGAGAAACTAATGGTTGGAAAGGATGTAAAAATGTTAGTCAAGCATAAATAATTATTCATAATTCTTTTAAATTGTTTTAAATGCATGAAAGATAATTAAAAGCCTTCTCAGACTTTCACTATCATGAGTAAATCCTGTCTAGGATTTCAAGTATGAAAATGCATTTCTATGAAATATAACCATGGAAAATCATTGATTTTTTGTGTAATGATGGATCTTGATGTGTTTTAATAAATTTTTGAGTTTTTAGGGTGATATGTTATGGTTTTGTACTTATATAAGGTTATATATATTACTAGGGTTAAAAAAGGCCTATTAGGCCTAAACAGAGAACTAGAAGGGGTTGGTAAGATGGTCTAAGGCATGATTTGGGAAATGAAATTTTTTAGATAATTTAGATAAAAATAATTACATAAAGGGTTTTTGTAAATTTATTTATTTATTTTAATGGATTTAATAAAAATATGTATTAGGTGATTTTATCCAATAAAAGGCTACTAACATTGATTGATAAGATAAGCAGAGTTGGGTATGGAGGATATAGATGCATGGAAAGGTGTGTAAAATGAATTATGGTTGCTAAGTGATTTTGAATATAATGTTTGAAGTATCAAGATCCATACAAAAATTAGGTTCACTTAATAAAATTTTCATGAAGAGTGAACAAAGAGAACCATTACCAAGGAAGTGTGTATTTGAATAAGATAAAGTGATAGAACTAGTACTTCCTCTCTGCATCATTTGGTATCAGATATAAAATATACGTTGGGTATAGGTAAAATAAGTATATACATTGATTACTATTTTATATTATTCAATATTTTATGAATATTATATGGAATAAGCAAGAAAAGAGACAAGGTGAGTGATAAAGTGCAAGATAGAGTAGAACAGGAGAAGGTAAGAAGCTAGTACAATTTAGAACAAGGTATGATTATTTATGATTGATTTGACAAGGTTTTAGATGTACTTTCTCAAATTATTTAAATTTTTATATTTATTTGAAGAAGAGGAAGGATAAGTTAAATCATGGATAACCTTAAGAAGTGAAGGCAGATAAAAGGATAGTGTGGTAAAGAAGCTCAAAACCCAAGAAAAGATGTAAAGAATAGAGAGAGTTATTGATAGCTCAAGATAGATCTTAAGAAGATAGAGAGTAGTCCTAAGTGAGGACCAAATAAATAATCAATATTATCCAAGTGAGAGTCCAAAGAAAGATAAAGGATAATAGAGGTGACCAAGAGAGGTCAAGAAGGCAAGTGTGAAAAAATAACTTGTCAAGAAAGAGTGAGATAAAGAAACGAAAGAGTAATGATGGGATTACTCCAAGAAAAAAAAGAGGATGAAAAATAAATTAAAAAATGAAGAAGTGGATGTTGATAAAGATATTTTTTAGTTGAGGAAATAAATAACATATAATAGAGATTGAGAGAGATGTTAATGGAATATAAAAAGAATTTCAGCATCAAGATCAAGAAGAGAGTACATTGTGCATTTAAGTACAAGGTGGAAGAAATAAAAATCTAGTAGGTAGTTACACATTTGAGACATCAACTATAGGAGATGATTGAAAGGTTTGGAATATATGAGGACAAGGAAGATGGATGGCCTAGTGAGTATGAAAACATAATCTTGTGTTATCCTGAACAAGGTGAACAACTAGATGACATGGCAAGAATAGGTGAAGAGGTTCAAAACTACATAGATAACATAGTGAAGGAAGATTTGATCATAGGAGAACATGAAGGTTATAAAGAGGTAATTAATTTTTTTGAACATTCTAATTTTGATAATGTACATAAAAACTTGTAGGAGGCAGATGAAGTAATGCCTAAATAAGATGACAATGTTGTTGGTCTAGCTTCTAGGTTGTTGATTGTAGATCATAAGTTTGTATAGCAGGAGGAAAAATTAAATATAAGAACTCAACATAAGAATGTTTTTATAGCCCAAGAATAACATGAAAATTCATTATTTAATCAATTTTTCTCATGTGAGTATGTAAATTAGTTATTTATAAGCCTATCTAAGCATTTGACAATGATTTATAGTAATAAATATATACAAGGTTTGTGAATAAAGTTAGTTCTTTGAGAAAGTTTGTTGAAGAATAAGAGGAAAGAAATGAAATGATAAGTGGATAAAAATTCATGAGAATCAAGAAGTTGAATCACAAAACAATATTCAATTAGTTAAAGGTTAAGAGGATGAGGCATTGGTAAAAGTTGTGAAAGAAGATAATGAGATAGGGAAACTATACAAGCACCCCTTGAAGATGGAGGAAGAATACAACAATGTGTATGAACAATAGGTTAAAAATCTAAAAAAATGTGAAGTATGCATAGAAAGAGAAGAAGAAGCATACAAGGAAACATAGATAGAAGTAGATAAGGAAGTGAGAAAAGAGGATGTCAAGACACCTACATAAGAAGTCCAACAAAAAGCCAAAGAAGAATTTAAATAATTTATAGATATGGTATGGTGTAATAAGCTTTCAAATCATGCTCAAGATAGCAAGAAATGTAATTTATTTAACCCCATTATGTCATGTGTACGTATTACCATCAAGGAGTTGAGAAATTGGATTCCTAAATGTGGGACCCAATTTCATGTACAAATCTATGAGAGATAAGTGGAAGCAGATCAACAAGGAACATCAATCAAATACACCAATAAGAGCACATGGGAAACATTCTCCAGATTGGTAGTATGATGCAAGGGCATCCTATAGGGATGTTACCATGATGTCATTTTTGGTTTAAAATAGGTTAAGAAGTGTTCTAGAGTTATTTTAGGTCTTTTGGAGTCATTATTAGGTGTCTAAGGTGTTCACAATTTAAATCTTGTGTTTTCTCACCAAAAACTTATTTGAAAATTTAAACTAATTACAGCCCTTTTAAGGGACTATATCATATGTTTTATAATTATTTAGGTATGATGTATGTGCCTAGGATAGTTATGAATTAATGTAGGATTCTTATGTATTATAAGTCTTATGACATGGTTAGTTAAACTTAAACTAGAGATTTGCTCAAGACCCCTACATGGAGGAATTTTCAAGAAATAGTTATTGGTTTTGTAGGGAGATATAAGGTTTGTATTTTGGTATTTTTTCTTATATGTCCTCAAGATCAAAAGGATAAATATTAGATTAATAAAGTTACTTTTGTTAGAAATGACTATTTCATCTTATAGGATTCAACGAATGATAGTTATTGGTGATGATAATCAATCTAATGAATATGGTAAGGGTGTTAATGGTGAGTATTTCTTGTTTCCATTATATAGTCATTGCATGCATCAGAAGTATTATCTTTTCATCTTCTTAGATAGGTATATAGTCTTTTTGAAACACATTGTTCCCTTTAGAGTTTGGAGACAAGACTAACTTCAGGTTCTATGAATTCTTGAGTGTAATGAGCCTTTGTGTAAGTAATTACTATGGAGAGAGAAATATACCATGATGAATGATCTCTATATAAGGTTCATAAATGAATAATATCATATATATTTTAGTTTAGTCTTTTGTGTAGTCCTGAGAAAGTGTAGAATCAAGATTATCAAGTAGAACGTTGTATGTGTAAACACAGTCCATAGAATAATTTGTAAAAGGAAAATATTGAAAGGTCTAAGACATGTTTGATGATTGTAAAAATCTTAAATATTTTGTATAGGGTGATATAATCTATTATAAAAAATTGAAACCATTCTAAAAAGTCTTAAAACATCCTTTTGTTTCCCCTTGGGTACCCTATTGTGAGATTTACCACTTAATCAAGATGAACTTAGCATGAAAGGATTCAAGGAAGGTCTAAAAAGGATCATATATTATTTGGAATAGGATTATTATGTTGAAATTTTTTTTTAATGAACCTCATACATAATTGAAACTCTTTAGAAAATATAAAACCCTAAGAATATTGATCTCAAGTTGCTACAAGGAAGTCTGTGTATGTAAGGTAACAAAGAATGAAATTAATATGTTGAATAAAATCGAGAAATCAAGAAACTAATGGTTGGAAAGGCTATCTAGATATTAGTTCAGCCTAAAAAATTATTCACAATTATTTGAAAGTGTTTTAAACACATGCAAGAGAATTAAAAGCCTTATCAGGCTTTCACTATCATGAGTAAACCCTATCTAAGGTTTCAAGTATGAAAATGCATTTCTATGAAATATAAATATCGAAAAACCTTGAGTTTTGTATAAAGATGGATCTTGATGTGTTTTAATATATTTTTGAATTTTTAGGGTGATAGGGTATGGGTTCATACTTCTAGAAGGTTATGTGTGTTAATAGGGTTAGAAAAGACCTATTAGGCCTAAATAGAGAATTAGAAGGGGTTGGTAAGATGGTCCAATTCATGATTTGGAAAATGAAAATTTTTAGACAAGAATTTTATAAAGGGTGCTTGGAGATGAATGAATTTCCTCAAATGGATTTATTACAGAGATGTATTAGGTGATTTTATCCTAGAAAAGGCTATTAGCATTGATTGCTAAGATAAGCAGAGTTGAAATGAAGGATATAGATGCATGAAAAGGTTTGTAAAATGAATGAGGTTTGCTAAGTGATTGTGAATAACATGTTTTAAGTATCAAGATACATAAAATAATTAGGTTCACATAAAAAATTTGCATGAAGAGTGAACAAAGAGACCCATTACCAAGGAAGTGTGTATTTGAATAAGATAAAGTGATATAACTGGTACTTCCTCTCTACATCAAGACATCATGCCTATTTATTACTAACAAGATCAAGTGAATTTTCACTCCAAAGAGAATTTGAATACCTAACTACCTATGTTCATTTGTGAACAACTTATGATAATAGATAAAATAGTTGAATTAAAGATGAGAGTTATGAGAACAAATAGATTAAGAATGACATTATGATCTAAGGTGTTCAAAGGAGTATTGCCATCATCAAAGTTATTTATCAAGGACTCCATATAATATACAAAAACTATCTTCGATGTAATATTGCTTAAGGATACACTTGAAAATTACATAGCTCTATGAGATGTAGTAGAAAATGTAGATGCTCACTCACATGAGAAAAATATAACAGTTGATTAGAAGCAACTGGTAGTTGACTTACTATTACTAAAATGCCAATAACTACACTTTATAGTCATCAAGCCCAAAATGATGACTTGCATTAAATTTATTTGAGACTTTTTTATATAGGGAAGGTGACTGGTGGTTTTCTACACTACCTAAACCATATCACAATTATTACCTACATCTCAAGGGATTTTTTCAAAATATAACTATGACTACCCATCATAGATGCCACATTCAATGGACATAGGTTTGAATTATGGAAGAAAATAAACACAATTGAAATTATATCAAGAAAATGGATTTCTCCTAGAGAGGTAGTCACCCTCAAAGATAAGGAACTCATGCTAATAACCAAATTTAGGATAAAAATCCACATTGGAATGGCCCTATTGAATAGATTATATGGTTACAATAAAATTCACTTCCTCCACCTGGAATGGGTACCATTTTTGGAATTATTGTTGACCTCATATCTCACTTTCACACTAAGAGAGATAAATAGTACTAGGATCTAGGATCAAATGTTCATTAAGGATAATAGACCCATGCACAACTATTTCTACATGATGTCTTATCTTTTGAATGTAGTCATGGCCACTATTTACATTCACAACATACCACTCTAGAGATTATCCCTAGACTACATCAAGAATAGAGTATGTGACTTCTATTCATTCCTCCACATCTATTCATACATGAGGAATATTTTTAGAATAGATGAGAATGTCTATCAATAAGTGTGAAGGGAAATTAATGAATAACCCCTAGATTGAGTATTAGAAAGTATCTGAAATATACTTTGTCTAAGGGGGATTCTTGGCTATACTTGGACTATATTGTAATCATGGTGGAAGGATACAAAGTTTCCCCTTTATGTTACCCCAAATATGTCCCAAAAAATTGGTAGAATAGGAAATAGATTATCTTCTATGGTTCAATTTATATGAAGACATGAATAAGAAACATAAGGGTGTGTTCCACATGTCTTCCCTAATGATTGGCCAAATGTCATACACCAAAAAGAATCATTTCAAAGAATTTGAGAAAACTAGATAATTCTAGTCATTTGCATCTTTGCCACATAGGGATTGGGATCCTCATGGACTTATCCAAAATCATATCTTGGGCCTAGTCATCACATACCATCATGAACCATATGAACATGATATTATTTTCTTGAATGCAATGAATGATGTTGAGATGCTAGAAAGGGCATAGGTAGCTAGATTGATGGAATATCATTTAAGAGCTATACAAAAGGATCCCTCCATCAAAATTATAGAGATACATACAAATCTTCCACCTCTAGGTTCATGGGATAAAATAGACTAATGGACCTCTCAACCTTCCCAATAACGGTTGGACCAAGTAACATCCTCTTAACCACCATGCATTATGATGAAAACTACGAAGCAGGAACAAGATGTGGAAGAAACACATATTATTTCAAGCTCCTTACAATAAAGGCCTTCCCAAGCTTCACCACCAAATGTAATGAAATATTTCAAGTAATATTAAGAGGTGGAGGAAATGACTACTAATAAAAAATTCTTTGGGAGGAGAACAAGAAATAATTTACATTGATTACTCTAACTTTGAAGATATAGGTTCCACCTTACACCACTTAGGAGACTCTTCCCTTGGATGAAGAGAAAAAAAAATTCTCCAAGAGGAAAGTAAGAGCTCCTATGGACCCTCTTCCATTAGTAGAGTCTCCTACAAGTTCAACTGTGGAAGAACCATCAATAGAGAATGAACTTGATCTTGAGGATGAGGATGAATAACTAAAGAGGGATAAATTCCTAAGCCTTTAGGGGATAAAAATAAATCACCACTTAAGGTTGGAGGATCAGGTGAGGTCATTACTAAAGTAACCACTAATCCAATTATTTTTGTAATTGCTATGGTTTCTTTAGTCCTTATGTTTCTAGTTGTTTCTAGTTCTGATGTGGATTTTTCATCTCTAGTTGTTTCTAGCACTATATTACTCTTCAACCCATATGGTTTCCACTTCTAATGTTGCTAATTTAGTTACTACTCTCCCCACTATTTCTAAGACTAAGAAAATTCATTTTAAGAAAATAGTGGGGGCCCTAGAAAGTGCTCAGCTTCATGTATCTTCTACTCAGTTGAGATTACAATTATTTCTTCTAGTAATTAATCCACTTATATTATTTCATCTACTAAAACCAATAAAATTATGGCCAATTATATATTACATCCCATACCCCATTTTAGTAATGTGGACTAGTCCAAAATCATCTTCCCTTGCTAGAACCACTTCATGTGGAGGCCTTAAGGTAGTATTCTAGGGATCATTTCTTGGAGGCTTCCTCTCAAGACACTCAACCATTGGATTATACATAATTAGTGATTCTACAATGGACATTATACTTAGAGTCCAAATATGTGTAAAGAAAAAATGTAGTGATTACATAATTAATTAGTGTGAGCTCCATCTTTGATAAATCAACAGGGACCATCCAAAGGGACTAGAAAATGAAGATCCAAGTTATATCTTGTAGTGATGTGATTTTTTAAGAAATACAATATGTTTTATATTTATCTAAAATAAATAGTAGGAGGCTTGTAGAGTCTCCATACAGTGAGGATTTTAAGTCTTATCTTTAGATAAATACAAAGGCTTTGATGGAGTTTCATGCGGGAACTTAACAAACTAGGAAAGAGTTATAGTAGGAGATAGAGTAGGTATGAAAGTAACAACATATAGTATAAGTTCCTGAGGAAATTAAAGGTGATGTTCAAAATGTAGCTCCCATATTGTATAATATCTTGGACACTGTCAGTTCAAT
The DNA here is from genome assembly GCA_037957365.1 of Torreya grandis. NCBI lineage: Eukaryota > Viridiplantae > Streptophyta > Pinopsida > Cupressales > Taxaceae > Torreya > Torreya grandis. The sequence continues at coordinate 2,278,003 of JARHVA010001403.1, forward strand.
GAGAGTCAAAATATCTCCTCATGTTATTTAAACTTCTCAATTATTTAATTATTTAAAAGATGATGAGAATAAAATTAATTTACTTATAATATACACCAAAAATAAGTATTTTATCCATTTGGATTTGATGACACCAATAGAAGTAGCCAATGTTCTCAATCTAGTAGTCATTAATAAAAATGAAGTCTGAGATTGATATCAAGCGTGCAAGCCTTGATTATTAAATAAGAAGATCATGAAAAGAAGGTCTTAAAATTTTTGGATGAGCTAAAGCTATTTCAAGCCTAATATCCCAAGTAAGATAATATTAGGGCCAATTTTGACCAACTACTCCAATAATATGCCAATTTTAAGTAAAGTCTTTAGGGGCACATGCTAGAGGATATTGAAGAAGAATTAGGATTTTCCAGGAAGAAATTTATATAGGTAGTGTAGACACCAAAAATATAAAAAGCATGATTCTAAATTTCATAATTCCTTAGACCAACTTGGAACCCTCTTGGGACCAATTTGAACCTCTAACCCCTAACTAAACCTAATCACAGTTAGTTTTGACCAAACTAGCTTAACCCTAGCTTTTAACCAATTTGACTCTTCAACCTCAACCATCGATGATAACCGTAACCATTGCTGATCAAGGTTCACCTCCTTATCCACCAAAATTAAAATGCATCCACCTTTATTTTCTAAAAATAACTCATCTAAATCCAATTATAAACCATTACATGTGCGACTTAAAATTACGAAGCCTAGTTCATGTCTTGTTACAAATTTCTTGCCTTACCTATAAGAAGAGAGGAGTAGGAAGGTGAAATCCATTTGAAATTTTTATCAAGAGCTTGTGTATCCAAAATTACATTTTTATAGTTCAATCATCATTACAAATCTAATGAACCAACTACTATGTCAAAGAACTGACTTGCTACCACAACTCTACCAAAGTGCCAAGTATCGTTACTTTATTGGAATCATGCCAGACTCCACCAATGAGTCTATCACCTAAAGAATCCAACAAATCCACCTTATGTAAGATAATTATTTGGTTTTTAATATTGTATTACTTTATTTACTTTTTTCTCACAACCCAATACCTACCCAAATCTTAGAATCTCACTTTGAGATCCCATTAATCAGACTGTTATCAACCTAAATCTACCCATACTAACCATCAATGGTTATCTCAACCTTTGACAGTATGTCCAACTATTGATGGTCACCTTAATCACTGATGGCCAACCCAATTATTGATGGTCACTATGGTAGTAAATTATAGCAAGCTATTTTCACCTACCTACCCCCAACCAAACATGATTTTTTATGTCCCTACCTATTCATAGACCCCTAATTGATTTTTTAAAGCATACCCTGACCATATAGCACTAATATTAATTAGCTAATCATTATTTTTAATCATTTATAGTTTATTTCTTAAGCAAGCATTCTTGTTTTCAATTTTAGTACCTTTTGACTATTGATGCAAGTAATTTCTATTTTGTCTTATAAAATTAATTGCTTAAAAAGTGTGGATTGATAGCCCCTAAGGAAGCTCTCACTTTCAGGACCTAGCTATCACTAGGCAATCCACTCAACTATCTATCTAATAAATAAATTTGCTTTAGTACTTTCTTATCTACAGGTCATCCTCCCAAGCCAAAGAGGAGTTATTCACAATATTTTGATTCAACATGCACACTATCAATTAGGTTTCTCAACCATACCCATACTTAGTTTCTTATTCCCTTTTCAAGTAATAAGAAAAAATTCATTGAAACATTCTGGCATGCCCAGTGGGACCCTTGTGTCTTTACTTGGGTTCTTGTTTGCTTTCACTCTCTCTCTATTAAATGTTCATTAACTAAATCAAAAGTTTATTTTGGGCTTACAATTAAGTGCATGCATTAACTACTTGAAAGTTTAGTTCACATAGCTTAACTTAAAATCAAAGTCATCTATCGTAGCTTCACTCTTTATTTCACATACTCAACCAAACCACTTTCATCAATTAAAAATCAGACAAACTTGAGGCAAGGCCCAACTAGGATTTCATCACCTAGTGGTAACCTTACCCTTTTGTGACAATCCCACTTGGAGGTCATTACTAAGGGGAGAACCAACTTATCTCTTTGGTTGAGTATAAACTCTCTCTCTCTCTCTCTCTCTCTATATATATATATATATATATATATATATATATATATATTAGCTAAGCACATGATACCCTTATCATTATGGTGTGTGAAGTGAAGGGGTAGGCCCCAATACCAAGCCATGTATTGATTCTAGTATAGATTGTTTTTTAGTGCCTAAACACAACCTAAAACCAACTTTAGACTTCCTCTTTAGTACCCTTTCTACAAACCAATTTTAGTCACACAACTTCTTAAGGCATAAGCCAAAAGCTAGATTAATTAAAACTCTAGGTATTAACATATCTTTTAGAGTGTTATTTGATTTCTTTGATCATTTCTTGTCTTATTTTTGTTTGAGTAGTGAGGTTGTTTGTGCTTTCTATCTCCCCTATCTCATATGGTTCTCACTTGCTAGAAGTAAAGAGACCTTGCAGAACAAAACCCATCACTAAGCCAACTTACCTCTTCATTCATAGACTATATCTATGAACTAGGTGACTCCCCTCACCCTCAAAAATTCCTACTTTCCCTCAAGAGGTTCCTCAAGGAGATGTAAAATTTTCCACTTTCTTAGATAATAATCTCGTATCCTTATAACATTATATTACAACCATGTCTTATTGTATCCTAGCTTCAGCCCCACCTATAGATCCACCTCATAGGGAGTACCTATATTTCCATGATTATAACTCAACCATTGTCTACCCAAGCTTCCTCCTCAACCAACAACCCCTTTGATACTAACATATAAAACCAACCAACCCAAACTATCATTTCCCTCATAGATTCCACTCTTACCAACCACTCCACCTTAAGAGTGAGCCAACCTCTAACCACCCACACTCCCTCTACTATGGGAGTGCCCACATATATAACTACCAAACTTCCTTTAGCTACCCATAATCCATCAACCACTACTCTACCTCAAAGCTTTGTGGTGTCCATACCCTCTACCTTGCCACTAATTAGCATAAGGGTCACCACCCTTCCATCGATCACTAACCCAACTACTAATCATATTCAATAAGCACCCTTACACCAAACTTTTGATACATCCCTAACTTACAAGGGCATGTACCCCTACCCACTACCCAACCACCTATATCTACCTACCCTTATGTATCTTCCAACCAACCATTGGCATCCACTTACCAATATGTGGCAACCTCCCAACCATTTACCCACTATCAGTATATCTCCCAACCACCATATTAGTATGCATCTTAAAACCTTCCAAGTACACAACCCCAAGCAGACCTAATGAAGATGCTTATGGAAAATATAACCACCTTAGAGTCATCCATTTTGGGTGCTCACAACATCTTCTCATATGACCAAATCTATAATGATCCCATCCATCTATATCTATTAGGTCATATCCTCCCCAATGGGAACTTCCCAAGTTCTATAAATTTAAAATTAAGGAGGATCCCCAACAACACTTTAGGGAATTTAATCATGCTTGTTATATCAACACTTATGATGATTCCCTTCTTCTCTAAACCTTCCCCACATCTCTAGCCAGTCTGATATTGGATTGGTATAGTGCCATACCCAAGAACTCCCTTTTCTCCTTCACCCAACTGCCTCAAACCATCTTGGACCACTTTTTTTATCAATATCTCCAAGAAATTTTCTATCACTAACCTCTATTCTATTTGATAATTTGAGGATGAATCCATTTTTGATTTTGTGGCTCATTAGAGGAGCCTAATAAACTAACTTTCCTTCTCCCTATCTCAACCCAAAATCATAAATCTCTTTGCTTGGGCATGTGCCAACCATATCTCCTCTACACTACATGTCCAAAGATTTCAAACCTTTGATGAAGATTTTACCATGGTGTATAAGTTAGATAACTGAGCCATTGAAAAAGGAAAGCTAAATTTCAAAAACAATAACTCAACCTACAAAACCAATGAGGCCTCTTCTTCTAATTCAAATAACCAGTCCAATACCAATACCAAGAGTAAGGGAACCATAAATACGATTGTCCTTAAGTCATCTCTTCCACCTTCCATCAACCATCCAAATTCCTCTAGTTCTTCAAAGCAAAACATGAGGAAACAAAACTAGAACAACCAAAATAAATTCACTCCACTTGGAGAATGCTATGCTTCCATCCAAGAGAAGTTATTGAAGTCCAACATCATTCAACTTCCTCCTATAAAATATCCTCAATAATTTGATGCCTCTCATCCTTCACCTAGTTGGTTCAATAAGAATGATTTAGTTGCCTTTCATTAGGTAATAGGACATGACTTCAGTAGGTGAAACACCTTTAAAATCCTTGTCCAATCCCTCATTGATAAGGGGGAGCTTACATTGGATAACCCTAATTTACCATCAAACCAAGCCCTTGATATATTCAGATAACCTTTCCCAAACCATTGTCCTATAAATAATGATAGCAACAACATTGAGTGTTCTCATGATACCCACACATTTAACATGTTCCTTGATGTACTCATTATCGAACCACCTAGTACCCAATATTCTAGTCCTTCATACATCCATCTATTAAGATAGTAGACTTACTTTCCCTTCCTTTGGACATTCAAACTAAGGAAGTGACATATTATCCCCTCCACTTTTAAGGTAGTAGATCCACTAGCCTCCCTTTCAACTATCATATCAAAACAACTGACCATCACTACCTTATCTTCACCTTTAACTACTGAGAAACTCACCCCTCCCTCAAAAATCATTCCCATGGAGGAAATCCCCATGTCCACTCCTCCCACAAAGGATCCACGTATCTCAACATTGCATATTTTTATTAAGGAAGAGGATAAGGTTACCATCCCCCTTTCCCAACCTATGGGTCTATCATTCTGACCTACTACCTAGGGATATAAACTAGTCTGAAAACCATTCCCTAGGCTAGTTCAAAGATTAGAGTTTCTTTCCAAACCCAACTTGGACCAGGATACTTTTTGGTAGCAATTAACAATCCCTTATATAACCAAACCAAAACCTCTAACCTTTTCTTTGGTAAACCAACTTATCACTTATGTTAACCAACCCATTTTTATATCTACCCAACTAATCAAGACCTCTACCCAACAAACTAATACCTTTACCAAGCCAACTAACCTCTAACCACCTATGTCAACTAAGACTCAAATAACTAAACCCTCTTCCATCACTGCAACCAAAACAACCAAAATCCTTGGTACCTTCCTTATACCAAGCCTTAGTCACCCATCTATGAAAGTGGACCTAACCCCTTCAAACTCACCAACCAAGTGACAAACCAAAGAAACTAAAGAGGTAAAACTACCCAAAGACCTTAAACCGCAAATTTACCTCCCTAAACCTTGCCTTCCATTTTGATGCCTCATCCTTATACCTTGAGTAGGAAACCAATCATCTCTACCAAGACCCTACCACCTATTTTGGTCACACCTTTATAATTTCTTTTTGACACCTCTTCACCACACTAGAAATACCTAAGCTACCTACCTTGTGATTCTCCACCTCTAGCTCATCAACCTCCTTACCTAAACTGAATCCATCTACCAAGTGTACTACCCTATATAAAGTAGCTACTATCAAACCTATTTCTAAATAGTCTTCTACCCCAACCATCAAAGCAAAGACCACTACTACCTTACCACCTTTAGCTGAGTCTTACTCAACTATTCTCCATGGTTTATTGAAAACTTCTTGTTTAGACTTACCTCCCAATAGACCCTTGATACTCTAGCTTCAAAACCCATTTGGTTTAATGACCACTATGTGTGTTCTTATCATAGGACACCTAACCATGTCACAGAGACTATAGATATCTCTAAACCATTATCCACTAGCTTTATGATGAGGATGATCTATTAATAGATGAACCTCATATGAGCCCTATACAACTCCAACCAACAACCATACCTATCTAATGGTTACCTACTCCTCCACTCTCACCTAAGAGTGAAGATGAGTCTGACCAATCTCCTACCCCAACTTCTCATTATATCCATACTATAAACAAGGTCACAAGATCACAACATAAGGATAATGGAAAGGCTAAGGTGTCCATTCCATGTATGTATCAATATTTAACCTCCCAACCAACCCACACATAAATGTCTCCATTTCAACCAAACCCAAGGTGTCTATTTTAGGTGCCTCACCCTAACCCCTCATAATCCATTAGGAGAGTTATCCTCAAGCAACTTCACCAGATCCTAGTGAAGATGAGCTTGTATGAGTTGATCTCTACTTCTCCCCATAACCTTCAAGTAATAATAGAGGATTTGCAATCTATTTAGGTCCAACCTGAAGACCCTCAACCTCTAGCAACATTTGTTGGTGCCCTTAAAATTTCCAACATTGTTACCTTCAAAGATTTGGAAATACCTTCCATCCATCTTGAGGACCCAGATACCCCTCTCTTTATCACTAATTACATCAACCAAACTTACATCAAATGGGTCATGATTGATGGGGGAACTATCATTAACATCATCTCCTCCCACACCACAACCAACTTAACATGCTAGACAATGTCATGTCTAAAACCTTAGGCATCCTTCAATCATTCAATGATACCATAGTAACTACCTTGGGAACTATCATCCTTCATATCCATTTAGGACCTTGCATGATCCTCAAGATTTTTTATGTAGTGTAAGGTGAATTCTAATACAATGTTTTATTGGGATGACCCTAGATCCACTCCATGGGTTGTGTCCCCTCCACCCTTCACCATTACATTAAGTTTGAGCACGAAGGCCAAGTCATCACCATGTAAGCTAACCCAAGTCCTTTCTCGACATGAAATATGACATATCACCCTAATTATGTATTCATAACCCCATATAGCACACCCTCAGTAGCTAAAACCCAACCTTTAACTACCAAAGAAGATATTTTATCCCCTTCTACCAATGAGGCATTAACTAGTTCCTCTTTGCCTTCAGACCAAATCCCCACCATAGACCCTTTGGAATCAATGTTCCATTGATTTTCATTAGGGGAGTATCACCTTTTATCCCTTGATGATTTCCTTACTCCTTAAGAGTATGGGAAACTCACCAACCAACAAGGATATGACCCCAATGCTAGAACTATCATTCCCTTTAGACCCTCCCCAACATCAAACAAATTTTATCTATGGGGGACTCGATAAACCCATTGGTGCTTCTCCACCTCTTTTTCACATAGGCCATTTAACACTGATTTCTCCTACCTAGATAAATTTAGCTTCACCAAGACATACCTCCATTATTATGCTTTGAAAGGCTTTGGTCTTATGTAATATCATAATGGCCCACATGAATTGGTCACCATTGAAACTAGGAAGCCACATGATAAGCATGGCCTTTGTTTCATCCTACCCAACAAGAAGTAACCCAAACCACATGCCATTACCATTATTAAGGAAGATGCCACTTCCTCACCGACCTTGCATCCACTTACATGTGACGATGATGACATCAACGCACCTAGTTTTTTTTCATCAAGATGATCAGCCTTAGACACCTAACTTATCAAAAATAAGGGGCGATCGTAATGATCCCTTTGACCCATATTGAGATAATAGGAGAAGACTCTCCTATCATTAATACCATCTAGTGCCAAGATGATGATGCCATTCTCACCTACCTTGGTGCCCTAGATTTCTCCATCCATAAATACCTTCCTCTTGAGACCTTGACTATGTTGAATTAATCCACCATAGAAATCAATTTGGGAACTCTAGACAACCCCCACATTATCAAACTTGGACAATTACTGAATACTTAAGAACTTTAGGATTGTCCCTCTTTCCTCTAAGATCACAACATAGTATTTATTTGGTCTTATAATGACATACCTAAAATTGACCCCACTATTACTACCTATAACACAATCACCAAACGTAATACTAAACATGTCAAGTAGAAGCTTCGATGCATGCACCTCACATAGCCCTTCTTGTCAAAGAAGAACTTTAGTATCTTCTATCTATCAATTTCATTCAACCCATTGACTACCCCAAATGGGTATCAAATGTTGTATCTATCACCAAAGCCATAGGGGGACTATGCATTTGTGTGTAATTTCATGACCTTAACCTCACTTACTCCAAAGATGAATTTCCTCTACCAAGCATCTACTAGCTAGTTGATCTTACAGTCGGCCATGAGATGTTATCTCTCATGGATGGATTCTTAGGTTAAAATTAAATCTTATTTACTCCCAAATATCAGCACAAGACCACCTTTACCACCACATGGGGAACCTTCTGCTATAGAGTCATGCCTTTCAAGTTAAAGAATGATGATATAGCCTATCAATGTGCCATGACTTATATCTTCCATGCAATTATCCATAATATTGTAGAAGACTATGTGGATGACATTCTTAAAAAATTGATACTTTGAAAATACCACTTGATCATTCTCAAGATCATCTTTGAGTAGCTTATCCATTACCATGTCTATCTGAACCTCAATAAGTGTATTTTTTGGGTCTTTTTAGGAAAGCTTGTTGATTTCATTATATCCCTTTGTGGAATCAAAATCAATCCCACCAAGATCAAATGAATCCTTGACATGTTTCCTCTCATCAACCTCAAAAAACTCTATAGCTTGCAAGGGAAGCTTCAATCCATTCATCATTTTATTTCCCATCTTTCTAGATTGATGCCAACCCTTCCACCACCTTCTAAAGAAGGATGTCTCTTTTAAGTGGAATAACAACTATCAAAAGGCCTTTGATTTACTCAAAAGGTACCTTTTGTCTCTACATATTCTTACCTCTCCTAAGGATGACCAACCTTTCTACTTTTATGTCTCTTCCATTAACCATTCCGTAGGGGAAATATTGGCTCATCATGATGAAAAACATAAAGAACAAGCCATATATTACATTAGCCGCACTCTTGTAAAATACAAGACTCGATATACCCATACTAATAAACTTTTCTTAACTTTAGTTTTCATGGCCACCAAAATTTTTCACTACCTTCTTAACCACAAAACCTATGTCATAACCAACACTAACCCATTCAAGTACATGCACTCCAAGCCATACCAAAACTAGTGTATGGCCAAGTGGCTTATGCTCTTAGTATAGTTTGAAGTTGAGTTCCTTTAGAAAAATTTAATTAAGGGGTAATTTATTACTAACCAATTGGCTGAGGCACCTTTAATAGAAAACCAACCTCCTCCTCTTGAGTTCCCCAATGAATCCATTATGACCCTCTCCTAGGCAGACTTCACCTATCATGTCACCATGTTCTTTGATAGATAAAAATGTCAACATGGTGGTGGAGTTGGTGTCATCCTTATCCCCTTTGATGGTCAACCTCTCCCTTTATCCTTAAGGAATGATTTTGAATGTACTAATAATATGGTTAAGTATGAAGCCTTAGTGGTAGGCCTTCAAACTACATTAGCTCTAAGAGTCAAAATAATAAATATCTTTGGTGACTCCCAGCTTGTCGTCAATCAAATCAATGGCTCTTAATAGTGTAAGAATGACATTTTGCAATAGTGAAAGTAACTATTTGACTAACTCTTAGCATTATTTAAAAACTACTACATCTAATCAACCCATCAATCTACTAATAAGTTTTCCAACACCATATCTTCCCTTGCCTCTTAGATACAATCTCCACCCTCATATTCTAATTTATCTATCTTTATTCATAATCTAATGTAGCCTTCCTATATCAAACCAAATTTTCCCACCATTTTCAATGTGGAGGAGACCCAAACCAACCTTTGGTATCAACAAAACTTTGACTATCTTAACCTTTCCATAGTTCCTTCTGGTCTTTCTGAGGAATGTTAAAAGAGCATTTATCCAAAGTACCTCTCATTATACCATACTAGGAGGTATCCTTTATAAATGTAGCTTTGATGGTCTCCTCTTACATTGCCTATGTAGTCATGAAGCCTCTCACACTATCAAGGAAATGCATGATGGTATCTATGGGGGACATTTTATTTGCCTTGTTTTAGCTAAAGGTATCCTTCACCGCAGCTATTACTGGCCTACCCTTAACCAAGACTACTATGATTATGTGAAAAATTGTGTTAAGTGTCAACAACATGCCAATTTTCATCACTCACATAGACATATTCTTTGAGTTTCCACTAATTTTTATCCCTTCTCACAATGGGGTCTAGATCTTATTGGCAAAATTAACCCTCATTCCTTGAAATAACACCATTCTATCATCACTATGACCAAATATTTCACCAAATGGGTAGAAGATATCCCCTTAGTCTTGACCAAAATGAAAAAGATTGTTGACTTTATCAACCATCACATTATTTACCATTTCAATGTTCTTCACAAGATTATCACCAATAATGGTAAATAATTTAAGAACAAGTAAGTCTAGGGTCTATGTGATGCATTTTACATTAAGTTAAGCTTATCCTCACCCTATCACCCTCAAGTGAATGGATAGGCTGATGACTCTAAAAAACACTTAATAACATTCTAACTACAATGGTTAATGCATTTGGTTAGGATTAGTATCTGCACATCCCCTTCACCTTATGGGCATATCATACTAGAATTATAACCCCTATGGGTGCTACCCCTTTCTATTAGTTTTTGGAGTAGAGGGAGTCTTAGATCTTGAAGTCCATATCCCATCTCTTCACATATCTTTATAAGAGCTTATTTTAGAGGATGATTATTGTCAGCACTATTTAGCCCAACTTGAGCTACTTGATGAGCATAATTTAGCAATCCTTACCCATGTCCATGTTTATCAAGAGCACATCAATTGTGCCTTTAACAATCACCTTAAAGTGTGAGAATTTAATATCAAAGATCTTGTCCTAAAGGAAAATAAACATGTCACTAATATGGAAAACAATAAGTGGGATAAGTTTGGTTTCAAATGGCTTGGAACTTATATTATTACCCACAAGTATGGATCAAAAGTTTACCAATTATCTTCTCTCAAAAGCTACCCAAAAATTTATCCCTTAAATGCTTCACATATGCATCCATTATTTTGTTAAGAAAGATCAAGTTCACCTTTTGTCTAACTTAAGCTTATCACTTGCTATCAACCTGCATTTTATCTCCCTAGTTTAGGGGTAACCAATTATAACTGAATCATGTGATTTTTTTTCATTGACATAACCTTATCTTAAATAATGGGTATCATATCTCTACCCATGGCATGGTTCTCATGATACTTTCCACACATTCACAGGATGGATTCCCATTATCATTATCACCTAAACCTATTTACACCTAATTAACCATCTTGTGTTTTTATTTTTGCCTTCATAAATGTGAACCACTAAGCTGACATAAGCAAGTATATGTCAAACAAAATCAAAGTAATAAAAAATGAAAAATACCTATCATTAACAATCATGGTTTATCCATAGCATTCACATACTACTCCCTTGAAGGACAACTATTGAATATTTATTTGAAATTACCAAAATGTACATTGGATTGCTCCCTTGAAGGATAACTATCAAAATACATTAAACACATCAAATAAACTTAGACCACTCCATTAAAGGATGCCTGAGTAAAGTATTTTGTCAAAAGAATAGTAATTTATTGAAAACTTTCCATTTACAAAAATAAAGCAAAATACCCCTTTATCAAAATCACAACAAAATCAAACTAGTTTTGAAAGCTACAATTAGCTCTCACAACAACAAAATAAGGTGGAAGCCATAATCAAATTTCACAAGTAGACTTCCTACATCGATCTATCTACATAGTTTGGCATAGACTTGCTTATACTGGCTCTTTGGACACCTACTAAAGAGGCATGATAGTCTCACAAGAAGGTTCCATTTTTATCCATCCCCCTTTTTTACATTATGCATAAGGGATTTTTGAGCTTACTTGACATTATGTGGTTAAGACACCTTTTTAACCAACTAACATGTGTTAACGCAAAACATTAAAAGGGATTATGTTCATTAAGCCAATCTAGCTTTAGTTTTACTCTAGTCTTTGCCAAAAAATAAGCATCATGCCCTCTTCTTATCCTATCGTGACTAGTTGATATTTTCATTAAGGTGTTTGTTTCTTGATTATATTCCTTGTCCTCCCATTTAGTGTTGTTAGTTACCTTACCTTATGTGCTTTACCTTAAGAAAGATAACAATAACCATATTCATAATAGGCATATCCATGTGTATCATAGCAATATCATAATCATAATCACGACCATAACAAGAATAAAACCATAACATCCATGAACATCTAAGAAACTAATGATTTTTCCACCACATGTCTAAACTATAATTAATGCAACACATAATTATTAGGATTTATCATGTTGTAATCAACCATGAAGCATAACCATAATATCAAAACCATCTCATGCCTAGATAAGCCTATATCAATGTCTAGCATCCATAACATAAGCAACATCTATGATCACATATAAACATTACACCATAAGCATTAAACATCAACATCAAACCATAAACCATGAACGTGAGCATAAATAATGATCATATATATATATATATATATATATATATATATCACTTGATATTATAATACATGTTTATAAGTAGATAGACATGTCTCTCTCTTATAATGTACATCTCACTGCATTGGATCATAGGCCAAAATCAAAATGATATATAAAATGTCATAACCTAGCTATGTCATATATATGTCCTAGGGGCACCATTACCTCCTAGAGCATCACTAGATCTTGGTGCCTACCCACCTAATATACCTGTTGATCCCCCAACTATCCCTATTTATCTATTTATAGATGCTACCCACTACCTTGGTGTCACCATACTAGCATCACGTACCAAGATAGCCCTATACTCACCCCATCAAGGCTCCTATGGACACTATGTCAAAACTATGGCCTCATAATATCATATATCCTTCATTGTAACTAGGTATCATGTCATGGGGATAGTTCTTAGTGGACTTGTCTATGTTTCTACTACTCCTCCTCCTCTCTAACTTAGAGAATCCCTCTCCTGGGTCACCAAGCCTAGTGAGGTCTTGATCTGATCCCTCTCACCTATCATAGTAATAACTTAACCCTATAAGGTAGAAAACTGACCCTATAATGTCATAATTTATCCTTGAAATGTGGCCACCTACCCCTATATCACTATAATCTATCCTTGTGTAGTGGCTAAATCTATTCCTACCTATCTATTAGGGCCAGCTCGATCCACAACCATCATCCTCACACCTCCATCATCCTCACCAATGTCTATATCTATGTTTATAGGTTGATACCATGACATTTACCCATTTATAAGACCAACATCATTTATTTTTACCCTATTTGGTAGCTCCTTATAGTCTATAAAAGTTAGCACATGATGTGGGTCTAATAATAATCTATCTGAATCCTCTTGCCTATACTTGGGGAATAGACTTGGAATAACCTATACTAGGCCAAACTACCTCTTCACCCTCTCAAATGGGATGAGCTCTACCCCACCATATCACCTACTGAGTATCCATCTATAACTCTAAATGGAGAGTTCTTGCCTCCTATATCTAGGCCATATTAGAAACTAGCCATAAGGGCTTCAAGTGATATCTCTTATCACTAGTTCACTTAGTGCACCCCTAAATCACTCCATATTGTGTGCACTAATGAGTAACTCTATCTACATGAACCCTACCCATATCAATCCAACTAGCCTTAACACTTGGATATGCTCGTAGGCCAAGTAATGTAGAACTAGGTTGACACTGATGCCATACCTCTTATGGGCCTTGAACCCCCACAACTCCTTATATATCTATACTAGGAGAACAAGAACCTAAATGAATATAGTATAACCTAGTAATAGCTTAGCCATCACACTAATAAAAAGTATGGGAACCTCTTTTTGCTCAATTCAAGAAATACAAAGCATGAAACAACAATCATCAACATGGTCATGAGTCTCCTCTCACCTGGCACTATCTGATACAAAGCACTATACCCAACCCCCCCTCAACATGCCATCTAACCTAGTCACTCTCATATTTGTATAATAGCTCAGTGTGATCATCCCACTCCGCATGCTCTATATGGTAGATTGGATCACCTCAAATTGGAAGTCGGGTGATCCTATGTATTTATTTTGGTAAGATAGTCATCTCATCAATCAGTATTAAGAAGGTGTTTATAGTGGGATACCATCTCTCAATGAGCACTATGATCACGGATTCATCTAGAGGCACATGTTAATAATGTATCATATTTCCAAACCCCACCACCTCTATATGGGTCTAGTCAACTGGGGTTATCCCCTGCTAGATCTCTATAAAGATACATGGCAATCAGTCACACAACTATATCTATTCCCTATCCTGTACTAATTCATAAACATGATTTAGTCAACTACACCAATATCACTTACCCTACTCTACCTTAACTTCTAAGCAATTGACCTATTTATTTATCCATCCTACCCATCTACCTAATACCTGCTAAGTTTACCCTCTAAACCTACCCCACCAGCCTCTACCTAGCAAGAAAATACTCACATTTGACTTAGAATTTAAAATAATTTCCAAGCATACCTTATACCCTAGTCAACCATCAATGGTCATGGAAATCACCAATAGTTAGGCATCCTTTTTCTAAGGATGTTGACCATCAATGGTCGACCCTGACCATCGATGGTCACTATGGGTGTTTTGAATCTAGAATACCAAAACCCTATCTACCTTGAAAACTAACCAAACATCAAGATTAAAAACCTAATCCCTACCCAACCCTAATAACCCACCCACCCTATCAATTCCTATTTTTACCCATAAATTTACCCACACCCACAAAAACCCCTACCTAAGGCACAATAATCCAAAACTAAGCATCTAAAATTACCCTTAACCAATGCATTTGAAAATTCAAAGTTAAAGCTAACAAATTAATGGAACCCCCTATCTCATTTCATGACCATCACTGTGGAGTCATCCACAAACTTTCTCATCCTCATCTATACCTGTGTGCTCCCTATATCCTAATTGGTCACCTCGATCTACCTCAGATAAATGTCAACCTCCACCTTAGTAATTATCCTTAGTAAGTAACCTTAGCAAGCACCTTCACAAAAAACTTCAAAAATTACCATAGCTCAAATTCAAAAAAAATCTAAAGAAACAATGAGTGAAACATAATTCTAATTTCACTTTTAATTTATGGACTTTTAGGGTTTCCACCCTAACCATCAACAATTAGGGTGACCATCGACAGTCACCATTAGTGAACCTGACTATTGATAGTCAATTGGCTCAACCTTTTTTTCTCTTACTTTGAGTAATCCATCTTTAATTAACATTAAATCCACTCACCCACCCATAAATACTACCTTCTCAACCTACTCTGGCCACTTCATCATCTTGTCATTAGTCCATTTCAGCCTAACTAGTGCACATTTTACAACACTTTTTGTTTAGTCCTTTGACCATAGTGACAACATTTCCATGTTGACCCTTTTTTAAATTATGCCACCTCATACTTACTTGACCCATTTTTATCTTTTTAGGAGCACTTCCTATCTAGGATACCCATGACACTTGACCAGTTTGTGTTTTCACCAAGAGCACTTCCTATCTTGGATACCCATCAAAACATAAACATTATTTTAGATACTTACAAGTGTACCTACCTACCACACTTAATTGTGATCATACGTTCCAATTTTATATTATCTTCCTAGCACTAACCTTTATTTTTATCAATTATGATAACCTCATCTTTACATGATCTCAATTATTGCACCTTTTATCACACTTTGCATGCCTATTTGCATTTTAGTGCCCAACCTATCATCCACCCTTATTTCTACCTCCATATACCTTATAAAACTTGTACTTTATTTCATTTTACCTCATCGACTCCTAATTTTAGGGGGGACGCCTCCTTTCATACTCAAGGAAACCAAACCTTTAACTAGCATCAGTTTTTGTTTTACAACTAGTTGATTTCAAGCCGCATAATAAAAAGGGGTAAAATCTAGGCACCATAAATATTTACACCATGATTCTAAATTTTGTAAATCCCTAGACTACCTTGGAACACTCTCAAGACAAATCTAACCCTCTGACCCCTAACTATACTTGACCATAGTTAGTTTTAACCAAACTAGCTTAACCCTATATTTTGCCCAATTTGACCCTTCATCCTTGACCACTAATGGTCAGGTTGACCATTGACAATCACCTTGACCATAGATGGTTAGGGTGTACCTCCTTAACCACCAACATGAAAACTCATCCACCTTGCTTTTCTAAAAATAACTTGTCTAAATCTAGTTATAAACCATTGTATGTGCGAGTTAAAATTAAGAATCCTAGTTCATGTCTTATTACAACTCTCTTGCCTTGAATATAAGAAGAGAGGAGTAGAAAGGTGAAATCCATCTATAATTATTATCAAGATCTTGTGCATCTATAATTCTCTTTTTGTAGTTCAATCATCATCAGCAATCTAGTGAACTAGCTACTACGTTAGATATTTGACTTGCCACCATAGCTCCACCAAAGTGCCAAGTATTGTTACTCTATCAATATCATGTTAGACTCCACCAATGATTCAATCACCTCAATCATCTACCCAATCCACCTTATACCAGATAAGTAATTAATTTTTAGTATTCCATTACTTTATTTTCTTTTTTCTCATAGCCTAGCACCTACTTAATTCCTAAAATCTTACTTTGAGATCTCATCAATCAACTTGTTATCAACCTAGATCTACCCATAGTAACCATCAATGGTTATCTCAACCACTGATGGTCTATCCAACTATCGATGATGGCCACCTTGATCATTGATAGTCACCTTAACTGTTGACAGTTAGCCTAACTACCTATGGTCACTGTGGCAAGTTATTTTCACCTACCTACCCCCAACCAAACTTGATTCTCTATGTTCTTACCTATTTATAGACCCTTTCCTAATTTTTTGAAGCATACCCTAACCATATATCACTATTATTAATTATTCAATCACTATTTTAAATCATTTCTAGTCTATTTCTTAATCAAGCATTCTTGTGTTCATTTTTAGTACCTTTTGACTATTGATGTAAGTACTTTCTATTATGTTTTATAAACTTAATTGCTTAAAATGTGTAGATTGATAGCCTCTAAGGAATCTCTCACTTTTGAGACCTATCGTTTGCTAGGAAATCCACTCAACTATCTATCTAACAAAAAAAATTGCATTAATGTTTTCTTATCTACAGATCATCCTCTCAAAACAAAGAGGAGTTATTCAAAATCTTTTGATTCAATGTGCACACTATCAATTAGGTTTTTCAACCATACCCATACTTAGTTTCTTCTTCCTTTTTCAAATAATAAGCAAAAATTCATTGAAATAGGTATAAGTATTTTGGGTGGAGTTCAGATCCACCAAGACCAAGCATTCATTCTTATTGGCACAAGTCACTGTAGTATATAAGACCTCTATTTTGAATATGGATATAATCAGGGTGCAATGTAACATTAGATACAATCATTATCAGGAACTAGAAGTGAAGAAACATGATATGGATAGATCATCTAGTTCAACTCCACCATCAAGTTTAGACCCTCTAACTAATACAAGTTCAACCATGCAATCCCCACCATCTAATAAACCTTATTTTTCTAAGGTTATTTTTATATGTATTTTGTATGTTAATTTGCAAATGGAACTAAGACATGTAATAGTTGACTAAATAATCATGTAAACATATACACATTTCATGGTTTTATAAGAATAAGTCTTATTTCAAAGACATATTTTTTTTATAATTTAAATATGCATGCAAAATTTACGTTAATTATAAATATCCTTTTGATTATCATTATCATTTAATTTTAGAGTTTTGTATGGATTTGGAGGATGAGCTGACCCCTCCCCAAATCTATTTATATGGTAATCCTCTCATTTTCACAAGAGATAATGGGTTAATTAAAAAATATTATCAATATAGGAGGAAATCTTTTTGATTGTCACACAAATATATTATTGTATTTATCTTTCAATTCTATGTAATTAGTTATGTTTATTTTCCTAATTAGTTTATTCAATAATTCAAAGTGTGCAAAAGCTACTAAGAATTCATTATTGTTATTAGTGGTGTACGTTAGTATAAAATGTGGAATAACTATTGGATGATTAGTAGACCTCATATATTTATAAAATTAGGTTGATTTTTTCCTTTCTCTAAGTGTGTATACGTGTTTCCCATGATATAGTTTTCTATGGGTGAGTAATAGTTTTCTTTGATCTAAGCTATAATATTTTGAATAAAGGTGTGCAACAACAAATCTAAATGGGAGAGACATTTAGTTGAGATCTCAATTTTTGATGTATTATCTTTTATTTTGGATTCTTAACTATGTTTGTATGTGTGTGAGCAAAAGCTTCTAGCTACAAGCATTATTTTTAAACACTTGTCCACAAAGAGAACAACCTAGAGGTAATCCATCTTAAGATCACATATCCTTATTTTTTGCTCTACTTTTCCCCCTTTTTTGAGTTCTTTTGAGTTATGCCCACTCTAGAATAAATTTCTTATACCCAACTCAAGTAGGATTCAGTTTATTTTAGGTTTCAATCATCCATTCACTCCTAATTAACAACCTAGATTCTCAACCTATTATTCCACCACTAAGTTTTTCAAACCATACCTAAAAATCATACCTTAGAGTGGAAATTATCTCCATTACGATCCTAAAATGTTAAATTTCGCCTCATGAAATATTTGGTGTGTTTAAAAACTACATCAATACAAGAAAGATGGCACTAGAAAGAGGGAAGGAACATTTGTGTGCCCTTACCTAAAAGAGTTTATCTCTGACCTTGAGTTACATTAGAGACACCCAAGAGAGTAACGAGGTTTATAAACCAAAAAAGTATTTTGGTTTCACCTTTGTTAATCCATAAAAGACTTAAATCTACACCAGTTGTTTAGATAATACCCTACGTCATGACACCTTCCCTAGTGAGAAACCCCTAACCCATTAATCATCATATGGCTCAACCTTGGTTAGTCATATCCACTATTGTAATCCTATGGGATGTACATAATTTTCCAATAAATCCAAATAAGTACCTACCTTATTTATCCCCTTCAATAGGAATGACATAGGATCGTATCAATTCTTTTAAAGCTACTTTAAGGTTAATAAACATCATAGATGAAGACATTACATGTAGGCTCTTCCCATTCACATTACATGATGTTGTTTATGATTGGTTCCTCAACTTAAAAAATAACTTCATTAATTTGTGGGACTTGTGTCAAAACACTTTTGTTGCTCAATTTGGATAGGTTACTAGTCCAATTTTGGTGTATCAACACTTCACTAGTATGAAGAGGGATCCCAATTAGCCAATCTATGATTTTAATGTGAGGTTTTAGAAGATGTACACTTGGATAAGTGATGCATATAAACCTTAAGAGGCCTTATCACTCAAAATGTATAATAACACCTTAGATAGAATTATGTTAGTATTTTTATGAAGAGCTACTGCTACCAATACTCTATCACTAGATCTTGAAGAAGCGATCAACATGATAGGCATCTAAATTATCAGATACCAGACACTCCCAACCTCAATGTTGGTTTCCCATATTTGAAGCCAATACCTCATGTGAATCATAATGTTCCTGCATTTAACCAAAAATAGTTATATACATTACTTCTTATGATGTAACATACACTTAATCAGAACTATGTCTTATTAAACAACCATGTAAAAATGAATGATCATCAATAAAGTCAATATTCACTCCCATTTAATACCATAATTTCCCATGGTGTGGATTGTACCAAATCATAATTGGATTATATACAAAGGATGGTCCAAAATCTAATAAATGAATTATTGGGCACACAAAGGAAGATATGTAATGCTCCTAGTCAGAAAAATAATCATAATTTTGGATTTCCAAGATATAATAGGCCTTTCAATAAGCTTTAAAATAATATGAAATAATAACAAGATAATAAGTTTTCAAAAATAAACATAGTGGAGATAGATCTACGCAATTGATTTAGGGTTCATAACACATCACAACATGGTGAGATTGATTGTGTTAAGTTTTGTGCAACATTTGAAAATTTCTAGAGAGAAATGGTGAGGCAAGGTTTAATGAATAATCCACTAGAGTTACCCCATGATACTAGTTCCTTAAGCATAGGTGTGGTATTTAAAACTCATGTGTTTAATTTCCAAAGTGAATATGACAATGTGTCAAAGGACAACTCAGATAAGGTACACACTTTATAACAGTTCCAGTGATGTAATTATAGTTTGAGAAATAAACATTCCTTCTCTATGTCTAATCTTATAAATAATGACTATTCCCATGAATCCGAATGTTTATAATAATCCACCTCCCTTAAAAGGGAATAATCATCCCCTAAAAAAGGATGAATAGAGAAAATAATGATACATCATTGAAGACATGAATAAGATAAAATCAAACATCACTCTTCATTAATTGGCTTAGATTACTAAATAGAAGGAACTCTTATGGAGGTCCATTATAGGGAAGTCTTTTACATAGAAGCCAAAATATACTCTATGAATGTCATACATAAGAGTAAGATATAAGTTCCTCCTTTATTTTTAACTATTAGATCATTCAATAAGAATATACATAATTATTTAGTTGATTTTGGAGCTTCGGCCACTATAATGACAATTTATATTTTTAAATATCTTGGATTAACTCCAAATCCATCCAAGAGGATGATTTCATAGGTAGAAAAAATAGTGTTGCCTATGGTTGGAGAGTTAAATGACATACACTTTCAATTTGTATCTAAGCCAAATGCGAAGATGAATTTAGACATCCTTTTGGTAGATGTCCCAAAATTATATGGACTACTAATAAGCAGGGATTGGGCAAAGATGCTAAATGAATATGTAGCTACAAACTTCTCTCACATTTGGTTGTCTTGAAGAGTTATTCTAAATAAAATTCAAATTGATGAAGATATAATAATGAGGTATCCAATCATGAAATATTATGATAAGAATGAATAATTAAGTTATATATCTCTTAATCTTTGGATTTATGCCTTTACCACAAAGTATGAGGTGCAAGAACTAGAAGTCTGGGGACCTTCTAAATTATGGACTCTCTATTTTGATGGTGCAATATCCAATCAATGATCAAGTTTTGGTATTGAATTAGTTGACATACTTGGTAATAAGTACCTATAAGTATATAGGTTACAATTCTCATGCACCAATGACATAGTAGAGTATGAGGCACTAATTATGGGGCTACAATTTACCCTAAAAATAATGTTAAACAACTACTAATATATGGAGATTCATAGTTGGTGGTTAATTAGGTCAAAATAAATACCAATGCAAATTGTCATATATCAAAAGATAAAAACATTGGGCCTAGGATTTGATTGGGTCATTTTAGGTATTTAATATAGTAGTTGTTCATATGGAATGAAACCACACTACTAACTAACTAGTTGCTTTAGTTATCAATTTGGCACCATCATAGGAGTCCAAAGTGTAGAGGTTCTCCATTGAAATCATACCTTACCCATCAGTTCCTAAAAATGTAGAAATTTTTTAGGTGTTTTATGATGATCTATAGAGTTTCTAGTTCTTGACCAATTTAGGGAAATTTGAATCTCAAATCATTAATGCTAAAGAAACTAGTTATTTATGCTAGGAGGAACTATGAGAAGAAGTCATTCAACATAAATAAAATTATCCTCCATTAAGGATGGTTTCTTTAGAAAGATCATTTTATGCAGATAACCAAGCCTGATAACCCAAATTCAATGAATCCAAGTTCAATAAGGAGAACTTGGGGGATGAGAGTGATCCATGTTGTGTCAACATTGGTCTCAGTTGCACCCTAGAATAAAGACAAAGGGTGAAATATTTACTCATCCAATAAAAATATGTGATTACATGGACCTATGAAGGCTTGAAGGTTTTCAATCCTAGAGTCATCACCCATATAATCACATTAAATCTAGACCATAATCCATTCAATAAAATATAGAGTTAGTTCAATCTCATCCTATAACTACTCATCCAAAAGGAAGTGAATAATTTGTTAAATGCTAAGATAGGGTTCCCTATTAGACACTCAACTTAGGTTGCCAACTTGGTTCAAGTCAGGAAAAAGAGTGGGGAGATCAGATTGTGTGTTTGATTTAGGGACCTGAATAAGGATTTTGAGACATACAAATACCCTCTACCTTCCTTGGATGAGGTGATCTAGATGATAAGTGGTTTTGAAATGATGTCCTTCTTGGGTGGTTTTTCAAGATATAACCAAATGTTTGTATAATCTAAAGATATGATTAAGACTAAATTTACCATAAAGTGGGGTAATTATGCATATAAGAGAATGCCTTTCATCCTAATTAGTTTAGGATATACCTTTATATGGGACATATACCATACATTTCAAGGGATAATAGGTAAATTCATAATCATCTATATAAACAACCTCACTGATTTCTTAAAGAATATAACTGGTCACGTAGGCCATCTATAGTAAATATTTGAGAGATGTAGAAGGTTTAACATCTTGATAAACATAGAAAAGAGAACATTTTTTGTTATTAAGTTAAAATTATTTGGTAACATCATCACCAAGTAAGGGATCACAATTGGTCCAAGTCAAATTCAAGGGATTTCCAAGATTGTGTTCCTAAACAATAAGAAAGAGCTCAAGTATTTTATAAATATAAGTTTTGTGAGGAAGTTTATCTCAAGTATTACAAAAATTATTAGACCTAAAAATTCAATGCTTAAACAAGATGCAAAATTAGAATGGATTCTAGAGGCTCCAAAGTCTTTTCAAGACATAAACGACACCATATCTCAGGAAGTGTTAATAAGCCTGAACTTCAATAAGGATTTTTTATTATATATGTTTGCTTAATAACATGTAATTAATGTCATGATTACCTAGAAGAAGTATGAAATTAAGAATCTTATCACATTTATGAACATGAATTTAAAGGAAACATATATCAAGTACTCTATGATAGACAAGTAGATATTTTCTCTTGTCAAAGTAGTAAAGAAATTTAGGCATTACATCTTGAGAAATAAGACTATCACTATTGTGTCAGACCTTGTTATCAAGCTCATTTTAGGACATAACTATTTGGGAGAGTGTAGATTCAAATGTATGGAAAAATTATAGGAATAATATATAAATCAAGCCTATCAAATTTGTTAGAGGATAAATCATCATTCAACTTATGGCTGAGCCTAACCCATGCATCACCATTGAGGATGTCTATGAGACCCAAGTATCTAGAGAAGATTAGCATGCTGATACCATTCAATATTTACTCACTCATAATTATCTCCCAAAACTTATTATAGAATAAAAGATAACCTTGAGGATCAAATCTGGTCACTACATGAGTAAAAAAGGGATTATCTATAGAACAAATTATGAAGGCATATACCTAATATGCGTATCATGAGAAGAATCTCAAGATATCTTGGAGAACCTACACTAGAAGATAGGTATTGGTAATCCATCTAGAAACACCACAACACATAATGTTATCATAATGGGATACTATTGGCCAACAATATTTAAAGATGCAAACACCCATGTAAAAACATGTCATGAATGCTAGGTCTTGGCAAAAAGAGAAGTACATGCAACACTATCATTTTAACCTATTATTAAAGGAAGACCATTTTCATAGTGGTTCTTGGATTTCATATGTGTCATCAACTCCAATTATTTATCTAGACACAAATTTGTGCTCATAGCAATAGATTACTACACCAGATGGACTAAAGCAATGTCTATAAAATATTCCATAGAATAGGATGTAATCAATTTTCTTGAATAAAACATCACAACTAGGTTTAGTACCCCTATTTTATTAGTTTGTGACAATGGGATAACATTATAATTAGTTGAGTTCACTGAATGGGCCCATGACAACCAAATCATCATTAGGTCATCTTCCAATCATTACCCACAAGAAAATGGATTAGCTGAATCAACAAATAAGAACTTGATTGATGTTATAAAAAAAGTCAGCTATAGATAAATGGAAAAAGTGGAATAATCTACTAAAACATGTGTTATGGGTGGATCAAACAAGATACAATTAGAACTTTAAGGTTTCACCTTACCTTCTAGTATATGGATGATAGTCATTATTCCCAATTATGCTCAAATTACCAACATATCTATTCATGTAGGAGTACATGAAACCAAGTGAGAAAGTGCAGCCTTGATTATTTGATATAATACAAATGGGAGACTCAAGGACTGAAGCCTTGCATAATTTTAGTAAACATTAGGACTTGGTCAAAATGTAGTTTAACAAAATATCAAAGTTTAAAGCAATTAGAATATCTAATGTGGTGCTTTTATGGGACAAATCATATGAAAAAAATGGATGTTATTCCCTCTTATGGATTAGACTTTACCAGATATCATATATTTTAGGTAAAAATTCTTTATTTTTAAGGGACCTCCAAGGTAATGAACTGAAATGTCCAATTAATAGGTAGTTTTTGAAGCACTACTTCATGGTTGTACCATCTGGAGATGTTCCTAGGTAAAAACAAGTACTATGGTAGAGGTATGAGTAGGTTATATTCATTAATTTTTTAGTTAGGTTTATTGTTTTCTATCATTTTGCTTTATTTATAGTAGTTTTATCCTTTCTATATTAGCCTTTCCTATTTTTACCCTTTTTATTTTCTTTAATTTAGTTCCTTATTTTCTAGAATAGATGTCTTTGTTTTATGACAATCAGATTGACTTCTCTTGGTAGGACCTGGTTAATTTCTAATTCACTAGACTCTCATGCATGATTGAATTTATATGTTGAATCCATGAGGAAGTTCCCAAAATAAATAACAATCATGGGAAGAACATAAACCAAAGTACACAAACTAGTTTATTTGTAGGTTTTACACCTTTATATCTAGGATTTTTGAAATTTAAGTATGTAATAAAAATTTAACCATAGTTATATCAAAATTGAATGCTTCTATCAGTTATGTAAAAGCTAATCTCATTAATTCATACAAATTTAGAATTTTTTCTTATTTCCTTGGATCAAATACACCTCTCACATTAATACTTGTATAAGGTAATAACCAATGATGTGGATATAGCTAGCAGGGACATTTTGATAAATCAAGTTTTAACACATACCAGCTTACAATGGTTCATGCCTTCTTTCTTATATTTTTATTTTTTAAAAATTATCAATTCATCTTAAAGAGTGATCTATAAAACCAAAATAAAATATAAAGGTGATCAAATACTTACATAATGAAATAAGATCAATGTATCATGCATCATGCAAGTGTACAAGGGAATAAATGGAGGATGGATCAAAGGTATCTCTATTGGGCATATGGATTCCCAACTTAAAGTATAGAAATTTTATAGCTTCCTTAGTTTTAATGTGCTTTAAATAAACCAGAATGAAACCTATAGTTATTCTAAGTCTTTACTGTTGACCAAATTTGACTTTTAGGTCAAATTAGGGCACCCATAGGAAACAAATTGAATTTTAGGTATTTTAGGGGTCTAATATAGATGTAAAAAGGTGTTTATAGGTTAATTTATGTCATTTAATGTTATATTGGCCTTGGTCCTTAGTATTTTTAGTCCTTTTAGTCATTTTGAGGTCAAAAAAGGGGCATTTAATGAATTATATAGATTTCTTGGGAAGTGTGAAGGTGTAAAAATGTGATTTCATGTGACATGTGTCATAAGATATCTTAATCAACTATTATTCACTGAAAGTGGTAGTTTCATCAAAATAAAAGGTAGTTTTCTTGAGAAAAGAGAAGAAAATGGTACTTGTACAACCCATAGGGAAGTGTGCCACATGGAAAAAGATCATATAAAATCCCTTCATATTCCCCACACTCATACAAAAATTTTACTTGATTTTTAAGTGCCATTTTGGGCCCAAAACTATTCTTCTCCATCTTTTCCTTCCTAGACATACAAAAGTGACCTTCAGGTTTTTGCTCATTATGGATAGATGAGAGGGTTTCAAGTCAAACTATTTTATGAGGTTGTATAAAAATTAGAGACCTTAATTTACATATAATGAGTTTTAATAATGGTGGAATATTCTTCACAACCATCCTCATGAAGTTGACTATAATTTTCTACCTATTGTTTCATGCACCCTATGGGTTTTGCCCCATTTTGGGTAAGTTCATATAAACTAGTTGGCCATATTGGTTACAGATGATTTTGGCTTCATCCTCATCTACTCTCCTTTATTTTTTTCAATTTTCATGATGTTTGGATAGGTTAAGTACATCAAGGTTGCAATAAGATACACCTTTCTAAGTTGTAGGCAAATTTTCACTATTTCCAGGAGTTTCATGCTTGTTCATGGTTTTAGGGGGTTGTGATAGGGCCTTTCACATGTTTTAAATGATATAATTATTACCTCCACCTGCTCAATCTCTTTTTCCAAGGCAAATCTTCATGGAATTATAGTCATATACAACATTTTTAGTTAGGCAACCATGAACATGCTTGCTTAGAGGTGCTTAGATGAGAAAATCATGTTGAATAGGAGGTGTTGACACTTATTTTAGATCATTTGAAGTGTGAAGAGTTAATTTAGAGATTTGAAATGGATATAAAACTCATTAAAGGTAAAATAAAATGCATATTGTCCATGTTTACCCTTTGCTGCTTGTGTATACTGAATGGTCACTTATAGGCAGCCTAATAAAAGGCTAAGTATCCATTTCAAATGTTGAAACATGGTGGTGAAACACTTGTTAATGGTACTAATGAATTAAGGGATCATGTTATAATTTTGAAAGGATAAGATGGCAAATTTAAGTGTGCAAACCTTCAAAACATGATATGGTTGAGTTCAGGCCCATTGTCCCTCAAGTATGAAAATAGAGATCCAGGGACATTTTGAGAATATCATATTACAAGGTTCAAAAGATTATTGGTGCATTTAATAACCCTGACTAGTATCCCCTACATATGTATATCACCTTTAAAAATATATAAGATATATTATAAAGGGAGAATGGTTATTAGGTAGTTTAAAGTTGCTTGCAAAAGCACTAAGCTCAGGCAGTGTTCACCTACAAGACTATGACCCAAATGACACCTTCTTTACCTAAGTTGTACACCAGACTATGCACCATATCTAACTGTTTTAAATGGTTGAAGGGACCTTAAGTGACCTAAATAATCATAAAAAGGAGTTATACTCAATGTTTTGCTCCCCATCTATACCTACATGTCCCTTATTCACCATAGTGAAGCTTATAGGCTGGTTGTAGGGTCATTGTGGAGATAGAATATTACCTTAGTAATGGACCTCATTTAAATGATGAACATGAAAATTATAGTGATTTAAGTTGGATTATGGTGTGGAAGGTTTAAAATAGGGTTTTATTCATTATCCTCAAGGCCTAAAACAAGCATTAGAACCTACATGATTCTTTTTAACTTACAGTTGGTTGATTAGACATATATTGAGCTAAAAAGAGAGATTCCTTGTTGATTGGTACTCTCCAAACATGAGTGGAAAGGGATAAAAAAATAACATGAAATAATTATTTTTAAAGGTCTGAGGTATATATCCAAAGCTAAATTCAAAACTAAGGAAACCTATAGGACCCATAAAACTCCCACATAGTCAGTTGGAAGTGGTTGTGAGCAGATAGTGAGCAATATTGAGGAGTAGGGGCATAAATGGAACAAAATATATTTTAAGGTGATAGTTATACCTTAAAAAATCATTCATAATACCTATTTCATGAAAACTACACCTATAGTTACCCTAAATAAGCAAGACATAGTCAATCTTTGACTGTCAAATACACAGATTTTTGCATGTTTCAGTCTTAGAATTTGGATGAGTGGAGAGGTCTATTGACCTAACCCAGAGCTCAAAATTGGTATATATAATATATAATAAATTATTTATCCCATAAAATAGTTATTAAGTATAGGAAAATAGGGGAATTACCCTCTATTTTGTCTCAGATAGAGGGTACTTCCCCTTAAATGCAAACTACCTAATTTAGTGAACAAGATGAGAATGGTGGGTAAAAAGGCTGATTGGACACTATAGATAGGTATTCAAAATTTTAACATACATATATAAGGCATGAAAAATTTTCATAGATAGGAAAAAAATAATTGGATGATCTAGACCATCAGGTTTACAAGTAGGCCTATTAGGTAGGTTTTGGCCTAGTACCCAATTAAAGGGTCACTCACACTTATAAACCTAATTAAGATATATATATATATATACTATTGATTCATGTTTTAAGGAAAAAATATAGGTTTATATATATATATATATATATATATATATATATATATATATATATATATTTTAATGCATGGTAAGCTTAAGGAGGTCATATTTGGGCTTTGAGGTGCAGACATGCTATAAGACCAACATTAAGCCTATGTCCAAATGAGGGGTCACTCACAATTTTATAATGAGATGAACATTACCATGAATTTTATAATGTATATGGGGATATAATAGGTTTTTTAAAACTATTTATATGTAAAGGAAACCCTGAAAAAGTCATTTTTGGCTCAGAAACCAACTCAGACTTGTGTAAGATGAGAAAAAGGGTTTGATAGGACAGGGTTGAACATTCATATCTCTCTTGATGATTTTTATGGGAATAAAATAAGTTTAAGGATGTCTATGAAGGTCTTTAAATATGAATTTTTGTAATTTTTTTTAAATTTGGATGTCAGATCTTTATGAACAAAGCTTAATAGGTCAAAATAGGCCTACACCCTTGTAAACCCTTAATCATGACTAGTTTGGAGAAATAGAGTTGGATATCTGACCTAATGGCATATTTTTACCATGAAAATATTATACATTATAAAGGACTCCATCAATATATTCCTAATTCTTTTTGGATGTATAGACTTGTACAAATAGGGTGAAAAAGAGGGCATTTTTTACCATTTTGCATGTTTTGTAAGCTACAAGAGGTTTCAAGGGATGAAATAATGTTTGGGTAGAATATTTTGACTTTTAATAATTCCTTATATTAATTTAATTCTAATAAAATAACTCCTAAGTATTCAAACTAGGTGCTTCATCTTAGCCAGTCAAAACAAGCCTAGTGGGCATGTTAGTGAAGAGGGTGGAAAACTTCATGTGAGGTGATTTTAAGGTGTATTTGATGACTATAAAGACATTAATACTATATAAAGGTTTCTTCCACTCCCTCCCATGTATTTTCATGGAAAAATTATGACTTTTGGGATGCCAAGTGTGCGGGGTGCATGAAGGAAGAGTTTTTTGGACTGTAGATGATGATGGCTCACTTTTAAATGATTCCAAAAGACCAAGACTAAAAAAAATGAATGGATAGGAATTTTTTAAATCCTCACCCTTAATTATAATCATTATAACTATTACTATTTATTTATGATGAATTCAATAAGCTCAAATCATGAAGGCAATTTTTTTGATCTAGTTAAGAGTATTTTATGCCACTTTGCAAGAGTTTGATGACTTAGATGGACACTTTTACTTCCTAAACTTACATGATTCATCCTATATCATATTCTCATTCACAATTAACTAATTTTCTTAGCTTGACAAGTGTCCTTATTACCCTTGGACTTATCTCTTCTCCTCTCTCTCTCAAGTTCTATAAGAACTAGCCATTTTGGCCATTGTAACTCATGATCCTCCTAAGTATGGAAAATCCATATTCAGTTGCATATAATTTGATCAATAAGACTAATTATTTTTACCTCTTCATGAATATTCATAATTTTTTTTGCTTAGCTGATGAATTTTACATAGTGAAGACTATGGATTCCTTAGCATGTTGTCTCATTCTTTCACGCTATTTGTACTTAGAAAGCTTCTTCTTGCAGGTCATATGAAGTTTTATAAGAAATTTAAAGGATTTAATGATTTATTATTTTCATTATTTCCATTATATTCATCTTTTCTAGTCCTCTTAGTTTTGTACATTCATCCATAGCCTCATAATCCAACATTGATGTGAGAATATGCAAATTGAAAGAGTGTATGTTTAGTTTGTCCCTTTATTTCATGTGTAACATGCTATTGGTTAGAATTAATAATCTAATTTGGTGTATCACATCCCTTATAATAGTTTTCTTTCAATTATCTCTCTCCCTTTTCACCCCCAAGTTTAGTTTTAGTTGTTATCCAAAGTGGTACATCAAGGGATCTATCCCTATCTAGAGATTCACCTCATCCTTAGGCTACACACAAGCCTAGAGGTGTTTCCATTGTGACACTTAGATGATGAGATCTTTTACATATCCTTTAAGGGTGGAAAATCCAAATTACAACACTTACTAAAACCCTCAAGACAAGGGTAAAAGAAAATCACTTCATCACACATAGATCCAAGATATGAGCAAGGCTAGGATGTTTCATGATGTATTGGGAGTCTCTTTAATTTTTTTTATTCAATTATTATTTTATGGTATGATTCATGTTGATTTTTAATTTCTAATCAAAAAATTTGGCACATGAATACTTAGGATTATTCCCCCTATGAGTCATCATTCGTTGTAATCAATACACCCCATTATTAAATTTTCAAATATGGACCCAATGTAGTTTGAAAAGCCTAGGTCTATTTTGAAATTTTTTTCATTGAAATTCATATGCACAACTAGGCTCAAAAGTTTTAAAAGTTATGATTCTTCATGTGGATTATTTTAATTATTTGTGCTAATGAATATAAATGCAATGGTAATTCCCCTCCCCCCCCCGCATTACCTAGGTTTTCACTTATTTGGACTAACCTATTAATGGTCTTAGGGAGTTTAATATATATACAAATTTTTTACATATGTGCATAAAATACATAACTCAAATATTAAGTTTCAAACTTCATTTATTTTACACTTCACAAGTTGTACATTCTATGTATTTTGGTACTTTAGAAAAAAAATCTTTGGGAAGTTGATCTTTGTAAAAAAAAAAATCTTAGAATCCCTAGTTTTCACAGGTTGCATACTTTAGCATTTTTCTTCTTCACATATTTTGTCTTTAAAAAATTTGTTCATTGGAAACCTTTATTTTTATAAGTCACGTACTTTGACATTTTAATTTTTCATATTTGTCTTTGAGAAAAGTGTTCATCATACTTTTTGTTTGGAACTTTTGTGAATCATAAAACTTGTTCATCACAACTTTTATCTTCAACATCTCCAAGCTTCCAATTCATTGGAACTTTTTTTACTTTTGTTCACAACTTTAGTCTGCAAGATTCACTCTATGAAACTTCCATCTTCAACTTTTGAACATCTGAGGCATCACAATATTTATCTATCCCACTCTCAATTAAGTTTTGCTATCCAACTTATAAATTCATACCACATGGCACATCTAATTTTTCACATAATTAATGACAAGGTAACACTTGTCCAAAGTTACAACATGCCATTTCTCTGAATGTATATAAATTCTATGTGGCATAACCACCAATTTAAGTGAAAAAAATTGAATTAAATGAGTAACAATAAGTTTAGAGACATTATAAATTAATGGCACACAAACTGGAATTAAAGTCTTATACTCCAAACTATATAAGTGAACTCAGAAAAGATACCATGTCTATTGATTACTAACAAGCTCAAGAAAATTTACACTCCAAAGAGAGTTTGAAGCCCTAACTATCTATGTTTAGTTATGAACTACTTCTAGTAAGAGATAAAATAGTCAAATTAAATATGAGCATTATGAGAAAAAAAAATTAATAATGGCATCATTATCTAAGGCGTTCAAAGGATTATTTCCATTGTTGAATTTCTCTATCAAGGACTCCATGAAATACACAGACACTATCTTTAACATAATAGTTTTAAAGGATGAATTTGCTAATTACACAACTCTGTGAGACATAATGGAAAATTTAGACACCCACTCACATAAGGAAAACCTAATAGTCAAGTAAAATTAGTTGATAATTGACTTAATACCATTGAAGTGCTAATAAGTAAACTTTTTTAGCCACCAAACCTCAAGTGATGCCCTGCATCAACCTAATTCAAGTCTTGGTATTTTCATTGAAGGTGACTTATGATTTTATAAACCACTTGAATCATAAGATAATCATCACCTACATCTTAGGGGATGATTTCCAAAGATACCTATGACTACTCATCATAAATTCCATATTCGATGGACACAAATTTGAATTATAAAAGAAAACATACACAATCAAAAATATATAAAGGAAATGGATTACTCCTAGAGAGTTAGTCACCTTTAAATCCAAGTAAATCATGCTAATAACCAAATTTGAGATGGGAATCTGCATTGGTATGGCCTTATTTAATAACCTATATGGTTATAACATTCACTTCCTCCACCTAGAATGGGTATCGTTATTGGACTTGTTGATGACATCAGAGCTCACTTTCACCCTGGGAGAGATAATCAGTGCTAAGACCTGAGAGAAAATTTTCAATAAGAATAAAATACCCATGGGTGGTCATTTATACATTATTTCAATTTTTTTAAATTTAGTCATGGCCACTATTTATGTTCACAGTGGATTACTTTGGAGCCAAACCTCAAACAACATCAAGAATCAAGACTGTGACTTCTATTTATTCCTACACATTTATTCGTACATGATGAATATAATTAGAATAGATAATAATTTCTATCTTTAAGTGTGGAGATAAATTCATGATGGACTAAGTATTATAAAACATCAATAAGACACTCTAGCCAAGGGGGAGTATTGGATATACCTGTACTATACTATAATCATGGTCATGGGATATAAGGTAACCCTTTATGTCTCCCAAAATATGTCCAAGATAAATTATCAAAATAATAAATAGCTTATCAACTATGGTGGATTATATATGAATACATGAGTAAGAAACATAAGGATGTGTTCGATGTGTATTCCCTAATGATTGGTTGGATGTGCTACAACAACAAGAATCATTTTAGATAAGTTAGAAAAATTGGAGAATGCTACTCATCATATATTTTCCACATAGATAATGGGATCCTCATTTCCTAATCCAAAATCATATCTCAAACCTAGGCATCCCCTACCAACATGAACCATATGAGCATGATTTTTTTTTTGAATGTAAAGAATGATGTTGAGGTGATAGAAAGGGAAGGGGTAATTGGATTGATGGAAGATCATTTAAGATATATATAAATTTATCCCTCCAACATAATTGTATAGGTGCATATCATGTATCCACCTCTAGGTGGATGAGCTACAATACACTACTAGACCTCTCTACCTACCTAGTAACCTGTGGACAAAAGAACATCATCCCAACCACCACCTATTGTGACAACAACTATGAAGAAGGAGTAGGGTGTGGAAGAATCACCTATTATGTCAAGTTACTTAAAATAAGGGCCTTCTCAAGATTCATCACCAATTGTTATGAAGGTTATCAAGCAAGATCAAGAGGTACATGAAATTCCTAATGTTACAACTACTTTAAGAGGAAAACATGAACCAATTTGAATTGATTCTTATGACTCTAAGGATATATGTATTATTATTAATTCTTCAATTCCTATTAATATAAGTGTAGATATTGCACCTTAAATAACTCAGGAGACTCCTCCCTTGGCTAAAAAGACAACAATCTACTTCAAGATGAAAGCAAGAGCTCCCAAGGATGCTCTTCCATTACTAGAGTCACTCATAAGTTCAAACGTGGAAGAACCATCAATAGAGAATGAGCCTAAGCCTGAGGATGAAGATGAAGATGAATAACTACATAGTGATAAAGTCCTAATCTTCTGAGGGATAAAAGGAGAAGCACCACTTAAGGATATAGGATTAGGTGAGGTCATTACTACCTAGCCACTACTCTAATTATTTCAATAGTTAGTATGGTTTCTTTAGTCCCTATGGTTCCTTTTGTTTCTATTTTTATTTTGATTTATTCATCTTTGGTTGTTTCTATCACTATTTTTATTTCTTCGATCCCTATGGTTTCCACTTCTCATATTACTACTTTAGTTATTTCTCTCCCCATTTTTTTTAAAACTAAGACAGTTCATTTTAATAAAATAGTGGGGACCATATCAAGTTATTAGCTTCATGTATCTTCCACTCAGTTGGTATTGCCAATGCCTTCTTCTATTACTACTCAATCCACTTATATTATTTAATCTACTAAAGCTAGTAATGATCCATGTCATGGGAACTGGGACCAAGTACACATAGGGGATAACTAAGATTGGTTATCCAAAGTGAATGAGTAAAGTTAATTTAGACATAAGTAACCAAACACATTCAATGGAGTAGAAGTCTTATTTAAAATAAATGTAACTTTTATTCATTAATGGAGAATAATAAAAATTAGTACAATGTGCTACAGTACATGTATTATAGAGTAGATATGTAAATCATGATGTCTATGTTATGACTATGTGAAAAGCATTAATTTATGGCTAGATGAATATTTTACTTTCTTATAAAAGTATAATACAAGATTAGTTATAACTACTATTAGTTACCAAGAAGATGGTTACCTTAGTTCATCTTCTAGGCTGGATGATGGTTAAGGAACCTCCTAAATCATGTGGACAGGGTAAGTTGACATGTAGATGTGTTGTGAAATCCAAGAAATTAAAGAGTTGATGAGTGGGTATTATGGAGTGTACATGAGTAAGGCACATATATTTATGAGATAAAAAATATACAAGAGTAAAAAAATAGGCACATAGGTTAACACAAAGATACAAGGTGTGTGAGGGCAAAGTCTATGATTTAAGGTGACTACTACATGAAAGTCTATGATCTGGTGTGGGACTTGTGTGGAATTTTGTCATCCAAATTCTTATAAATGAGTGCAAAATATTGGGTGAGATGTGTGTGTACTATATAGAGGAGAAAATGAAGAGTGAACTTGATAGTGAAAAAGTTATGCACGTATCATTCACCCTTTTTAAAATAACAATGATCTCCATTAAGTTAGTGCATAGTTGTAGAAAATACACATGAAGTTGTTTCAAAGTGTACCACTTGGCTTGATCAGTGAATTTTCCAACATTGAACACTCAAAAAAGTTGATGTGTGTCATGATAGGTGCATGTGTCTATTACTTAAATGATATGGTCCTTTTCTATAGGGCACAAAATTTGATTATCCAAATTAAAAGGATGTTGTGTCACTACTAGCTTAAGAATCAGTATAGAGTAAGGCTTGAGAAGTTCTACATTAAAGACTAGGTGCATGCCTATGTATTAATCCATATTAAGAATGAAGGAATTCTCACAAGTTGTGCATATAATGGTGTAAAGACTATAATGTAAAGGCTTGATCTTATGATGTGAATCTTCAAATCACTCTTTCTGAAGTTACAACTAGACTTTATCACCAACTTAGAATGTATTAGGTGTGTGATGTTTATCATGACACTCCTTGTACTTTTCTTGGGTGGAAGAGAGAATCTATTGAACTTACTAATGAATAGAATGAATATGGTGCATAAACATCTCGACCTTGTGTACATTTTGTACCTTTGCATGTGAATCAGTGCCTACTAGTGTAAGGTAAGATATGTCTAGAGGTGTTTAAGGTTGAAACCCAAGACATTTTGGAATGGACTATAAATTTTAGAGTTTTTAAGAGCCCTATTGTAGGTGTGTTGAATGTACATGAGATTGTCATCCCAAGTTAAAGCATGCACATAGTTTTACATTAATAGAAGATGAACAAGTGTGTAATTGACCACTTTGGTTTATCTATCTATCTAATGATGAAATCACTTAAATTATCTATAGATGCATACCCATTAAGTCCCACAATTATTTCAAAAAATAACTCATAAAGTATGGATCATGGTTGAATATGATAGAGGTTGGTAACCCAAAATGAACCCAAAAAAGGTTGAAGAAAACTTGTGTAGTGTCATTTGCGTCAATGTATTTTATAAAAATGACCATTATAGACATCTTGGAAAATTGATCCACTACAACATACATAAAATGATGTTATCATCTCATCACAAGCAATCTAGTCATAAAATCCATGCTTATGGATTCTCATGGTCTAGATGTAATTATTATAGGTGTGTAAAGTACTAGCTTATTATTCATAGGCTTGGTAATGCAATAAGTAATTCAAGACTTGATGTGTTGCTTGATGTTAATGTGCATGTGTGGCCAAAATAAATATGATTGCAAGGTGACTAGAGTCTTTTTCATGTTAAAGTGTCTTGAGGTCTTAACATAATGTACCTCCTAGATGAGTCATTGGTGAGGTGCATCCATAGTAACACAAAGATTTCCAAACTTGTATATAATATGTCAGGCAAGTAGACCTCTGGCACTTTTTTACCTTACATAAGGCTAGTATAAGTCATTTTAAAGTTTTGGTAAGCTGAGTAGAGAGGTACACATGAATATGTGGCCATGCATATCTAGCACCATGATGAGCACATTAACTAGTGCTTGGCTAAGGTAGTTTACATCTTTATTGTCCTTCCCTTTTTTGTGTTTGATCATGATATGGATTTATTTTAGGTAAGTCATCTATTTCATATGGTGTGAATTTTTTATTTTATTCTACATTTACAAGTGCTGAGGTTGTTGATGGTTTAAATGAATAACTGTCTCCTTCCTAAGAATGTAGTTTCACCATTACTTAATTACTTTCATAATTATATACAATTCCTTCTCATAGGTGGAGTACCTTTACACCTTGTTGCTAAATCTATATGAAGGTATGTTACTATATGTCCATGTTGCATGAGCATTACATTGAGTACATAATTAGATGCATTAGTGTGTATTTAAAAGGAATATGTAATGTGAAGAATTATATAGAGGCATTGATTGAGTGCTTTGAAAGTGTGTTGTTATGCATGAGTCTAATCAAACTTTGCTTTGGTATAAGTGAGATAGTTGGGAGTTGAAGAGATGTGTGAGAAACTTAGGATGAACCTATAGTAGAACTTAGTAATTCTAAGAAAACTCATCGATTTTATGAGATTACATAGAGTAGGCCAATATTGGATCACTTTGATTTTTTTTGGATCTACTCTGATGTTAGTGAAATTAATGATATAGCCCATGTATTGGATCTATATTACATTGAATGTATACTTAGATAAGTTGGATTACAACTTGTGTTGGCATAAAGTGTCTAAGATACATGAGATGTGCTCTATATGCTCCTCTCAGGTTTTGTTTAATATGAATATGGCATACAAGTATACAATGATTAAGGATTTTAATAAGGGCCTTAGTAGATCATCTATCAAGTGCATGTATGTGGTTGGTGCATTGGTGAGGCCAAAAAACATGATGAACCACTTGTGCAATCCCTCTTATGTCTTGAATGTTGTCTTATAAACATCTTTAAGATAAATTATAACCTGATGATAACCTAACTTCAAGTCAATCTTGGTAAAGTATTGTGTGCCTCAGAGCTAGTCCAAGAGGTCTTCAATGCGTGATAGTGGATAATGCTTCTTCATCATAATTTTGTTGAGTACATTATAGTCAATATAAAGTCACTAAGACCCATCCTTCTTGGGTGCAAGGACTATCAGACTCCTACAAGATGTAGAGCTAGGCCTAATATTGCCCTAATAAAGGGGCTCTTATATCTAGTATCATAATTCAACATTATCCCAAATTGATCTATGGTAGAGGGGGATATTGGGTAAAGGGGACCCAAGAACCAAATTGATACATTTATTTATTTCATAGTGTGTTATAAGACCTTTAATTTCTATTAAAACTTCACTTTATTGTACCGATAACTTGTTGAGATGTTATTACTTTGATGGTGTGTGGGTGTTGTAATCTATAAGGGTGTACTTTGTCATTGTAAATTTTATAGGTGTGTTAGGGAGGATCATGAGCAACACAAAGTTATGTGCATGTGATACGAGATTGAGACACTACTTAGCAAAGACTAAGGTGACTTTGGTCATAGGCACTAACTCAAAGAGGTTTTAGAATAAATCTTTCTCATAAATAGTCTAACACTATGGCTTAGCTTGATATTAGGCTTCACAGTCATAAAAATATGGTCTTCCCGGTAGGATGTTGCATACCTACATAGGTGAAATGTCACAAGTGAGTTTTCCTCCATAGGCTTGAATTTATAATGATAAGTGCATTATCACTACACTTATATATCCTTCCCCTACTATAGCCACCCTAGAGAGTATGGGTTGGGATGTACAATAATTGTAAGACCAAGGCACTGAATCTATGGATTGAGTGATGATGTTATTCTATCTTCCACTATAGATGATAATGTGGAGAGTTTGACCCTTCACCCATAACTCGGTGTGGAAGATGCATTCATGATCCTCAAATATTTTGATCATAGTGGTGTTGGTGTTTAAATAAGAGGCATATAGATCAATGGCATCTATCTATGTGAGTCACAATGTAGATTAGCCAAACAAAGACTGTTACACATAACAATTAGAATTGTCATGTGTGGAAGAGTGATGGTGATGGCACCAATTATAATTGGAATTATTCTTATTTCCTTTGTCTAAAGTATAATATGTTGGAGCCTTTGATTGTTAAAGAATACTCTAGTGTTGTTCCTCTTTGTGAGAAGTGTGTTATTGTTACTTCTATGCAAAAGGTTACGATGTGGAGTCATGCACATGTAGGGCCTTGCACAATGTGTTGGACGAAGATGTGGCACACTAATTCATCCTTGCCTTAGCTTCAATTTTGGTTATATTTTGATATTATTTTACCAATGTGTCAAAATTCAAGAACTCTATCTTTACATAGATATAAGATGAGAGTCCACTAATGTACTTTAGCACCTTATGTTGCTCATCCAGGTTCTCATGTAGGCACATAGAGTAGTCATGGAATATGTTGGTGTAGTCTTTCATAGACTTCTATTTACATTGGTACAATTGATATAACCATTATTAAATGAATTATGGAGGTGGTTTGAAAGATGTCAAACTAAACTATACTATCAAGTCATAGAATTGGCCAAAAATTATGTGTGTGTTGTGCCTCTAGAGTGTCAAAAATGAATTTTTGTACTTCTAGTGCTACCTCATCTTTCTTAGGTGTCATCCATCTTACTCTTATTATGTATTTTTTTTAGTATTCTAAAACAAAATTGATTGGCAAACCTTCCTTCTTGAGTTGAACTCATGTGTTTATAGGCATAGAAATAGGATAGATTTTTAATCTCTGATAGCAATGATCCACACCATGGGGCCCTAAACCAAGTCAATGGAGTAAAATTCAGATTGGTTATGTAGAGTGAATGAGTAAAGATAATTTATATAGAATTAGCCAAACACATTCAATGGAATAAAAGTCTTATTTGTAGGAAATGCAAATTCTATTCATTAATGGTGAATAGGGAAAAATATTAAAATATGTTATAGTGCATGTATTATAGACTAGATATGCAAAGCATGTTATCTGTGTTATGACTATGTGAAAATAATTGACCTTTAGATAGATGCATATTTAACATCCTTATATAAGTAGAATATAAAAGTAGTTACAACTATTATCAATTACCAAGAAGATTGTTATTTTGGTTCATATTCTAGGCCAGATGATGGTTGATTAACCTCCTAAAGCACATGGATAGTTTTCATCAACACATAGATGTGTTATGGAATCTAATAATTTGAAGTGTCCAAGAGTGGGTACTATATAGCATGCAAGAGTAAGGCTCATGAATCTGTGAGCTATGAAGGATGCATGAGTCAATAAGTAGGTGTAAAAGTTATTACAGAGTTTCAAGGATGTGAGGGGGTAGTATTTGATCTGAGGTGATTACTACAAAAAATATATAATCTATCATGATATTTGTATAGAAGGATGTCAAATAATGTCTTGCAAAGGAACACACAAGATTGGGTGAGATGTGAAAGCATTACACAGAGGTGAAAATGAGGAGTGAAATTGATGGCATATAATTTATGCTTGGATTAATTAATAATAATGCCACTTATATAGTGCATCCCATTGCCCTAGTTTGGTAATGTGGATTGATCAAAAATTATCTTCCATTCCTTGCTAGAACCACTACATGTGGAGGCATTAAGGCAATCTTCTATGGATCTTTTCTTAGAGGCTTCCCCTCGAGACACTCAATCAGTGGATGCTACACAATTGGTGATTCTATTATGGGTATAAAACTTAGAGGCCTAATCTTTGTAAAGGCTAAATCTACTAATTATAGAATTGCTCGTTGTGAGCTCCATTTTTGATAAATCAATAAGGACCATCCAAAGAGTCTAGAAAAGTAAGATCCAAGATGAATCTATTAGTAGTGTGATTTTGGATTAAAGGCAAGATGTTTTCTCTTTGTCTAAGATAAATAATAGGAGGCGTGGGGAATCTCCATATAATGAATATTTCAAGGATTATCTTCAATCAAATATATAGGACTTATTAAAAATTCATGCAAGCATTGAGCAAGCCAAGCAAGAGTTGTAGTAGGAGATAGAGTAGGCACAAGAGTAGAAATAAATAGTACAATTTCTTGGGGTAATTGAAAGCAACATTCAAAATGTAGCTCTCAGATTGTATAATATATTGGACACAATTAATTGAATGAGAGATGAATTATCTCCTCATGTTGTTAAAACTTTTAAATTGTTTAATTCTTTAAAATATAATGAGAAGAAATTAAATTTCTTTGTATTTTATAGTGTACAAACCTAAGTCATACAAATTCAAACATGTGACCTCCACCATGGAGTACACATCACTTGACATCAAGTTTATATAAATATTATTAAATGGATTAATATGTAAGATTGCCTAAGGATCAAAATGTAAATGTTATAGGATAAGGGATTGATATGAAAATTTACCTAAGTTTCACAAGGTAGATGTTTTAGGATCCCCTCTATTAGGCCGCTAATTCTAGCCTTAACATACCTTCAAGTGCAACTTTTTAGGTGCTAAAATTATAATGAACAAACTCATATTAAATGTGATTAGATAGACCATCAATGAACTATTATTGATATAAGTATGGATCCATGTTACAATAAATTTTTTCCAAGAGATCCTTGAATCTCTAATCATATAACCACACTGGATATCTTAGGGACTATTGGATTATCTTTAACATCATAATATTCTAAAGATCTAATTATAGGTATTGAATTCATCTAGGAACCATCTTATATATTCATTTATATTTTTGCTCACTCTTGTGGGGTTATATTAAACATATAAATTTTTCATGTGCTAATTTAGAGTGACTACAAATAAATAAATAATTATATTAAATTTTAGATATTCTTAGGATGCCAGGAAATTTCATAATCCTACCAATGACATGTAATTTACACAAATATAAAATAAAATTTTATGGATACTTTTGAGGTATTATAGATGACTATAGTAATTTGACATTACATACCCCCTCAAATTCCTAATATGTAAAATTAAACTTCTAATGGTCCATGTCCCCCAAATAAAACATGGCCACTTCAGTTACTACCTCCAAATCCTTCACCATTAATTTCACTTATTTAAATAGGGTGATTATTACATCCTCACTAAACCATTCTAACTATTTTATTGACCTTAAATATGCACATAAAAAACATATAAAAGTTGTCTAATTTTGATGATGCACGAGTGAAATAGGCAAGGGTCACTTGGATACTTTTAATGTGCATAATTAAGAGAAAGCATGCAAGAAAGGGAATGATGTCCAAAAAATGGGGCATAGTTAATGTGTAATAAGGAAGTT
The DNA here is from genome assembly GCA_037957365.1 of Torreya grandis. Classification (NCBI taxonomy): domain Eukaryota; kingdom Viridiplantae; phylum Streptophyta; class Pinopsida; order Cupressales; family Taxaceae; genus Torreya; species Torreya grandis. The sequence continues at coordinate 2,319,786 of JARHVA010001403.1, forward strand.
AAAACAAACATATTTTGAAAAAGAAAAATCAAATGGATAGAAACATAATTGATGAGAAGCTTACAAATGTCAAGAATACAAATAAAGAGAATTCATATTATGCAAGGTCAATAAAAGAAGGACAAGAATATCCTAGTATAAAAAAAAAAAAAAAAGAGAATGTAGATTAATTACGGTTAATCCAAGATTAACAAGAAGATCCTTATAGAGAAATAAAATATACTACTATGTAAGAGATGTGGAAGGATTAAATAAGGGAATATGTTGATGTGTAGGAGAGGTACATGACATGTGGCATGATAATTGTAAAATAATGAATAAGTAAAAATGACAAACAAATATTCAAAAAGGTTTGAAGGGATCCAAAAATTCTATAGATAATCACTCAAACTCTCATTTTAGGTACTTGACACTAGGATTTGTTAGATGTTTCACAAAGGTTAAGTTAAATTAATTCGAGAAAGATTGGAGTTAGAATTTGAGTGATTCATGATAGATTTCATTGTATGATGTATGTGATTGAATGTCCTCTTTTGATGGCCATGAATTCAAGTGTGGTAACAAATAAAAGGCTTTGGATGGAACATAAATTCATTCAATGAGTGGATGCATTATAGGGGGTTTATGCTAGTAAGACATTATTATCTATTTACTAATAATTTTTTTCATAATTGAAATTCAACATTTATCTTAAATTTAATTTGGAATATTTTAATTATTTTTAAATAATGTTCTTATAGGTGAATAGACCATTCTAGACACCCAATTATTGTATGAGCCTTGTTTATATAATGATTTTCATGGGAATTTACATATATGGACTCTCATATCGAATTGGACAATTATTGGCACTATGGTATTGGTCTTGCACTCTCTTGTTTATTATGTTAGTTTGAGATGTTGGAAATATTGTCATTGATGTAAAAGGTCTAACATTGGTGATAAAGGCCCCCTAACATTTATTATGTAAAGGTTTTTTTAATGTTCATATTTTGGATAAAATGTGTTCATATTTATTTAATATTCATTAATATATTATTGGCTGCATAAAAGTAAAAAGAGGACCCATGGAGAATTAAAAGAGCCATGGGGTAAAGACAAAAGAGGAACGGGAAACATTTTCCCATGAAGAGTCATCTTAAGGAATTTCAAGAGTAACCAAGTGAAGACAAAAGAGGAAAGGAGTAATTTCTCATGAATGGACACTTTGAGGAATATGAAAAGTCACCAAGATAAATAGAAAAGGGGAAAGTATGCGTTTGATTATGAAGTGTCACCTTGTGACTTTTCAAATACAAGGATTCGAAGGGTCATGTAAATGTGGCACCATTTTACATAAGGAGTATAGGATCACAAAGGGGGAATGCCTAAGGTGATTTGGAAAGCTATAGATAAATTCTTGAGAAGCCATTTTAATTTGCAAGAGTGCATGGTTTATTAATTGGTTTATCTTTAGAAAAGAGGAGAGAATAGAAATAACTATTGTTAAGTTCTATCATTTGTTGAGAAAGAACATTGAGAGATAGTTGCGTTTTATACACAAGAGGGGTTGGTGTTCCTATGGGTTGGTGCTCCTATAAGTTGGTGCTTTCAAACTTTGTAATTATATTTAGTGTTCATCCATATAATTGAGATTATTCTCTATGGTTTTTCCCACATTGGGTTTCCACGTAAAAATATGGTGTCTCTATCTCTTGTGTGGTGCTTTTATTGTTTTATTTTTATTATCTTAAATGTACGGTTAATTGGAATTTGATTAAGTTAAATTTTATAAGATATATGATATATTCATTCACCCCCATCTTAGTGTATCCCATGCTTAAAAATTGGTATCAGAGTAAGTTTCTTTGGGAAAAGTTTTATAGATTGAAGGTAGATCAGGGAAAACACGATGGCTAGATCACATGAAGGTTTTTATACAAATAAGGAACCTTTATTTTATGGGATAAATTATTCCTTTTCGAGCATAAAGATGAGGACTTACTTGATGGCCCTTGGATTTGACATTTGGAAAGTAGTGATGGATGAATACGAAGAGCCACAAACACCTGTAACTACTTCCACAGATAAAAAGACAAGTCAAAATAATGCTAAAGATTTAAATGTTATTTAATGTGGTTTATGTGAATCATAATTTGTTAAAATTATGTAATGAAAATCTACTCATGAGACTTCGATGAAACCCATGAATATTTACAAAGGTGATGGAAAAGTTCAATGGGCTAAGCTTCAGACCTTTAGGAGACAATTTCAGAGTTTGGAAATAAAAGAGGAAGAAAATATAGCAAGTTATCTTTTATGGGTTGATCAAATAGTAAATCAAATTCAAGGCCTTAGAGAAAAATTAGAAGATTAAACCATGGTGCAAAAGGTTTTGAGATCTCTACCAATGAGATATGATGCAAAAGTTTTGGTAATCAAAGAGATAAAGGATGTAGCCAAGCTAAAGATGGATGAACTACATGGTATTCTTATGTAATATGAGATGTGGACCAAACAAGAGAAACCCTCAAAGAGGGAAGATGCTCTCAAGACATCAAAAAAAGACACGGCTAAGATTAAAGAATCAAGTGATAGCTCTAGCGATGATGAAGATGACAACAGAGCTCTATTCATCTGTAAGCCAAAAAAGGGCACATGTAAATATAAAATAAAATTACCTTTTAAATATTTTAATTTTGGAAAGATTATACATTTTGTAGCTAAGTGCCCAAATAAGATTAATGGTGAAAATGAAGAAGGAATGTCTCATACAAGAAGAATTTCAAAGTCAAATTCAAGAAAAAGATTTTATAGTCTAAAGATCTTAGCTCAGCCAAAGATAGTGGAGTCAGTGATTTAGATGAAGAAGATATTTTATTCATGACCATACATAAGGATGCCTCTACAAGAAAAATTACAAACTATCAAGAAGATAAACAAGATGAAGCTGATGTAAATATGGAAGAACTCATTTGCTATTTAGAAGAATTACAAGCTCTTGAGAATAAGAATTGAAGACTAAAGCTCTAGATCAAGAAAAATGAAAAGGTGTCAAAGGAAACAATTGAAGATCTACAAGCACACATTGAAGAAGCTAAAAAGACTAAAGATCTAATAGCTTAGTTACAAAAAGTAAGTAAAGAATGTGAAAGGTATGTTATTGAAATTATTTCTTTAAAAGCAGATCTTGAGAAAACAAATAAAGCAGTCAATGATAAAGCAACCAATGGTTAAAAATTTGAGAATAACACTGATATATTGAATAAGATATTAGAAATTCAAAAATCAATATCAGATAAGATAGGTATCAGATTTGAGAAGAAAACAAGCTATGCTAAAACTCTTATAAAAGAGGAAACAAAAAGGGAAGAAGTTAAGAATACAGAGGGCATCTCAAACAAAGAAGGCTAGAAGGAATAGACCTAAAAAAGGTAAATAGGTTAGAGATACACAAATAGATTCTATTTTTATGATTGTTATTTTTATTGTAATGAATATGGCCATAAGAAAATAGAATTTCAAAAAAGGGCTAACAATTTTAGAAATAAGAAGGAAACTCATGTAGAGTCAAGCAGAAGTCACAAATCCTTTGCTCCTCTATCAGGTTTTGATGAAGAGGCCATAATATGTTACAAGTGTAATAACTTTAGACACATAGTCTGATAGTGTAGAAGTGTGTTCGAGTTAGTCAAGAAGGACTAGAGTTTCAAGGCTCCATTCATCAAGAAGAAAGTTCAAATAGGTTCATGGTAGAAGAAATAACCTGAAAAGTCTATGTTGGTTTAGAAAACTTTGCATGCAATAAATGAAAAAAATACACAGTTCATTGATGGTGGATGTTCAAGGCACATGGAAAGATATAAGAGCAAGTTCATAACCCTAAAGAAGATCAATGGTGGCACAATGAAATTTGGAGACAATACTACTGTTAGAATTGTCAAAAAAGGTACACTAAGTTTGGCTAATGGTAGAACTAAAACTTGAAATGTTATGTGTATAAAAGGTCTTAAGCATAATATTTTGAGTGTAAGTCAAATGTGTGATCAAGGACACACTAAATTTGTATGCATAAGGTTGTGAAATTAGGAGAAAATATTCAGATGTGTTGGTTGTAGATGCTCAGAGAATAGGCAATAATTTGTATATGTTATTAGATATCAAAGGTCAAAGATGTTTGAATAAAATTAAAGAAAGTTGGATATGGCACAAGAGAATGGGATACATAAATTTTGACAATCTTGTCAACATCATCAATAAGCAAGTAGTCAAAAATCTTCCAAAGATTACAAATCCCTCTAATACGCTTTGTGAACCATGTCAGCATGGGAAGTAGGTCAAAATATGGTTCAAGACAAAAGAATACTCAACCACTCAGATGTTAGAGCTTGTTCACACTAATTTATGTGGACTTATGAGAACTCAAAGTACTCAAGGTAAGAAATATTTTGTGTTGCTCATTAATGATTTTACACATATGACTTGGGTAATGTTTTTGAAGAAAAAATCAAAAGCTTTCAACCACTTCAAAGCATTCAAGGTTTTTGTTGAGAATGAAACCAATTTGAAAATCAAGTGCCTAAGATCAGATTGAGGAGGAGAATTCATGTTAGATGATTTTATTGAGTATTGTGAAGACCATGGGATAAAGAGATAGTATTCAGTAGCTAAAACCCCACAACAAAATGGAGTAGTTGAGAAGAAAAATAGAATAGTTTAGGAGATGGCAAGGACAATGCTAAATGAATCCAAGATACTAGAAAAATATTGGAGAGAGGTAGTAGGTATAATAGTGCATATTCAGAATAGAGCATTGTTAAGAGTCAACAGTGATAATACTCCCTATGAGCTATGGAAAGACAAACCAACTATAATTGATCACTTTAGAGTTTTTGACAATAGATGCTTCATAAAGATAACCAATGAAAAATTGGCTAAGTTTGAATCTAGAAAAGATGAAGGTATATTTATTGGATATTCTAGAAAAATTAAAGCTTATAAATGTTATAAGAAAATAACCAAGAAGATTATTGAAAGTGAAAGTGTCAAGATAGATGAAGATGTAGCATAAAGAGCCAATGATCTAGTGGACACTCCTGAAATCATTGAAGAAGAAGATTTTGAAGAGTCAGATGAAGATGAGAAGGAGAAGAAAAAGGACACCAATACCCCATCCAAATATGTTTAGATAAATCATAATAAGAGTGACATCATTGAGAACATAAATGAAGGAGTTCATACTAAAAAGATGATGGTAAGTGAATCTAAGCAAGTGAATTTTTTTTTGTTATCCAAAATTTAGCCTAGAAATTTTTTAGTAGCTAGACATGATGAGCATTGGGGTAAGGCAATGGATGAATAATTAAATCATAAAGAAAATAATGATACTTGGAAATTAGTGACTAGACCAAAAGATCAAAATGTGATAGGAACAAAATGGATATACAAAAATAAGTTGAATTAAGATGGTGAAGTTACCAAGAATAAAGCAAGGTTAGTATGTAAAAGATATGCTTAGATTGAGGGTATAGATTTTGAAGAAACTTTTACATTAATGGAAAGACTAGAGGCTACTAGAATGTTTCTTGCATATGCATGGTTTAAATTTTTTGAAGTGTTTTAGATGGATGTCAAGTCTACCTTCCTAAATGAGAATCTAGAAGAGGAGGTCTTCATTGAGTAGCTTAAGGGATTTATTATCTCAATTAATAGTATCCATATATGTAGATTGAATAAAGCACTATATGGATTGAAACAAGCTCCCATAGCTTGGTATGTAAGACTTGATAAGTACTTACAAGATCAAGGTTTCAAGAGAGGCTTTGTTGACAGTAATCTCTACATTAGAATATAACGTGAGCATCAATTGATTATTGTTGTATATGTTGATGACATAATTTTTGGAGGAAATATTGAAAAGATGACAAAAGAATTTTTTAGTAATATGCAAAAATAATTTGAGATGTTTGTGCTTGGATAATTGTCATTTTTCTTAAGGTTAAAAATATTTCAGTCAGATAAAGTAATTTTCATATCTCAAAGTAAATATGCCAAGGAAATGTTTAAAAAATCTAGTTTTAAGGATTGTGCACTATTTGGTAGACTAATGGGTATAGGTAATAAGGTGATTAAAGATGAAGATTCACCTATTGCAGATCAATATTTGTATAGATCTATGATTGGTAGTAATTTATATTTGACAATATCAAGGCCAGACATCATGCATGTAGTAGACATGGTTGCTAGATATCAAGTAGCTCTGAAGGAGAGTCATGTTCAGTTGGTGAAGAGAATATTTAGATATGTCAAGGAGATATTGGATTATGGATTATGGTATCCCATAGGTAGAGATTTCACTTTGATTGTTTATACAAATTTAGATTGGGTAGGTTTCTTGGATGACAAAAAGAGTACAAGTGGAAGATCTTTCTTCCTCAGTGATATCTTAGTATTGTGGCCAACTAAAGAGTGGAATTCAGTAACTTTCTATAGCTGAAGCAAAATGTATTGTAGCAGTATTATGTTGTACTCAAGTGCTTTGGATGAAGAAAACTTTGGAAGATATCAAGGTAAAATATGATGAACCTATTTCTATTTTTTGAGACAACACAAGTGCTATTAATATTTCTAAGAAACCAATGATGCATTCAAAAACAAAACATATTGTTATTAGATATCACTTATTAAGAGATCAAGTTGTAAATCAGTACTTTAATATGGAATATATTAGTACTATAGAAAATATTGTAGATATTTTCACAAAGGCACTACCAAAATACACATTCGAGTATCTGTGAGAGAAGTTGTGAGTAATTTCTTTTACTTCCTACCATTAAGGATCAACATTAGTTGAGGAGAGCTAAGTGTTAGCTCTAGGATAGGCCCTTTGCCATTGATGTAAAAGGGGGAGAAGAATATAAATAGGTATAAGAATAGGTATAGGGAATAAATGCAAAAATAGGTACAGGGAATAGGTACAAGATGTTATAGTAAGGGGGAGTTACTATATGTGTAGGTTGGCATGTTTAATATAGGTTTCAGGATGTGACAGTTTCAATTTAAGGTTGCCATCAATGATAAAGGGGGAGTTAGTTGAAATATAGTCATTGATTTCAAAGGTCTAGCATTGGTGATAAAGGCCCCATAACATTTATTGTCTAAAGGTGTTTTTAATGTTCATATTTTGGATAAAATGTGTTGATATTTATTTAATATTAATGAATATATTTTTGGTTGCATAAAAGTCAAAAGAGGGCCCATGGAGAAGTCAAAGAGTCATGGGGTAAAGATAAAAGAGGAATGGGATGAATTTTCCCATGAAGAGTCATCTTGAGGAATTCCAAGAGTCACCAAGTGAAGACAAAAGAGGAAGGGCACAATTTCTCATGAAGGGAAAATTTGAGGAATATGAAAAGTCACCAAGATAAAGATAAAATGGGAAAGGACACATTTGCTTATGAAGGATCACCTTGTGACTTTTTTAAATACAAGTATTTGAAGGGTCATGTAAATGTGGCACCATTTCCATGAGGAGTGAAGGGTCATAAAGGGGGAATGACAAAGGTTATTTGGAAAGCTATAAATAAAGGCTTGAGAAGCCATTTTTAGTATGCAAGAGTGCATGGTTTAGTAATTGTTTTATCTTTATAAAAGAGGAGAGAATAGAAAGAGATATTTTAAATTTCTATCATTTTTTGAGAAAGCAACATTGAGAGATGGTTGTGTTTTATACACAAGAGGGGTTGGTGCTCCTATGGGTTGGTATTCATAAATAATTGTTGTGTTGGTGCTCAGCAAAGGGGTTGGTGCTCCTACAAGCTGGTGTTTGTGAACTTTGTAATTTGATTTAGTGTTCATTCATATACTTGAGATTGTTCTCCATGGTTTTTCCCAAATTGAGTTTCCACGTAAAAATATGGTGTATCTCTCTCTCTCTCTCTTGTGTAGTGCTTATTATTGTTTCAATTTTATTGCATATCTTGAATGTATGGTAAGTAGAATTTGATTAAGTGAAAGTTTATAAGATATATGATATAATGATTCACCCCCCCTCTTAGTATATATCATGCTTAACATGGGATTCCATGTTTAATATTTATTTGTGTTTATAATTATATCATAGTGATCATTGGTTTATCCCTTTTCATCTCTACTTTTTTTATACACTCAAGATAGTTATGGTAATCTTGACACGATTGGTTACTAATAGGGTATGAGGTTACTAGAAGTGTCTTGGCATAGTTTACACATCCCTTTTGAGTTGGAAACTCTTCATGTTAGTTTATTTTATCTTATTTGGTATTGTTGGTTTGTCTTGTATGTACCAATAGTTTCCTGATTCAAACTTGAGAGAACTATATATACATGGCCCTAAAATAATTCTAAAGGGATGAGTTCATATAAAATATAAGGCAATCATAGATCAAATATACATCTCGTTGATTGATTATTTTATGAAACATAAATCTAAAGCTTCTTAAAGGAATAAATATATTTTTTCATATTAATTGCATGCTTTTACAAGAGAAGTACCTAATCCAAAATTGTATTTAGACTAGAATATACATGATTTGTCACACATACATAAGTGGGATAATTAATCCCTCATGAGAGTATTAGAATGTAGGCAAGGCTCAACTACTCAGTTGGGGGGGGGGTGTTGGTTGAGGTCAGTTTGACCTAGAGAGCTAACCCATTTTTCTTGTCATATTATGGTGTAAATAATGATAAGGGTTTCAAAGGAATGAGGATGAAAACATAGATCAACACATAGAATCAAAGGTGAAGACACAAAATAAGCATCTACATGTGTATTTGCATGGTTATGATGATTTATATACCTACAAAGTATACAAAGACACTAATGATCACTATAAAGGTATCACTATCATTGATAACATCAAGACAGGGTTTTAATCCATTGTTTTCTAATCTGAGTAGTGACAAAGCATAAAATGAGCATTTTTAGATTTAGTGACAATTTTTACGAGTTATAGAATTTATAAATAATCTAAGTACATCTCATCTTTTTTTTTTTCAAGTTTAAATATTATAAGTGCAATAACAATCTATTCATTTTCAATTTATATGTGTAGGTTATTGTTGTACTTTACACATTCTGAATTAACCCTATTATTACATTATTTAGATCAAATTAATCCACATTAAGTAAAATATTCTCATTAACTTGAGCATGAAAAGACTTATGTTTCTTATACTTTAAATTTTATATTTATCTTAGATTTTCTAATTTATTCTCTAATAAGGTATGATTTTTAGATATGATTTTGTATTTCCTTTATTAATTATTATTTGACATTAGTGTTTCATTTGTTGGTATCAAATCCTTACATAACCTATGGTTATATGTTTTCCCTTATGTTAGGGTTAGGACTTGTGGTTGTATTTATTATCCTCATAGGATTTTATGGCTTTTCCATGCATGTGCATATTTCAAACTCTATTGTCTCATTTGATATATTTCATCTTATCTACACATGTTGTGCCTTATAAATATACTAATGAATGAAAAAATGTTAATGATCATGATTATGTGAATGATGATATTGCTTTCATCAATGATAATCATATGTGTTTGGATGATGATAATGGTTATGTGGATGATGTTTATGGTTATGTAATGATGATACTAAACATTGAAATGCTAGTGATGTATCTTTGTACAATGGTATTGAATTATAAATATATAAAATTAATGATATAATCCAAGAAAATATCTCTCTTTCCCTTTATATATATATATTTGTAATAGTCATGATGTAGAGAAACTGCATAATAAAATATAATAAACCTACTTATTGATACTTCTAATCTTATGACTAATAAATATCAATTTTTTTCATACAATATAAAAATGGATAGATTATACACATGTTTTTGTAGGGACTAGGATTTCACATAATATATATTTGTGATAATTTGTCTTATGTCCCTTTTCCTCATCCCATCCTCTTTTTACCCCGTGTAATTAGTTTCACTAATTACCATTTTACCCCACGTAATTGGTTTTACTAATTACCATTTCACCCCACATAATTAGTTTCACTAATTACCATTTTAATCCATGTAATTAGTTTCACTATTTACCATTTTACCCCATGTATTTAATTTTTACTAATTACCATCCACTAAATCTAGCTAAATCTACCAAATTATAATAAAATCCAAATGGTTTAAAATTCTTATTAACCTCCATTTCAATCCAAAATCCATATAATAATTTAGAGCTCAATTTAACCCATTGTTGAAACAATCAGAACAAACTTTTGATAAAAATGGATGGAATGAAAAATGATCCCCACAATCAATGTTGATTTGGTAAAATCAACATCCATTTATTCCTAGATTTACCTTGATCCAAGAACCATGATTTTGATCTTGAAGGCTAAAAGAATTACTCTGAGATGACTAACAGATGATTTCTTACCCTCTATTAGAAATACACATTGACATGTTATCCCCTCAACATCCGTCAAAGACAAGAGATCATCATATCAATCTCATGATTATCACAAACTTGGATCACTATTATGGTAAGTATATTTCATTGTTTATAGCATTTTTATCTTTAATTATTTTATTTTATGTTTTCGTTAAACATCCTTATCATCCATAAACTATCCTAGACTATATTTTATCTTACTAAACTAACCTTTAGCCTCCTTTTTTCAAAGTATTGTCTTTTTTGTCAGAATCAACATCAATCCTATAAGATTGACATCAATCCATATTTAAATATTCTATGTTTTGAATATGAAACCTATTTTTTTAGCACATAGGAATTAATATTGACTCTTTGTTGCCTAAACCATGGATTTTATCTATAGATGACACTTTTGGAGTCTTACATCAAGTTATTACTATTCATAATTTACTAATTATCCCTCAGCATTTCTTTGTCAATTAGAGCAATATTGATTTTGAGTTAAGGATCTGTGCCATTGCATTTTCCTCTATTGTAGAATATATTTCTAACTAGATAGAAATCATACAAGAAGATGAAGTTTTTTTTGAAGCCTATTGACATGATTTCTTCACTAATCTTAATTAAATAGACATAGATTAATTCAAAATACTTCAATATCATATTTGTATCATTATATGCATCTTGTAATTTCTTTTACCATTTTTATCCATGTAATTGTTGACGTCGAAGATTGCACCCTTGGTAGGAGGCCGAGCTCCTGCCTTCTCCTCACAACTATGGAAACTCCCCTCTCACCTGTGGGACTGGCGAAGCTGGAGGGGAGAGTCTCTAGATAAGGGCTAGCTCCCTTTGATGCATCATATTCATTCCAACAAGTGCTAACATATATATATATATATATATACAAATATATAATGGGGGGGATGAAAAGGGAGAAAGATTACAGGAAGACAAACTACTCTAAGGAGGTGATGCACCAAAATGAAATGACCTTCTCACATCCACACTTAAAATTAGATAAATACATACATACGTTTCACACTTGGTAGAAGAACCAGACTGCAAGAAACTTGACAGGGAGGTTTTAATGAAAATATAGAGAATAGAGGTTCACCAAAGGTGTTGTGAGAGGCACTCTGCAAGGTAACTCCTATTTCTACACCCCCAAATAGAAATCTCCTTCCCAGCTGCAGAAATGGCACTTTGTAAACAACAGATATGTTGGTGTTGAACCTGTGAAAGCATCAAGAAACAATGACTAAACACAAATTAACACTCAGGACATACACAAAAATGTCTATTCAAGATAGAGGTAAAAATGTGTTTATTGACTTAGGTGAAATTTTGCTAGGGCTACACCTTACAAATGTGGAAGATCTTTTTCTCAAATGACAAGTTCTCAATATATAGGAGAAGAAAGGAGGCCTTTTTGGCACCCATTTTTTACAAGTGACCTATTGTGTCCCCTTAATTGGAAGAGCAAGTCTCTCAAAACATTAATGAGTTGTGCGCTTTGTCTATTTGTAAGGCCTCTTCTTCAAGGTGCTTACACGGTTTGTCTACTCATTAATGTGAAATGGAGAAACCAGTTACACTGCTAGCTGTTTGCATCCCCCAATGGTCAATTCATAGGCACTATTTCACCTACTAGAGTCACTTCTTGAATTGACACTTCCCTTCGCCACTTGGACTACTTGTTTTCTCCATGCTTATCACGTTGTCTTTTCCCTATCTTGTCTCTTCTGGCTCCTTTGGCCCTCGGGGGAAAACTTCTGGCAGGTCACTACATTTATGGGCTTTCCATGGTTAGTGCTCTTTCATTTTGAAAGCAAACAACTATTTCATTTTGTTAATTTTGATGTCCTTGCGGCCATCACAACTTTGAAAACCAATGGCTAATTCACTTTCTTAAACTTGACAGATTTTGGGATGCCCTCGTCCCTGTCAAAACATCATCAGGTCCTTTGCTGGCTTTGCTTTGGGCTTTGTCTCCCTCAGCCCTCTCTACGGGCACTCTTTTGCCTTTTGTATCTTCCTAGCACCTTCCCAAAGGGAAGGTGACCCTTCAGCTTCCAAAAGTGCCCTTTGTATTTTGGCCAAGAGTCCTTCGCAAGGGCACTTGCCCTTCGGGGTCCTTCGGTGGGTCATTTTGTTCCTCTGAATGTTTTCCCAGGTTCCCATGGACTTTATGTCTACAGACATTTCCCTACGGACTTTTGTCTACAGATGTTTTCCCATAAACATTTTTTTTGCGAATATTTTCCCACGGACACTGACATTTTGTCCATGGATATTTTCCTGGCCTCGGCCTCATCCTTTGCTTGAACTTCGACCTGAATTCCTTCAGACTTTTTATCTGAAGGAATTCAGGACTTAAACAAATTTAAACTTACCTAGCTACCTTTTCCTTTGAAGTGTCTACCCCCCGCAAGGGTATTTAAACTTTGGACTGCCCCTTGGCCAACTGAGCATACCCTTGAACCAAGCCATTGAGCCAAAAATGGTTCAACGGTTCTAGTGGTTCAACCATTGCGTGCCAATGCCAAGTGAACCAAAGCCAATGAACTTGAATCCATTGAACCTTCTAGTTGAACCAAAGCTTGAACCATCTGATTGAGTTGAACATCGAACCACTCACTTTGAACCAAGCTCGTTGAACCAAGCCATTGAACTGAAATTGGTTCAATGGTTCAATGTTGTTGAATCGAGGTGTTTCAATTGAGTGATGAACTTTTATTGAACCAAATGATTGAACCATTTGAACTATGCTGATTGAAGATTGAATTGAACCTTAGCTGGTTGAACCAAAGCCAAAGAACCTGAAGCTCAAACCAAGCACCTGTTGGGCAAAAATTGGTCAACAAATTGGTGAATCCCAGGGCAAGCATGCCTACTATGCTTAAAGATTAGTTGCCTTGTAGTCCATTGGGCTCAGAGTCAGATGGTAGCTTAAAAATGCAATAGATTTGATAAATCTAGAACCAGTCACATAGATTTACCTCCAAGGAAAAGAAAACACACACAAGACTAATAAAACTACTACATTATGCAACAACACTTAGGGAAAATAGGGAAAGAAAATAAGGGAAAATATATACAGACAAAAGGAGACTCAGTGGCAATGCTTCAAATGTATCCCATTAACTGGGATATGCAGTTCTTCACCATCCAACCTAGAGAGTTGGAATGCATTATGTTGCTTGCACTGAGTGATTATGTATGGGCCACTCCATAGGGCATCAAATTTTGCATGCTTTCTAGGCTTAGCTTGGTCTTCATCCCATTTCAAGATAATGTCTCCTTCAAATAAATCTTTTGGCAAAGATTTCTTGTCAAAGTGTCTCTTTATTTGTTATTGGTGACTGGCCATAAAAGCCATCGCCTGGTCCCTTGTCTCTTGGAGCTCCATCAGCTCGCACAACCTGACCTCCATGCTACTTCCTTCTTCTAATTGTAGATGCAAGCAAGGTCTAATGTTGTAAATTCAAGTGAGATGGGAAGCCTAGCTTCCCTTCCATATATGAGTGTATATGGAGAATTTCCAATTGCTCTCTTTAGAGTGATTTGATCGGCCCACAGAGCTATCTTTAGCTTGGCATGCCAAATCCTTTGATTTTCTTCCATGGTCCTCTTTATGATCTTGATCAAATTTTTGTTGGTGGACTTAGCCAGCCCATTCTCCTGCAGGTAATAATTTGATGAAGTGTTGAGATATATACCATACCTTAGCACCCATTCACTTGTTTTGGTTCCCAAAAAAGCCAAGGTGTTATCTGAGATTATGGTGGCTGGGACCCCAAATCTTGCCACCAGGTCCTCATAAAATTCCAGGACCACACTTTCATTTGCCTCTTTCAGAGCAATAGCCTCTACCCATCTTGTAAAATAATCCATAGTAGTCAAGACCCACTTGTGTCTAGCACTGGAGGGAGGATTTATCATCCCTATGAAGTTCAGGCCCCACTACATGAATGGCTGTTCAACTTGAATAGGCTATAGAGGCATAGCAGTGAATCATTATTTCCCATCAAAAAGTGCACACTTTTGGCACTTTCTAACCTAGGCATGGGTGTCCTTGAAGAGAGTAGGCTAGAAAGAGCCAGCTCTCATTATCCTTGCTGTAGTAGCTCTAGGAGCAAAATGACTGCCTGTTGTCCCATTATGAAAATCATATAGTACTTTATCAGCCTGGTTTAGATCAATGCATCTTAGAAGAACCTCAGAGAGATCCTTCCTAAATAATACTCCATCAACTAGAACATAAGGGAGTGATTGGAGCCTGAAGTACCTTCTTCCAGTCTTATCAAGACTCTGAAGGCACTCACCAGTTAGAAGGAAATGCCTCAAGTCTGATGTCCAGTCCTTTATGATGGCTGGTTATTCTATTGTAGCTACATCATGAATTAGTAAGCTATCTTCCCCTTTCTGCTTGAAGTCTACAACAAGATGTTCACACCAGCCTCTACCCCTCACCAACTTGGTGATCTTGATGTCTACGTCATACTCCATCACTTTGGTGATCCATCCCACTCTCTACTCATTTAGGTCTCAATTGGTCAAGAAATCCTTGACGCCAAGATGTGGGACCATGAGGTGAATCCTGATGTTTGACAACATATGCCTAAATTTATTCAGGCTCCACACTACTGCCAGGACTTGCTTCTCTACATACATGTATCTAACTTTGAAATCCTCTAACCCTTGTCTAAAAAAGGCAAGTGGTTGCTCAAGGTCATCACCATTTGCTTGGGTAAGCATGGCAGAGATCACCTCTTCATTGCTAAAAGTGTAGAGGTTGAAGTATTTGTTGAAGTCGAGGCTGATCAAAGTAGCAGCCTGGGTTATGGCTTACTTGATGGCTTCAAAGTTGTCCTTCCTTTGTGTTGTCCACTTGAACTCCTCACCCTTCCTTAGGATAGAGGTTAGTGGCTTGACTATCTCTGCAAAATTTAGAATGAATCTTTGAATGAAATTTATCCTACCAAAGAAGCTCTGCAGGCCTTTCTTGTGCTTAGGTAGGGACATCTCCAAGATAGAATGAACTCTCTCAGGGTCACAACCCTACACTAGAATTTAGTTATACCTTGAATATCCATTTAGGAGGGAGAAACGCTCGCTGCTTGTTACCTTTTGAAGGATCTGCTCCATGCTCAGGAGGGGGTAATGGTCTTCTAAAGAGACTTTATTAAGGTCTCTAAAATTGACACATAGCCTGATCTCCCCATTCTTCTTTATAATAGGAGCAAGGTTGGCCAAACAAGAGGAATGTTTGATTGGAAATATAATTTTGGGCTCAATCAATTTGACCAGTTCCCTTTGTATGAGGGGCTCAATCATTGGGTTGATAGGTATCTGCTTCTATGTGATTGGCCTGGCACCTTCTTCTAATTTGATGGTGTGTTGGGCAAGTCTTGGGTCGAAGCCCTTCAAATCACTATAATCCCATGCAAAAACATTAGCAAACTCCTGACACAACAAAATGAAAGCTTGCATTTCTTGAATCATGTAGACTTTTCCAAGCGCAAGCAGCTTGTCCTTGAAGATCTCAACCCTTTCTTAATTCTCCTCTTTAGTAGTGATGCATGCCTTGTCATTTCTCAATTGGTCATCTCCATTGAATATGCTCTCAAGAGTGACTAAACCTTTAGGGAGCTTATTGTTCTTCAATTGAACAATTTGGTTACCATATTGTTGTTGTAGTTTTGCCTGGTTTTGTATTGCAAACTCAGCTTCCTCTTGTAGGAAGAAAGCTATTTTTTGGTCATTTTCAAAAACTTACCAGCTTGTAATGTTGTCAGGGACAGAGGGTCAAACTACCACCTTCAAGTGGTGTGAACCACAGTCTCAACTTATTTCCCTAGAAACATCAAACTGAGCACCAATTGCTGCTAGCCTATCCGCTTGTTTGTTCTGCTCTCTGGGAATGGAGGCGATATTGAAAGTGAGAAAATCTTCCACAAAGTCCTAGACCCTATGATTTTATAACTTTAGCAAGGAATTCTTGGTTATATTTAGGCCTCTCACCTGATTTATAATTAGCTCACTATTTCCCAAAACTTGCAACTCCTTAATCCCTCTTTTTTTTGCCCATTCCAGACCATGGATAAGGGACTCGTATTCTCCAACATTACTTGTGCAAATAAATTAGAAATGGAAAGCTAAAAAATACCTATCCTTTGAAGGGGAGACTAACATCACCCCACCACCAACTCCCAGCCTACTTTTGGAACCGTCAAAATACAGCTGCCATAGGCCTAGGTCCTCTTAGCAAGCTTTCATTATATTTGGTATGAAGGTGCCCTCTTTGTGTATGCAGTAGACTCCAAGGTCTACCTCCTATATGAACTTGTAAGGATCATGTTTGAAGTTATCATTTCCCCACTCATCCAAGAGTAGGTCTGTAACTCCTTTAAGAGCAGAGGATGGAGATTGGTCTGTCTGGGACTCTTTTGAGTCGATAATGGTGTAACTGACGTTCACTGCCTTGGGCGAATATGGTTCTAGATGGTCCTTATAGAGTGGCTCAGATTTGATTTTTACCTTAGTCCCATACTTGGTTCTAAAAACTAGATAGGACCAATTTGCTGCTAAATAGCCGCATATCTTTGATGTGAAGTCCCTGGACAAGCAAATTGTGAAATAAGGAGGAACATCTGCTACCACTATATCATGGGGAATTGAGAAGGTTGGGAAAGCATGCAATGTCAAGCCTAAACCCTTCAAAATCCCAACTATTTTTTTAGGTGTCCCATTAAGCTGCAGGAGTCCCTTATTCATCTATTCGTATTTTAGTCCCATCTTGTTAGCTATGCACTTGGGCATTACTGAGGTACTAGCCCCACTGTCAATGATGCAGTTGTATACCAAGAAATCACTTATAACCAAGGACACATAGAAAGGGGGAATTTTCTCTTCCTTCTTTACCTAACCTGAAGAGGAGGGTTGTTCATTCATCATTAAGACGTTATCAGCCCTTTTTGGGATAGCTTGTCGATCCAACTCATGCAATTCCCTCTATAGTACATCCTTCTAGCCTGGTAGAGACAATGAATCCCATAAAGAGATGTTCATATGTAGCTTCTTCATTTGGTCTACTATATTAACCTGGGGACTGCCTCCCTTCAAGCTTTCTTTGGGGCTAATTCCAGCCTAAGGTGTAGGCTGAGGGGCTGAAGGTACAAATAGCTATCTAAAGTTTGGGGCCTTATGACTTGAGTGTGATGGAGAAGGTGTAGCTGTCAATTGGGTGGTAGCCTGGGCTTCTCCCATTGCTCTTCTCTTAAATCTTGTGTTGGCCGCAACACAGTCAACCTAATTTTCTAAAGTGCCCACATAATTCACTAAATAAAATTCCCCTTCTAGACGATTCATGAGGGTAGAATTAGGCTGGGCCTAATTGTTATTCGTGTTGGGTTGCATTGGAGCCTCAAAGATCTGGGAATGAGTGGTTGGTTGATTGCCTGCATTTTGGAAGTGACCCATCATCTCATTTGTATAAATAGCCTATTCTTGACCATATCCCATGGTTGAACAACTTGGTTGTTCTTATACTAGGTTGTTCTGAACAGGCACCATGACTTTAGATGATGAAGGGGGGCCTGAGTTGTAGTTTTGAAATGGCCTGGTCTGAGTAAGCTAACCCTGTCCTTGACTATAGTTTTGGAAAGGGGGTCTAGGGGCTTGACCATAATGCTGGTATCCCTGATTCAGTCTGTTGTTTTGAGTTTGCTACCTTTTAAGAGCTACAAGTTTGTTTGACATGCTCTGCAACAGACTCTTAACTTTGTGAAGCTCATTGGATGGAATAACAACTGGTTTCTCAATGCTAGGTAGAGGGGCTAATGTGGGAGCAATGGCCTGAATTAGAGGTGGAATTTCTAGGAAAAGTGGCATGTGAGGTTTATAGGCTATTTTCCCAGCCTATACTAAGCAATTTTTAGCTGTTATGGCTATGTCATAAGCAGCAGGTAGTATATGCCCTCCCATGGATTGTATCATCATAGCAATATCACTGTTTAATGCTCTTAAATAGTATAGGAAAGCATAGTTGGGAGTCGGTCTTACCAGGATGGGAATTCTGTCCCAAGTCTTTTGAAATCATGTCTTGAAATCTTACATTTACTCGTGTGGGGCTCTTTTTATGGTCATCAGCTACTCAGCAAGCGAGAGGCCATCGCTCTTTTCCCCAAAATGATCTGTCAACTAAGTACCCAATTCATTCCAAGAATGTATTGAATTTATAAGCAAAGTTTCATACCAGTCAAGAGCCTTGCCTTTGAGAGACAATGCTAGCAATCTGATGGCAATATTTTCCTCTGTGACATTGTGAATATTGCAAAGGTTAGCAATATTCTTAATGTGCTCGATGACTATAATGGGTCCCTCTCCATCAAAAGGAGGCACATTTTTTAGGGCTATTCTTGGAATTGGATCATAACATGGGAGGTTCTAGGGGCTCTGACCATAAAAAGCCATGAAGGGCAATGCCATGGCTAGGATGAGTTGTAACTATGGCTCTACTATGTATGCATCCATTATAATAGGTCTAGGAGGGTGGCTTGTTGAATAAGGATGGGTCCTCTCAAATCTTAGTCTTTTTGCTGAGTTCAAAAGCAACTCAATGAAATTGAAAGGAACCCCTTTAGAAGTAGACCTTGTGGTGAATTTAGGCATAGAATGTTAAGAAACTGGTCTTGATTGTAAAACTAAAGCTCTTACCAGTGGAGTTGCCAGATGCTATAAATCTTTGATTTGCTGTAATAAGACCAGCATCAATCCTAAAACCTTACTGAGTTGTCAAACTGTGTCCCACTGGGCATGCCAAAATTGTTGACATCAAAGATTACACCCTTGGTAGGAGACCCAGCTCCTACCTTCTCCTCGCAACTATGGAAATTCCCCTCTCGCCTGTGGGACTAGCGAAGTTGGAGGGGAGAGTCTCTAGATAAGGGCCAGCTCCCTTTGATGCATCATATTTGTTCCTATAAATGCTAACATATATATATATATATATATATATATATATATATATATATATATATATATATATATATATATATATATATATATATATATATATATAATGGGGGGATGAAAAGGGAGAAAGGTTACAGGAAGACAAACTACTCTAAGGAGGTGATGCACCAAAATGTAATGACCTTCTCACATCCACACTTAAAATTAGATAAATACATACATACGCTTCACACTTGGCAGAAGAACTAGACTGCAAGAAACTTGACAGGGAGGTTTTAATAAAAATACAGAGAATAGAGGTTCACCAAAGGTGTTGTGAGAGGCACTCTGCAAGGTAACTCCTTCTATTTCTGCACCCCTAATAGAACTCTCCTTCCCAGCTGTAGAAATGGAACTTTATAGACAACAGATATTTTGGTGTTAAACCTATGAAAGCATCAAGAAACAATGACTAAACATAAATTAACACTCAAGACATACATAGAAATGTCTATTCAAGATAGAGGTAAAAAATGTGTTTATTGACTCAGGTGAAATTTTTCTAGGGCTACACCTTACAAATGTGGAAGATCTTTTTCTCAAATGACAAGTTCTCAATATATAAGAGAAGAAAGGAGGCCTTTTTGGCACCCATTTTTACAAGTGACCTATTGCATCCCCTCAATGGGAAGAGTAAGTCACTCAAAACATTAATAAGTTGTGTGCTTTATTTGTTTGTAAGGCCACTTCTTCAAGGTGATTACATGGTTTGTCTACTCATTAAATTGAAATGGAGAAACCGGTTGCACTGCTAGCTATTTGCGTCCCCTAATGGTCAATTTGCAGGCACTGTTTCACCTGCTGGAGTCACTTCTCAAATCAGCACTTCCCTTCACCACTTAGACTACCTACTTTCTCTATGCTTGTCACTTTTTCTTTTCCCTATCTTGTCTCTTCTTGGTCTTTCGGCCCTCAGGGGTGAACTACCGGCAGGTCGCTACATTTATAGACTTTCCATGGTTAGCGCTCTTTCATTTTGAAAGCAAACGACTATTTCATTTTGTTAATTTTGACATCCTCATGGCCGTCGCCACTTTGAAAACCAATGGCTAATTCACTTTATTGAACTTGACAGCTTTCAGGATGCCCTCATCCCTATCAAAATGTCATCGAGTCCTTTGCTGGCTTTGCTTCGGGCTTTGTCTCCCTCAGCCCTCTCTATAGGCACTCTTTTGCCTTTTATATCTTCCTAGCAACATCCCGAAGGGAAGGTGACCCTTCAACTTCTGAAAGTGCCCTTTGTATTTTGGTCAAGAGTCCCCCATAAGGGTACCTTCCCTTTGGGGTCCTTCGGTGGGTCGTTTTGTTTGTCCAGATGTTTTCCCAAGTTCCCACAGACTTTGTGTCTGCGGACATTTCCCTGTGGACTTTTGTCCATGAATGTTTTCCCGTGGACATTTTGTCCATGGATATTTTCTCATAGATATTTTCCCATGGACATTTTTTTGTAGATATTTGCCTAGCCTCGGCCTCGTCCTTTGCTTGAACTGCAACCCAAATTCCTTCAGACTTTTTGTCCAAAGGAATTCCTTCAAAAAAAAGTCTGAAGGAATTTGGGACTTAAACATATTTGAACTTACCCGGCTACATTTTCCTTTGAAGTGTCTGCCCCTCACGAGGGTATTTGAACTTCAGACTACCCCTTGGCCAACTAGGCATACCCTTGAACCAAGCTGTTGAACCAAAAATGGTTCAACGGTTCAAGTGGTTCAACCACTATGCGCCAATGCCAAGTGAACCAAAGTCAATGAAATTGAAGCCACTGAACCTTCCAGTTGAACCAAAGCTTGAAGCATCTGATTAAACTGAACATTGAACCACTCACTTTGAACCAAGCCCATTGAACCAATCCATTGAACTAAAATTGGTTCAACAGTTCAATGGTTCAATGCTATTGAATCGAGGTGTTTGAACTAAGCAATGAACTTTTGTTGAACCAAATGATTGAACCATTTGAAATATGCCGATTGAAGATTGCATTGAACCTTAGCTGTTTGAACAAAAGCTGAAGAACCTGAAGCTAGAACCAAGCACTTATTGGGCAAAAATTGGTCAACAGTAATTTCTTCATAAAGTGGGATGACATCCTTGTTAGGAAGTTCATTACTTCCTGGGGCTAGTCTAGCACTAGGCAACCCACTAACATATCATATTAATCAAATCTTTTTCAATTTTTCTCATGTGTGAAAGTAGTCCTTCCTAGCCAAAAAGGAGCTCCTAGATTCATTGTGTTGTCCCCCAAAAATATCAGCTCATTTTTGGGACAACATTTGAACTATTTTGGTCTTACAGACCAAAATTATCTCTTCTCTTTTCAAAATTTGTCTTGGGCATTCAAATTCTTCAGTTTTCAAGCTTTTCTTGAATCTACGGACTCTGTAGGATTGAATCTATGGACTTTGTAGGCTTGAATCTACAGACTCTATAGGCTTGAATCTATGGACTCAGTAGGAAGAAAAATCTATGAACTATGCAAAAAAATGAAAATCTATAGACTCTACAGGCAGGTTCATTTTTACAGGTTTAAAGGCTTCTTCAGGTGGTTTCAGTCAAAAGAATCAATTTTTCAACACTTAGTCATTTTTTGGGACTATTTCAGTGCCTTGGTTCAAATAGAAATCTCCATCGGCAAACACTAGCAGCAGGTTCAACGGGTTCAAGGTTTAACAGCGGGTTCAACCAAAGGAACGATTCAATGGCTCGGTTCAACCAAGCGGTTCAATGCTTTATTTCACTTGGGTGGTTCATTCCCTTTATTTCAGCATCTTTTGGTTCAATACTTAGTTCATCGGCTTGGTTCATTCAATTGAACATTAGCTTGAACCATTTTTGGTTCAACTGATTGGTTCAACGTCTTGGTTCAACGAAAAGGTTCAATGGTTGGTTCAAAGACATGGTTCAAAGGCAAGTTCATCAGCTCAGTTCATTCAAATTGAACCATCAGCTTGAACCATTTTTTTTTGGTTCAACTGATTAGTTCAATATCTTGGTTTAACGGATTGATTCATTGCCAAAGTTCAAAGAAGCCCAAAAGCCATTCAAAGACTGCCCGTAGGGTAGATACCCTTGCGGGAGACTCTTCCCGACTCAAAATGGGTCATTCCTTAAGGCCTAAAAAGGCAAGTATAATTCAAAAAAGTGCCAAATAGGAAAGTTGAAAGAAGATAAAGGAATGACACACCCAAAAATGTCAAATTCAACTCAGTGAATTAGCCGTTGATCTTTTAAACATACAGACCAAAATATAATCACAGATCTCAAGGCCAAGACTAGCAGAATGCAGAGAAAGAATAGAATAGTAAATTAAATCTAGGACCCGATTTAATTAGCCAGATAAGGAGGAACGATGAAGATAAGACCAAATCTCTAGGTGGAATATTGGAAGTTACAAACTTTCAATAAGCGTGACTTATTTCCTTGCATTGATAAAATCAAATGGGTAAAGCGCCCCTAAGTTCCAGCGTGTCTCCTTAATAGATTCCAACACAAATTAATGTATTGATTGTTCCCAAGTCCTTCTTGAAGAGGCTATATAAGGGACTTTCTTCTATTGTAAAGAGGATCTCTTTTTTGACATTTAGAACGAAACTTTGCCCAAATTGAGAGGCATCATTGAGACTTTGTGCTCAGTCTGTTAATCATATTTTGTTACTAGAATAAGAAATCAAGGGACTTTTTTAGACTTTGTGCTGTGATTTATTAGTTATTAAGGAAATTGTTCTTATGTCTTTTTCCTTGATATATATTTTGTTCCATTAATTCAACAATTAGAATTAGTAAAATTAGTTAGGAAGGTGTCCTGAAGAATCAATTGTGGAGAGACTTTGTGCCCCCATAGCTGCCTTCAGTGTGTTTTCTTTTCATTATTATGTAAAGGACATTGAGAAGACTTTGTGCCCTCATTGTCCTTCGTATATTACTCATGAGAATTTCAAGTAGAGACTTTGTGTTGTATCTCGATTTACTGGTTACTACGCCCTCAATTACATTCTACTTTTATTTCTAGGAGTATTCTTGTGGTTTGTTGAATAGTATTTCTGAAAGAAGAGGAGTATTGTCTATCATTTCCCCTGAGTTTTTCCTTTGATTCATTCGCATCATCTCTGAAAGAAGACAGATGGATGATTTGTCCCACACATGAGTATTATTTTCTATATATATATATATAGCATACCTACAGGGAACCTCCCCTTGATGAGAGGAGAGATCAGTGTCTTTCTGATGTGGTAAAACTACACATTTGGATGACTAATCTTCCTACTTTGGCTGATCAGACCTATTTTGTCTATTAGTATGTTGATCGACAAAATATTCAACCAATAGTTTTTGGTGACTCCGATGGGGAAGAACGTGCAGTCTAAAGCCTCAAGTTTCAGATTGAAGCAGTTCCTTCCCTTATCCATTATAGAGTCTGGTGACTCCCATCTGGGTCTTACCCATTATCCATTTATAGCCTTACCATTTTCATCCGTCTCCATTTTCATCCATCTCCATTATATTATCTAGTCTGCAAGACTAGAGCTATTGGGAAAGAAAGCACAATTTGAAGCCTTAAGCTTTAAGCTGAAGCTGAGCCAGTCCTTTTCCATTTTTGTTTTGTAATTTGGACAACTCCACTCAGATGTGTTATCCCTATTGTTCATAATCTGATCATGGCAATTTGAGGCCCTTGGGGTAACTCATTTGGCCCACTTACTCTAACTCCACCCTTGCATGAGCTACCACTCAGTTCAAGGAAGAATTTACCCAAATTCTTTGGTGATGGAAGAGTCCATCTTGATGAACACATGGTACAGCCTTCACCATTGCTTGTGGTGTGATAGGGGTGGAATTTGAAGATGTGGAAATCATGCTTTTTGTGGAGACCCTACAAGGTGCTATTGTAGATTGATTCTACCATCTGCAAGCTAGATCAGTGACTGACTGGGATACACTTAAAGACAAGTTCAAAGCAAGATTCAAGCCCGTAGAAGATGCACGTGCCTTGCTGGCCCAGCTCACATAGATGAATAAGGAGTCCCATGAACCTATGAGGGACTTCATTGCCAGGTTTAACAAGCTGAGGCACATGATTCCCATGATTGCCCAGCCGACACCTCAAAATATCATGTGTTTCTTCATCAATTCATAGCTACCTGAAGTGAGTTTTTTGTTGAGACGGGTTAGACACATAGACCTTGAGGCTACTCAAGACTTGGCTACTGAGCTAGAAGATGACCTTATCTTGGCAGAAAAGATAAGGAGAGATCCTAACAGAAATAGAGCTTCATCATCTTTTGAATATTCATCTACAACCACCACTGATCCAATGGTGCAAAAGCTAGCAAATGAATTGCTAGCCTTGAAAAGGCAAATGGCACAAAGTATGTCTTCTGCTCCTCTATATAAAGATATACCAAGGAGGACATTCCCTAATCAGCCATATCAAGGCAATGCTACCAGAAGTCAAGGGCAACAAAATCGTCTTCCTCCCTCACAGAGGAATCATGCCCTTGAAGCACCTCCAACAAACTCAGTAGTTGAATATCGTAAAAATAGAGCATGTTTCCTATTTCCAACCTGAGTTAGAGAAAGAAAATGGCACTGATCTCTTCAGGGAGGATCTAGAAGAATCAACTGGTGACTCCTACATTGGTTTCCTAAATTACCAGGATGAACTCAAAAGTGAAGGTGAAGCAGTCAAAGGATCATACGTAGTATTCACCAAGTCCCAAAATCAGTCAGCCCACTAGGCCGACAAAGAGAAGACAAAGGAGCAACCCCAACCAGTAATTTCAATTGCTGAGCAAAGAACCCCTCTTCCTTTTCAATCAAAGGACCTGGTGATTACCAAAGAATTAAGTACATCGAATATCTCTACACCTTAGATATTTTCTAATATTTAACACATATGTGCTAATGCTCAAATGTTAAACCTAGACCACTCTGCTATCCTCTTGTATCCTTGCTCAACTAGGTCAATCACTTGATCTTTCTCAAAATTATATCAAAATTTAACTCCATTAAACTTCAGTCACTTTGACCATTTCAACTTAGTACACTCCATTGATATCAATCATACAAACACCCACTCACCATTTATCTCTTATCCTTACCTTTACTCAGTCATTAAACATTATGCACCTATCCCCATCTCACTGCTTCTTGACTTCTTGGAGAAATGCACACTGTTGATCTTGATCAATATTTAACTCTTTCAAAATTGAATATGGGGACCCTTTCAATATTCCTAAGTATCCATTTTTGAACCTTAATAACTTATTATGTGATTAAATGCATGATCTCAAATTTGGACCATAGAATCTCCTCACATAGGAGAATCCAACCATATAACAAATAGATCCTAAAACCATTATGTGTGTGAGATATAATACCATTAAAATTTATTCTAAAAATATTATTTTATAGAGCCAACTATGCTTAGAATTTGTCTAGGAGACCAACTTTGCTCCTACATAACTTTTTTTGTGTTTCAATGCATGATCTCAAAATTAGTGTAAATCAACTAATGCTCAAAAACTGAACAAGCCCATATGATCACTTTATCTTGACACCTTCACATGTGAAAGATATAACACCATCAAAATGATCACTTTGCTCTTCTTACCATATTGCAAAATTGGCTAAGTATAGAAAAATAAGCTCAAACTACCTAGGAGCCCAACTTTGCATATGCACATCTTTTGACATGTTTCATCACATGATCTAAAATTTAGCACAAATAAATTAAGATCAAAAATGAACAAACCTATATTATCACCTTATCCTAAAATGTCCACATGTGTGAGATATTTCATCATCAAACTGATTACTTGGTTCTTTTTAGCCATATGCAAATATGGCTAAGTATGGGAAAATAATGAATTCTGACTAAGAAGCCAAATTTTCACCCTCATATATTTCATGGTGATTCAATAAATGAATTGAGATATGGTGCATAAAAAATAGGGAATAATTTTATCACAACCATATGACCAACTCCCCTTGACTCATTCCTATGCAGTAAAGGTGATGTCATCAAACTGCCTACTCAAATTTTTTGCCACTAGACCCAAAGTGTCTAGATGAAAACTATGGACAACCAGATGAATCCCACTTATAAACACAAGATCTCAAAGATTATAAAACATCTTAGGGACCTTTTTTACATGCTCAATACTCCATACTCATCCCTGAACATCTCTAACCATGTCAACACTGAAGATCAACCAAGCCTCCTTCAATCATACTATAACAAGAACATTTCAGACTTTGTCATTGTCACTTAGGATATCAAAGCACTTCATCCACTCAATAAGACACTCCATGATAACATAATGACAACTCTCCAACATGCATTGAGTCAAAGTTTCCAGATTACATGAGATGAGGTCAACATGTTTAAAGGTTAACATTTGAGCATTGGTGCCTATGTGTTAAAGATCAAACAAGATCAATGGTGCATATTTAATCTAATTAATGAGGATATGAGATGCTATCATGGTGTTTGAGGTTTAACTATGACCGCTTGCATTTAAATATTTGAATTTTATAAAGGGAAAAGCTAGCCTATGGTATTTTACTCATAACTTTTGATCCAAGATGAATTTGTCAATGGTATAAAAATCAAAGATTAAGAGGACTCCATGGCACATTTAATGAACCTAATTTGAAGATATAAAAGTGTGTATAGACAAAAATTAATATCCAAAGTTTACTATGTGTTTGTGTATGTTTTACAAGTATCTCAAGAAGGGTAATTAAGGTCATATTGATGTTGTTTCGATGTTTAATGGTGTATTGTCTATTTGGAATTGTTTTAGACTCCATAAGGATTTTATATGTGCATTATGAATATTTGATAAATTGTATGTAGTATGAAGAAAGGTTTACAATTTGACTGTGTATTCATTCATGGTGAATGTGTGCACAAATGTTATTTAATTAATTTGTGCTTAAGATAAAGGGTATTGTGATGGTTTTTGGCACTTAAGGATGACATATAGAACATTTGGAATGGGTCCATGTTTTTGGAAAGTGTTCCTATGTTTTAGTTTTCTCATAGAAGTGTCAAAGAGTTGAATGGGTCTCCATCGGACCTAAAAGTGACTTAAGCCTATTTGAAAATGGATTATGCTTAAGTATGACCCATGTGAGATGCCTTGAGGGTGAAAGCATGTATTGTGGCTAACAAGAAAATATTCTAAACTTGATAATTCATGAATGCTCTATATATAGTGAAACCAAATGTGATGGTTTCTAGACTTGTATGTGTGACTTGGGAGAGACTTGTGAAAGGTATATGTGAGAGTTGTGAAGCAAAGGATATGTAGTATGCCTATTGGCTGAGTTAATGAGTAGAATAGTTTGTTGACTATGTGTATGACCTATAGGTTATTTTCCTAATGTCATGATAGTTCTCTTTTAATTTGAGGATATGCAAATAGGTCTGAGTGTGCATATGAGGATAGTTTGAGTGAAGAAGGAAAGAGTTTGTGACATGTCTATGTGAGAGGCATGTTTGAGATAGAGAAAGAGTTTGTGTAGAGGTTAGAAAATAGAGATCCATCATCAAGTGTTAAATACATCATTTATAAGGTGGAGGTGTTCAAAGGAGGGTCTAAAGGACTTGGTCTTCCTTAGGGGCAGTTGTTCCTTGTGAAATAGGTTTTTTACTAAATGATCAGAAATTGGGAGTCTGTAGATTTAAAATCACAAGTCTGTAGATTCGATATCACAAGTCTGTATATTTGTAGATAATGTTTTGGTAATATCATGCCCTAGCCACATGGGATAAAATATCCACTTTACCAAGCCACATAGCTCGTGATCCATCTACCACGTCCCAAAATATGATAAACGTGAGAATAGACATGCCAATTCAAAGCTAGAAATTTGATTATGATAATGGTTCCAATTCAGATTTTCAGTGGTGGCACACTGTAGATCTTGTTGAGATATTTTTGACACATTTTTTGGACTGTAAATCTGAGTTTGAGAGCTCCTGTTATGGCCATTTGAAGATTGGTCAAAAAATGTCTCTTGCGACATGTGGCACATGTTTCGAGGTTGTTTCGACATTTGGACCTATCAGAGGTTGACACTTGGTAAAATGAAAGGTTTGAAAAAAAAATTTGGTTTGGTGTTTTTATTCACATGTTATTTGAGAAAATTTCAAATGTTTATCACTTTGAAACAAGGTGCCAAAGTCCAACTTACACAAGCTACCACGTCACCCTCCACTCATGCAATGACCAAGTCTAAACGGTGGCCAAAGTTAGCACCTAATTCTTATGAATTTGAAAATGGGATCAAATTGTCTATTTTAAGCATTAAAAACTATCATACCCAACACATGTGGGACAAAGAAAAGTCAAAGGTGCCCAAGGAGGAAGACCGGCGGTTCCAAAGTGCCTAGAAAGGAGGTCGGTGGTTTTGAGCCTTGCAACTTTGGTGAAAAAAGGACAAGGCTTTGACCACTTCAGCTATGGAGGTTGAAGTGTTATAAAAGGGACAAAATTCTACTTGAAGACACACAAGAAGCCAACTGTGTATTGGAAAATATAGACCAGTTTGTTGTATTTGGTCATTTTGGAGCCCTTAGAGGTTGAATCAGAGCTCAAAGTAAACTACAAAGTTGTTTATAATTATGATACGCTATGTGCAGTATATTCATTTTCCCATTTTAGAGAATTTATAATGCCATTTTGAGCTTTATAAGTTTCTAATTTTGATTTGGAGAAGCCTCTACATGTGATTCAGGAAGGTGAAGGATGTGCTGAGTCAACCAAGGTCTTTCGAAGGCCTAATCACTATTATTGTAGAGATATATGATATTTTGTTTTTTATACGTATTATTTTGGCTTTCAAATTTATCAACAATTAATGGATCGATTCGATATGAACTTGGGGACATAGGAATTCTGAACCCCATAAACAATTTTTGTGTTTTGATCTTTGGATTTGTTTTTGCATTTCAGTTTTAGTTAAATTGTAGATTATAATTCAGATTTTTAATTAGGATGCAATATTTAATGAATTGATCATTTACGAGAAATTAGATAAAATCAAGAATTTGAAAAATCTGATAATTATCAAAGGATAAATAATGTGAACTTTCAATTCACCTGTATTTCAATTTTGAAACATGATTCTTGGATCAAATTTTCATCAATTTTTAATCATTCCAACATCTTATAAGTTGAGAAATTTAGAATCCATACTTTTAAAATTTCACTTAGAGTTTATCAGTGGAGTTTACAAATCACTAAATACCTTTGGTTAGGAGGATATGGTCAATGTTTTATGTTCTAAATAAGTTGATTAATCTCTTGTTTATAATTTCCTATAGGATAGTAGTCCATATGTTGTAGACTTGAGAGTGGGTTTTATTCCCCATGAGGGTTTCCCACATGAATTATGTGTTATGTATTTGATCTTGTATATGCATTGAATGTATGATCTCTTTTGTTAATTTTACTTGATCAAGTTGATATATGCTAATTGATTAATAATTTAAAGGACTTTAGTTAAAATTGAAATATCTAGGATCACTGATTCACCCCCTTCAGTGATTGTACCTCTAACATAGTGTCCAATAACCCTTTGAAACTATTAACCTAATCCAAAGCATTAATATACCACAAATCACATCTAATCAACCACCCTCTCCCATGATCTAAAATTTAGTAGTCTCAATTCTTGTTACTCTCCCACTGATCCAAACACATGTAACCTCAAATCCCCAACACACCATTCAACCACTACCATCCACATAATAAATACCCTAGAGTCAAAATATCCAACAATAGATACCTTTAACCACTTAATACTTGATTCCATCACAACCCCTCACAACCATCTATCTTAACCCATATCAACAATAAATCCTACCCCTCTTATTCCCACAATATGTATTTGCATCTCAACTAACCATTACCACTTCTATTAGTTATCCCCTTTCACATCCACTCCCACTTTGCTTCCTCATTATCAACATTTACAATAAAAATTTATAGGGGGTATGCCTCAATATAACACCCATCTTGACATCATGAAGATCCTCGTGGATAAGATGGTGAACCTAGAAGCTTCTACCTACAGGTAGAAGAATATGCTCACATATGAACAAATTTATAATGAACTAATCAACCCCACTATTCGACTTAGGCCATATCCAACACAGTGGAAACTTCCAAAGTTTATGATATTTTAAAATAAGTAGGACCCACAAAATTACATTGGGGCATTTAGTCATGCATGTTACCTTATATCCCATGATGATGCCCTCCTTTTAAGAACTTTACATGTGTTTTTAGATGGACCATCTTTAGATTGGTACAAATCTACCCCTCAACATTCCCTATTTTCCTTCAAATAATTAGCTCAAATTTTATTAGAGCATTTATTATTATTATTGTAAGGAAAAAAACCATCATTAACCTTCACACCATTAAACAATTTGAATATAAGTCCATTGTGGATTTCATGGCCAGGTAGTGAAGCCTCATAAATTAATTGACATTTTCCCTCCCTTAGCCCAAATTGATTTAGTTATTTGTGAGTTCATGTGTAAATCATATCTCATCCACACACAAAGTTCAATCATTTAAAACCTTTGATTAAGCCTTTACCATGGCCCACAAGCTAAAAATTTGAACCTTATAGGAAGGAAAGGTTAAGTTATAGAATAAGAATTTTAAACTTGATCCTTCCAAAGGGAATAAAATCCCTAAACCAAAAGGCACGATAAATTATATTTTCATAAAATTAGCTCCTCCATTGATGATAAACCAACCAAGTTCTTCTACTTCCCATACACAACTTCAAAGAACGTTAACATGATTTCTACCCAGGCAATACATGCCCTTCAGAGAATCTTATGATGTCATCTTGGACAAACTATTAAGAACATCAATTATTTAATTCCCTTCAATTAGGTTCATTGATGAATCTCATCCTAAACCTAATTGGTATAAATATAGTGACATTTTCACCTACAATCACATACCTAGTCGTGAGATCAATTGATGTTAGTATTTGAAGATATTGGTCCAAAAACTTATCAATCAAGGGGAATTACAATTAAATAATACAAATGATCCTTAGAACCAATACCTTGATATCTTTATAAAACCATTCCAAAATCATCCATCCTCATCTAATTTTATATAAACAAACATGGGAAGCACTCTAGATTAGGAGGCCCATGTAATAAAAACTATTCATGGTCAACTTTTACCTAAATAAGTCAACAGGGCTCTTGAATCATCTTCTAAAGTAAAAAGAATACTAGGCCTCCTTATAGGAGAAATTTTTGAGCCATATGAACTAGATAAACCCATTTCTACAATCTACTCAAACCTCCTTGATCTAATTACATGTGATCCTCTAGAGGTAGGGTCATCTAAATGTGTTGAAAATCACCCAAGAAAGGCAAAAGATAAAAAGGTTACTCTAGCCACATGGGACAAATGCCTTGGTATGCTTAAGGGTAAATCCCTACAACACCCACCTATACGGCTTAAACTCCCATAGACATAAAAAAAATTAGGACCCACATAAAGGTACTATTGATGATGAAAATTGTACCATCAACTAATCAACTAGTTTGCCTATTGTGAAGGTTAATTTAGAATTGTACTAGTCTAATAGTAAGGTTCTAAAGGTTCAATTAAAATCCTAAAGACATGAGGAGTTTTTTAAATGTTCTAAGAAATAACAAATAATTTATTGAATATAACATATTCCATTATAATTTCAGAAATTCGCTTATCAAATAATGAATCAGTTCATATATAAATGTATAATTTATCATATCTAATAGAGAAGGCCTATGAACTAGACAATCTCTTGAAGGAAAAAAATATGATTTAATAATATAATATATTTCAAAGTACTATTTTTCTTTTGCTTTAATAACTTCCAAATAACACCAAGATAATAAACCAAAAATACAAAATAGAATTGAGATAAATCAAAGATGAATAGGTTTTCTATAAAGTAAGAAACCAAATAGAACTCAACACACAAAGACATAAACAAACAATAACTAGCAAGATAAAATAAAATAAAATAATTAAGAAATAAAGAATTAAACTAAACATAAACAAATTAATCTAACTTAACTAAGTCTAACAAACTAAAGAAATCTAATTTTAAACTAAATCTACAAATTAACTAATTTTAAATCTAAGTCTAACTCTAAGAAATTAAATAAAGGGGATTAATCTAATAGACCAACTTAAAAGAAAAATAGAAATAAACAAAAAGTAACAAGAAATTAAAATAAAATATATTAAAACTAAAATAAATAGAAAATAAGTTAGATTAATTAAAGATTAATCTAAGTCAGATTAAACTAAGTCAAAGTCAAAGTCAAAATAAAGTACAATGTAGATAAAACATGTGAGTCTCAATAGAGACTCAACTTAGCAAAATAGATTGATTTTATTTGAGAGATCAACATCTTTCTTTGCAATATATCTTGAGAGACAACTTTTACAATCAAATAAATCCATACAATATTTCAAACAATGAAGTTTTCATCATTATTCGGGTTAAATACTTGGATTTTTTACAGAGGACTGTAAGGCAATCATCAAAAGATATTAAACTTGAAAAATTTTAAATAATTTGTTATAAATGATAATATAAAACTAATATACCTGCATTGCCTAAGTAATTTAATCAACCATCATAGAAAGTACCATTTTGTCTATCTGTAAAAGTCATGCTATATCAAAGAATTTGCATAGAAAAGAGAGATAAATGATTGACTTTACAATGTATAAGTCCTCAATACCTATGTTGTTCCTCCTCTTCAAATAAATCCTTGATCTCCTTTGATGCTTCAAATTTGGTTGGAAAAATAAGTTGTAACTAACATTAGTTAGTTACTAGTTCAACTTAGCTAATTGACCTTTTTAAAAGTTAATTAATATAAACAATTATTAGTTAAGGTTATTTAAGACTTAAAAGTCTTTAAGGGATCAAAATTTGAATATAGACTAGGTATTTCCTAACAGGGGGGACCCTTAATCAATTAATAATAAAATAGAAAAACATATTTCAATAAATTAAAAATAAATCAAAGTTAATAAAATTATTATTTATATTAATACCATAATGCATATTTCCAAAAATTACTTAGGCATATAATATATATCAAAAAATTAAAGTCCATTGTACTTTCAAAACATCATAACCAAAATATCAAAATCTAAAAATCAAAGTATCAAATCTGAAAGTACTTAAGTTTAACTTTGAAATTAAAATTTATCCTGTTGACATCCAATAATCATCATAATTAGAAAATACCTCAATTATTAGCTTTCCCTACTCATTAACACACTCATTGTATTCCATCTCAACTATTAGAAACCAAACCAACATAGTTTTAGACTCACTTGTATTATCATCAACCTCCAATTTAATCTTCTTCACAACTTTGATCTCAACTAGAGTGTCTATGTAATTCTGACTATCTGACTATTTGTCTGAAGTGTTTAAATGAATTTTAAGACCGAATTTCCTACAACCTAAAAGTGGCTCCTTCAACATTATTTTTCTCCATTATAAAATAGGATCTCCCTAAGATGGTGAGGGTTCATAAAAAAAAAGGTAGGGAAATATTAATAAATTTCTTAGCATGGGCTATTTTAGTATCTAGCTGAGTGGTTTCATTAATATGGTATGGCTCATTAACATTTTGGATTCTCTCTAGGGTAGGTGACTAAACTAGAAACTGATGTGGATTATTCTATAAATGGTGAGAGGAACTACTGTGAGATTGAGACCTAGAACCAAATCTATGGATCCTCTATTACCCCTAAGGTTTTTAGGATTGAAGGGAAAATTTTTCAATACATTTCAAAACTTAAGATCAATGACATCAACGTGGATTGACATCTTGACACCCCTACTATCATACATAGGGCCAAACCTCCTAGCCCTAAATCTCCCACTTAGGAATTGTCTATTAGGTGCTTCCTAATTCACATTGTTTAAATTATGATTACTTCTCCAACCTCAATTATCATTATCTCTACTTGAACCAGGTTGGTCCCATCCTAAAATCCTATATAGTTTAAAATATATTTAAAAATTGATTATTATATATGACTGAACCAAATATTGAATATATTATCAACGAAGCTAAAATAATAACTACATCAAACTCTTAGTCAACTATAATATTTCCAATCATCAAGTAGATAATCTCTAAACTATCTAAATTTTGATTAGAACAAAATTGAATTACTCTAATTGAGTCAAATTATCATCATAATTTTCCATTCTGAAACCCAAAATAAAATTATATTCTCATAATTTTATTTTTAAAATATTCTATCATATTTTCCTAAATTATGTTTTCACTATGTGAATATAATATCACAATGATTGAAATCCAAACTAAAACCACGTAGATATTTTAAATTGAAATAACCCAACATCATTAAATTAAATATCTTTATCAAAACCATTTATAACCTATATTTATCAAACTATAGTTGGTACAACTTTCTTAAACTGATAAGGGAATTAAGCAATTAGAATATTCAATAGAATATTTCATCAATATATAACTTGAACAATAACCTATCTTTTCCAAGTCATAATTTCAACTTAAAATCAACTTATTATGACTTTATAAAATATAAACATCATACTATCATAGAAAAAAAGTCAATATGAAACCTTGTTAATATATTACAAATATATTTTGTCAAAATTCTCCTATCACTATTTATTGCCTGAACATCCTATTAAACATATACAATAATGTATATTTTATGCATGTATTATTTTAAAGAAATTTCAACAGGAAGCCTTCACATAGATAACTTTTGACATCTTCAAATTTGACTTCTAAAAAAATACTAGAACATCTATATAAAATGCTTCTAAACAAATTATTCATGGCAGACCAAAAACTTACCAAACCTATCCATATAATATCTCAATGAATATATAGAACTCAACTCATATAAAACCCTAACATAGCTTTTCAATAAGGCTCAAAAATATAACTGATGTGTTGATTTCACTGTATAATTTTCAACCAATAGAAACTCAAAACTTAGAAACAACTCATTATAGTTTTTCAAGAAAACTATTCTCCATGTTCACTCATTTTCAATACTTTAAACAAAACCCAGAACTATATTTCTATACCAAAAAATCAACACTATCCATGAAATATTTCTGCACATTTTATCTTTATACTCATAAATATTTCAAATCTATCAGACTTTCAATATTTTAATGTAACCAAAAACCCTTGAAACCCAAAATTGATGTGCAAATCTAGATAACAAATTTCATTATTTTCAAAGTTTGACATACTATATTTCCAAAACATACCATGCAAAACTTTATCCTTCAAAATATTCATGCATACATGAAACTTGAGTTTTAGAAATATCATAATATAAACAAAACCATCACTAGATAGTTATATATACATGTTCAAACAACCTTCCAAAATAATTTATTTATGTCATGATGAACATAAACCATTCAAACCTTTCAAAATACTCATGAACAAAATGCACTTAGAGTTCATCATTTCAAAACCCAAATCTCAACCAATCTTTAAAACTAAAAATGATATGTTTGAATCACCACTACAATCTATATCACTCACAAAAAGATAGACCAATATCAACATTTAAACAATAAAAACCTCAATATTCTCAAAATACCACGCTCAAACCCAAAAAACCAACATGTCTATATTTCATCAACCACCAAGATAAATGGCTTTATCAAAAACTAAAACCTATTCACATAAATATCTCATGCACATAGAGAACATAACAACCACTAAACTGTAAGTTCATTCAACTTCCCAAACAATATATATAGATATTAATATATAGTCAAGACTTATTGAAACATGTAAACCATAAACTATATTTCTCTTCATGTAACCAAAAAACTATTTAAAACAACTCATAAACTTATTCAAAACTCATTCAGCTTGTTATTGGCATGCCTATATGCATTTCCTTACAACTTTGCTCTCACAAATTATGTCTACAACTCCAAACTTCAATCTTATAGAGTATCATTTTGAAAGAAGGTTTCACAGAATGACCAAAACAATGAAAATGATACTACTTGTAAGCCAAGTCCCCTAAATTAACTATCGTGCTTACATTCACAATCACCATTGGCTCATTAAAATTGAGAATAGTACTTAGCATTCTACCAATCAATTTAGTGATGCCATCAAACTTAATAATAAATAGTATACTTGTTAAAAACTTACTAGTTTTTGAGATTATAGGCATGTAACCAATTCATTAAATTCCTTAAAGCACCATTCAATCTCAAAGCATCTACAAACTTTGTATTAACTCACCTTGCTAACTAGCATGCCATAAAATCTACCAAATGGACTACCAATTACACTTTCCATTACAATGTTCATGTACCTCAAAATTATCGATTCACTTTCCAAATCAACTTGAATCACATAAAACATTTGTGTCTCTAAAATTAGCATAACATAGGTTAATCTATTTAACCTTTCAAAATACATCACTTATCCATAAGCTTTCATGCCTTAAAACAAACTTATTCAAATTACCCTCAAAATCACCATGAGTATTTAAAGCCTGATGGATTTATTTATATCATTTTAATGCCTTGGGATAAATGACATTATATTAGGACCTTTATCATAATGAAGCCTTAGGATTAAACTTAGAACCCCTTAGGATGTTTGAATATCCTTAGGAAATAGTTTACGTTTTTCAAAAATAATATCAAACCACATATACCATGACTCATATAATTTCATATTCATCATGACAATCTATATTTTATACTTGAAAAATGAAATTGAATTAATCAAAAACCATTATGACCAATGAATAGTATATTTCCATTTTGATCAAAACATGTTGCATAATGTCTTTCTAAATTAAAAATATCAAATTAATTATCATAATCTGATCAAACTATCAAAATACTTAGTTGAATATTAATGTAGATATCTAAATTCATCATGACAATCAGATAATGATTCCAACCATATAAAGTGTCACTATTTCAAACTAAAAATGTTGTAGTATAATTTGATCAATAGTCAATTGAAAAAAATAAAATCACTGATCACAAATATTCATTAGTAATAAATACATATGAATATTTTATTCATTCATCCATTTATGCTTTTCAAAACCACTTATAATATAAATACAAATTCATAAACCAATCATCATAAACTTATCTAATTTAAAGTATGCATTTCAACATATTAATAATTGACTAGGTCTCCAACACACTTAAATTTATGACTAAGTCATCTCTATGGTAGAAAAGTATTAGTTTCAAAAAATTGAGGGGTGTGTGAAAAATAGGCATAAAAAGTACTCCTACAACATCTAACTATAATCAAAAAGGGAAAATGACTATGCCCAAAATACAAACTAAGCCATTCATATTAGGACCTCATCCTTCCTCTAAACTGAAGATCACAATTATAGAATCAACTCTCAAGGGATCTAAGCTAGCTCAAAAACCTCCACCCATATTACCAACATCAATACATCATATTAATCCTTCAAATTTTTATTACCCCTAAAATTTATCTAAGATACCTCTACCACTGATTAAAACCACTTGTATAATCAACATAAAAAATAAAAGTGTAAAGTAAGCATGATCCATAAAATGATACCCCAAAAAATGACAAAATCTCATCAAGACCATTTGTGAAGATCTTATTCCACCATCTTGATCAACTTATATAGACCTCTCTTATCACATTACCACCTATCAAATGGGTTAATCCCTGTAGCCAAAAATAATCATGGTACATGGAAAAAAACATGTGCACTTACCATAGGATACCTGAACATGATACTAAGAGCTATAATGATCTCAAAGTTGTAATCTAGGATCTCTTAGATGAAGATGGTCTCTTAATTAAATAGCATTGTCTTGATCCTCTCTTCAGCTGAAACACTAAAACCATAACCATCCCTGAGACTAACATCGTAAATACATTAAATCCTTTACAATAAAGATCAAAACAAAAATAAAAAATAATGATCAATAGCTTTGAATCCATCCTTGATCAACTCCTTTCCAACATCCCATTAGGACCTCCATACATGAATAACTATAAAACTTTGACAAGCCCTGTACTATTTCAAATTTATATGATGAACATATCCACATGGTCTCAAATGCAAAACCCTAAAAACCATAATCCAAATAAGGTCAAATATTCCATTTCAAAAAATCTTACCTAAACCATAGAGACCTCCAAACCCTTCACTCCAAAACCCAAAATCTCCATTCTAGGGAAAACACATAAGAATAATTCCTTATGACAAATTTAGATATCAGTTTTGAAATAACTTCATCAAACCCCAGTCATGATGTCCCTATATGAACTCATTGAGAATTCCCCATAACATTGTCAAGCAATGATAGAAGAAATTTAGCCCATTCAAGTGTAACTTGATGAATCTCAACCTCTAATAGCATTTATTGGAGTTTTGTAGATGGGTTTATTTGTCAATTTTAGTGATTTAAAAATAGTCCCATTACCATCTAAAGACTAGGATATTACCCTATTTGTCACTAATCGAATTAATCAAAATCAAATCAAAAGAGTCATGATTGACAATGGCACTATCATCAACAATATCTCCTCACATGTGTTTAAATAACTCCAACTTCTAGAAATAATTGTGGCCCAATCTCTAGCCATCTTACAAGATTTTAATGATATAGTATCTCCTACTCTAAGAACTATCATCCTCCCTATCCAAATAGGTTCTAGTATATTCATGATTTATTTTACATTTTAGAGGGAAAATTTTAATATAATATTCTCTTAGGACATCCTTGGATTCATGTTATGAATTTTGTTCCATCTACCTTGCATCGATGCATTAAATATGAGCATGAGGGCCAAGTCCATATCTTCCTAGAAAAACTTCATCCATTAAAAACCTAAAAATTAACCTTTTAACCTAATGATGTTTTAATCCCTATAAAAAAATGCAAGCCCATTTCCATCATCCAATGTAGCATCAACTACTACAGCAATCCTTTCATTGTAAATACTTAGATTCCCTTGAATCCATATCCCAAAAAAACTATATAGGAGAATATCATTTATTAAAACTTGATACCCTTCTTGCTCTTTAAAAGTATGGGTGACAAGATAAATAGTGTACCTATCACCCTAACCTTAGAGATGTTACCCCATTTAGTCCTTCTTGCCTCTATAGTCATTTTATCTATAGAGGGATCAATCAATCATCCTCATATCTTGATATCCAATCACATACCAAACAATTACTTAAAATTTATCATTCCTAGACAAAACACACTTTACTTAGTTGTACTTAAAATGATGTGTTTGGAAAGGCTTTGGCATAGATGTTATGAGTAAGGACCACATAATGTTGTGCTAGGATATTTTAGGAAACCAAATGAAAAATATGGCCTTGGGTTCAATAAAAATAATGAAGCCACTCCTATATCCAATCCCAAAGAAAATATCATGTTGTTACCATCTAATATAGATGATGTCATTTTCATTCCCCCTAATTTATTTTTTAGTCAATACTATCGACCTAAAACTTCTCACATATCACATCAATGGGGAAACTAAATCTATTCCCCTTACCTATCCTAATATGATAGAAAAATATTATCCTACCATCCCCATTCTTTAGTGTCAAGATGATGATTCTATCTTGACTTATTTAGGAATATAAAACTTTCACCGACATAGTTCTCTTCTGGATGAAACATCTAGTCTTCTGAATGAAGGCACTATAGACATTAACATAGGGTCTCAGGAGGTCCTAAAGATTATTAAGGTTAGTAAATATTTAGACCCTCTAGAGCATCAAGACTTCACCACATTTATGGAAGACCAAAATGAGGATTTTAATTGGTCATATAGTGGCATGTTAGGTATCAACCCTACTATCATCATTCACAATATTATCACCATCCCTGAAGACAAATTAGTGAACTAAAAACTATGAAAATGCACCCTCACATTACACTCTTAGTCAAAAAAGAACTTTGACATCTCTTATTTGTCAATTTCATCCAATCAATCAATTACCCTTAATTGGTATCCAACATTCTACTTGTCACAAAACCCATAGGGGGACTCTGCCCCTATACTAATTTTTGAGACCTCAACCTCACTTGTCATAAAGATGATTTTCTTCTTCCTAACATCGATCAACTAGTAGACCTGATAGTTGTCCAAAAAATGTTATAGCTTATGGATGGATTCTCTAGATACAATCAAATCCTTATCACCCTAGATAACCAACATAAAACTTCCTTTATCACCCCTTGGGGGATGTTTTACTATAATGTTATGCCTTTCAGCCTAAAGAATGCAAGAATAACTTATCAAAGAGCTATGAATTATATTTTTCATGATATAATCCATAGAATTGTCAAATATTATATGGATACTTTCTTGACAAGTCAAATCTCTAAAAATACCATCTCTCTATTCTTAAAATAATGTTTGAACACTTAATCCAATTTCATGTCTGTCTCAATTCTAAAAAGAGTGTGTTTTGGGATCCTAATAGGTAAGTTCATGGGTTTAATCATCTCCATTCATGGGATATAAGTTTATCCCACTAAGATTATGTATATTATAGATATTCCACCCCATCTAATCTTAGGAAACTATGTATCTTATAGGTAAAACTAAAATCTATTCTTCATTTCATCTCTTAGCTATTTGATTGATGTCAACTGTTCCATCACATCCTAAGAAAAGATACCTAATTCATTTGGGACTGTAATTGTCAAGAGGTCTTTGAATCTATCAAAAAATATCTCCTCTCCCCACTATTTATTATTCCTCCTTAGGAGGGGAGACCTTTCTTCTTATATATTTTAGCCACAGATCATGCCCTGGGGGC
Organism: Torreya grandis; assembly: GCA_037957365.1. NCBI lineage: Eukaryota > Viridiplantae > Streptophyta > Pinopsida > Cupressales > Taxaceae > Torreya > Torreya grandis. The sequence continues at coordinate 2,361,141 of JARHVA010001403.1, forward strand.
TATGCTTGCCCATTGTGATGAGCAACACAAAGAATAGGAAGTTTATTACATAAGTTGTATTCTTGTTAAATATGAGAAATGTTATATACATATGAAGAAATAATGATTGGATTTAGTCTTTATGGCTTCTATGCTTCACCATTATTTTCTTAATCATAAAACCTACATAATCATGAGCACTGATGCCCTTAAGTTTATGCATTTGAAGCCTTATCAAAATCAGTGAATGGATAGATAGATCATGATTTTATTTGATTTTAATGAGGTGTTTCTCCATTAAAATTCATTTAAATTACATATCATTTCTGATCAGTTAGCTAAAGAACCTCTTGCAAGTGGTCAACCATCTATTTTCAAATTCCTTAATGAATCTATCACATCCACATCCCAAGGAGATTGAATGTATCAAATGATTTTTTTTTATGGATCTAAATGTGAGCATGGAGGAGGATATGGAATCATGTTAATAACTCCATAGGGAACTCTTATACCTTTATCTTTCAAACTTTATTTCAACTACACTAATAATATGGCATAATATGAAGCCTTAATCATAGGTATCTAAATTACTTTAACCCTAGGAGTTAAGTGGCTTATTATCTATGGGGATTCCCAAATGGTGTTCAATCAGATAAATGACACATATTAGTGTAATAATGACGTCCTCTATAAGTATAAAATGTTGGAAAATTAGTTATTATCTACCTTTGATCACTATTCCATTCACGCCAATCCTAGGTCAACCAACAAATTCACAAATACCATGGCCTCCTTGGATTCTTTTATCCCATCTTCCTCTTAGGAATCCAAACTTTTTGTCCTCATCCACAAGGTCAACCAACCTTCTTATACGAAAACCAATATTCCTTCTATCCATAATGTGGAATAAAACTAATTAAAATATGGTACATGTAGACATTCAATTATTTATCTAAGGTAATTATCCCTCTGGATCTATCTAAAAAGGGTAAACATGCTTTTCAGTAGTGAACCACCTATTATGTTATATGAGGGGGTGTTCTCTATAAGTGAGGATTTGATGGAATTCTCCTTTGATGTCTTCAAAATTATAAAAATGCCCTCATATTCAAAGAAACACATGATGGGATATCTGATGAACACTTTAATAGCCTAGCTATTGACAATAAAATTATATGAATAGGTTATTATTAGGCCACTCTAAATCAAGATTATTATGAATATGTAAAGAAATGGGTAAAATGTCAACAACATGCTAACCTATCACACACCCCTAGTCATTCATTATAAGTGGCTAGATACTTTTGGCCATTTTCTCAATGGGGGATATAACTTATGAGATAAATTGATCCTATATCTTCCTAGTGACATAATTTTATCATTACCACCATCGAATATTTAACTAAATGGGTGGAGGTTATTCCCCTTATTTTGACCAAAGTAGACAAGATTATTAATTTCATTAACCATCATATTATATATCACTTTGGTGTTCCTCATAAGATCATTACAAATAATGGGAGATATTTTTAAAATAAGCAAGTCTGAAAACTATGTTATTCTTTTAACATTAAGCTAATTTTTTCTTCACCTTATTATCCACAAGCTAATGGATAGGCTAAAGCATCTTACAAAAACCTTATCAAAATGATAACTAAATTTGGTAAGAAGTCTAGGAAGAATTGGAATCTTCACATTCCTTTCACCTTATGGGATAATTAAACTAGCATTGAAACCCCTTCGGGTTCTACCCCTTTCTCTTTGGTCTATGATATAGAATTTGTCCTCCCTCTAGAAGTTCAAAATCCTTATCTTTGAATTCATAGTAATGACATCATTTATGATGAGGATTATCATCAAGATTGATTGTCACAACTTGAAATCTTATATGGACATCAATCAATGGCCCTCGATCATCTCCATGTATATCAAGAAAGAATAAAATGTTCATTACACCAATAGGTGTTCGTACAATGGCATCTGGGGGAGGTGGTTGGGAGCTATAAAAGCATGAGAATTTTAACATTTAATTAATTAAAATCTGACATTATAAAATAAAAAATAAAACAATTTAATTATATTAAAGCCTACATGATTAAATAAAAAACTAAAACAACAAACATAACGGTTTGAAAAAATAAATAATTTATAAATACAAAAAAATTAAACCAAAAAATAAATAAAAATATAAAGTAATGCAAGTGAAATAAAAATTAATTAAGATTAGAGAAGGAGCAAATTGAACTCTCATTCTATTGCACATATAAAATACAAACTTTTTACATTTAATGTTTTGAAGATTACTTCTTTTCTCATTATTTTCCTATACAACTTCCCTCATTGCTTTTAGTGTGAAATTGATTTCTAATTGAATAATAAATAAATATATTATATACAGATAATCATAATAAATTTATAGATAATATATAAATTTTATTGTATTATATTTTTAAATAATTAGATAATAATAACTAACTTATAAATAATATATAGATTTTACTACATTATATATATATATATATATATATATATATATATATATATATATATATATATATATATATATCATAAAAATGAATTATAAAAATAAATTAGCGTAAAAAATAACCACATCATGAAAAAAAATTACCATGTCATAATAAATAATATACACATAATCATAATTAATTTATAGGTATTACATAGATTTTACTACATCATATTTATAAATAATCACAATGAAATTGTAAAAATAAATTATCATATAATATACACATAATCATAATTAATTTTACTACATCATATTTATAAATAATCATAACAATGAAATTGTAAAAAAAATTAATTTATAGGTAATATATATAGATTTTGCCACATCATATTTATAAATAATCATATCATAACTAGCATACATATCTTAGATAAATCTATGTAAAATACACAGATAGATATCATTTTTGAGGGACCTATATTGTATTGAATTATGAGTGTCTTGAGAATGATATCTATCAGTGTATTTTACATAGATTTATCTAAGATATGTATGCTAGTATAATCAACATTTAAAATAATGAGAGTTTAATATTGGTGAACTTGTCTTTAAATAAAATCAACATGTCACAAATATGGAAAGAAGTAAACGAGGAAAATTTGATCCAAATTGGCTCAGAATATACATTATTACTCATAAATATAGATCTGTAGCATATCATTTAGCCTCTCTTGAAGGGAAACCAAAATGTGAGCCTCTTAATGCTTTGTATTTACATCCTTTCTACTGTTAATGCTCTTTAAACTACCATTAGCTTAAGTTCTCCTCTTTTGGTCTAAAAACAAACTAAAATATCACCCCTTATCATTTAAAAATATCCAAGAATGAAAAAGGATCATGTGGATATATAACAAGACACATGGCCTAACCTTAAATGTGAATACCCCATCTTTTCTCATAATATGTTCCAAATGGAAAAGCTATGCTTATAATAGGAAGGATCCCCAAATCATTATTTCCTAAATTATCTCACCTAAAAATTTAATTTTGGGGATAAAAATATCATCTTGTGAAACAAATTTGGCTATAATAATCAAATTAATTTTCCTTAATCTAAATCAGTAATCTAAGAAAAAATCAAGCAAAAGGAAAAATTATAGATTGCTCCCTTGAAAGGCAGTTGTTCATAAAAAGATATAAATCACAGACTCCTCCCTGAAAGGATAGTTGCTCGAGAATATATCTTAAATTATATACCACTCCCTTGAAGGATGACTATCTAAGTACAAAATGTATTTGAAAACTTCTTGCATTGATCTTTTTTCTATAAGTATTCCTCTAAACCCCCTAAAAGTAAAATCAAAAGTATCCCAAAGCTTCTTGTATTGATTAGCGTTCTCAAAAGTTGTAGACTTTCTGTATTGATCAGTATACATGGAGGTCTTAAAGCTAGCCTTAAAATCTCCAGAACACAAGATGAGACACATATTCCTAAAAAATGAAAGCCTTGAACTCTATCATGTGAAAATCATATCCATATCAATTCCCTTCCTAAACTAAGGTGTCATGAACTTAGTTGACAAAATGTTGTTAAAATTACTTATTAACAATGGATAAAGGATGCATGTGCAAATACAACAAGTTGTCTATTTATATTTAGGGTCCAAGCCAATGATGGGTCATGATTCCTTCTTCATTGATTCTCATAATCACTAATAAAATAAACAAATCTAATCAAAAATATCTATCATTTAGTATCACTATTTATCCACAAATCCCATAAAATTTAATCCATTTAATCATTTATCATATAGATTATCATCCATAAAAACATAAAGCAAAGTATAATATGCATCATTTTCCATCATTATTTAAATCACATATTCCATAACCATGTTAAAAACTAAAATATGTCACATAATATAAATGCATAAACCATATGACATCATCACATATCCTAAAAATCTAAATCACAATCATATAATGCATCACATAATAATGTTAACTCATAATAAAAAAATCACACACACACACACACACACACACACACACACACACACACACACACACACACACACACACACACACACACACACACACACATCATAATTTTACATCATCTGAAGTCTCATAATGTAAAAATATACAAAGTGTCTCTCTATCCAATATAATAAGCACAATATAATTACTCAATAAATTGAATGTGACTCAGATGGATGGTACCACTACTTCCACCCATGCCTTCATCCCTGCCTTTATCCCCTCCATATTTCCCCCTCTATCTCTAACATCTCTACCTCATTCCACACTCCCCATACTAGCTGATGCACTTGAGTCCATCATGATGATTTGCTATGTGTAACTACATATGTGTCATATCAGGGTACCTCAAGAAGTCGATCTAATGCCATCAACTCATAATATCAAAACTCTACAACAATATCATAATATCTATGTAGGCTCACCATCCTTCCCTACCCTATACTTAGCCCTACTCCTCCAGTCTCTAGCTAGACTAAATCTACCATACCACTTTCTTGTAGTCTATCCTACTCAGCCCAATACCAATCTCAATCTTACACTACTTGATCATGGATCTCTTCTAGTGCATCAATACAAGTATGTAAGGTATCACAGCTAGATTGTAGTGAAGTCACATGTCCTTATAATGTAGTACATTATGCTTTCATTACATCCTACTCTACAATAATGGCTTATATATCAGTAGTTTTCTCATTCTCTACTTCCTCCATCTTCACATCTACTCCCTCCTGATGAGGATGCACCATCCTCTCTTTTCTCTCCCATGGATGGTCTTCCCACCATAAAGAGTATGTGAAGGTACATCTAAAAGTATCCACATCTATATAAGTTGGTTTCTACTCATGCCCCACTTGTAAATCAACATAGTGAGCCTCTGGTAGCCTAGTTTCAATATCATACTATCTATATACATGTGCATATATAATAATATATATTAATCCAAGATATCTACTAACTCTCTCAAACTGAAACAACTCTAGGTTCTCTACTCTCCTCCCCTATAACCACATGTCTTGGTATCCCCCAACTAACTCTCCCTCCATACCAGGATATGCCATAAATCACACATATGGCCTCCAAATAACATCTCCATCTTGTAGCTCCTCTATAACTCATTGATAATAGGCCAAATAATGTATTACCTCATTATTAAATAGCCTTATAAGGTATTTTTCCACTAAATTAATCCCACACTAAAAGTTATATGATGCCATTGTGCCTATGGAATTCCAAGTGGGTGAACCACTATGATATTCTCATAGGCCTAACACTAAAATACAGAGGTCACATCTAGTTAAAATCTCCACTAATTCCTTCATCCTCATAATTCTATTTATACCTATACAAAAAGGTTTGAGGCCATGCAAACATAGTGTGATATGTTAACATGTCAACCATAATACCTATCAATCTCTATGGAAATTGGCCTCCTCCTAAATATAGTAATGCATAACCAAAAATAGAAAGCATCATCATAGTAATCACTAACCTCCCCTCTACATCCTCCTCATATAATGTCTCAAAAATAGAAATTCTAGCTATAAAATTAATATCCATAACATCATCCCTATATAGTCATGTCAGCACTATTGTATTTCCCCTCTCATCCACAAGTACAATCATTACTCCCTACATTGGTAGATATAGTATATGATATATATCCTCTACAATCATCATAATCACCATTATCGATAACCATAAGGTCCTAGTCACCACATACTATCACTCTAAAAAATCCACCAATAAACTTAATCCCTATGAACATGGAGATAGTGGCAAAACCCTCTAAACTTGATGGCATCCATAAGTTCCCAATCCTCATCACTCATCTAGTTGTATAATCACTCTAGTAAGGGTGGTAGCTAATCTTGCATCATCAATAAGGTCCATTCCTAAAATTTCAAGTCCCCCATCATACTTTTATTTCCTACACTCCTAGCTTACTTAACATTTAATCTTCCATAAACTAAATTGGTAATGATTCCCAAAACATCAATGTTAATCCCTAAGGATAAATGTCATTTCAATATCAATTGACATTAATTCTTGAAGATCACCATATATTCATGGTAATCAACATTGATCCCTATTTATTACCGTACCATTACCAAAATCATATATTAAACATAAAAAATTAAAAAAAATTAACAAAATTCAAAACCTACCTCATCATGTAACCTTTGCCTCCTCCTTTTCCCACTCTTACTAGCCTCCATCATCTGTAAATAAAAAATATGTGTAAATGACTATCAATTTTTTTACTCACACACACATGTCAATGATTACAAATGAGCACCTACCATGTTAGACATGTTATATATATCCTCTCATAATCAACATTGATTCTCTAGGGATCAACGTTGATTATGTGTAATCAATGTTGATCCAAATAGATTGGTGTCTATTTGATCCATTTTTCATATTTATTATACTAATTGTAAATATTGCATACCATCAGTCTTAATCTAAGGCCAAATAAGTTCTCTTTGCTACATCTATCTCATTATTTGTTACACTACATTACCAGCTAGTGGACATAGACCCCTTATTGGTCCCATAGCCTTTAAAAGGCTTACACTTCCTTAGAAACATATCACCTATGGATCTCAAAACTATACCTCATCTGAATAACAACTATCTCTAGGCAACACACATGTCCTAAACACAACAGATAATTTTGTTGACCCATCCTAGCCTTTGTTCTCTTGATTGCCTTTGATTGAGCCCACTTATTCATAGTTGTGGTAATCCATTACTTTTTTTCCTTGGGGCATTTTTGATTTTAAATCCCACATATTGTTAGTGAAAAATTTTACTCCACCATTGCCCTCACAACTTTAGCACTCATTTGTTATATATCATATCCCTATCTTATCCATTACTACATCATTTCAAACCCATCATTGTCTCATCATCCTATGTTAGCTCCCAATTTGAGGGGGGATACCTCCTCACGTAAACCTTAGTCATTAGAACTATCTTAGTTTCATATCATGGTAGGTTATTACATACCACTTAATAAAAAGGGGAAAATATAGGCACTAGGATTTTGCACAATATATATTTGTGATAATGTATGTCTTAGGCCCTTTTTCTCATCCCATCCCCATTTTATTTCACGTAATTAATTTCAGTAATTACCATTTTACCCCACATAATTAGTTTCACTAATTACCATTTCACCCAATGTAATTAGTTTCACTAATTACCATTTTACTCCATGTAATTAGTTTCACTAATTATTATTTTACCCTAGATAATTAATTTTAACTAATTACCATCCACTAAATCTAGCCAAATCTACTAAGTGCAATAAAATATAAATAATTTAAACTCCATAACAACCTCCCTCACAGTTCAAAACCTATATAACATATTAGAGATAAATTTAACCATAGTTGGAATAATTAGAACAAACTTTTCGTAAAAATGGACCAACTTGATAACGATCCCCATGATCAACATCAATTTAGTAGAATCAAGATTGATTTATTTATAGACTTGACTTGAACAAAGGACCATGATTTTTCTCCTAAAGGTTGAAAAAATTCCTTTGATATGACTAGTAGATAATTACTTGCTCCCCTATTAGAAAGACACATTTCCATGTTATCCTCTCAGCATCTGTCAAAGGACCTAAGATTAGTATATCAACCTCATGATTATCACAGACTTGAAACCATATTAAGTTAAGTATATTTTGTTATTTATATTATTTTTATCTTTTATTATTTTATTTTATGTTTATGTTAAGCATCCATAACATCCATAGAATATCCTAGATTATCTTGGATCTCACTAAACTAACCTTTAGCCTCCTATTTTCAAAGTATTGTCTTTGTTGTCAGAATCCATATCAATTCATAGAATTAACATCGATCCTATAGGATTGACATCTATCCCTATCTAAATATTCTCTATTTTAAATCTAAAACCTATTGTTTTGCACATTTGAATTAATCTTGACTCTTTATTCCCTAAACCATGGATTTTATCTACATATTGACACTTTTTAAAGTCTCACATGAATTTATTACCATTCATGATTTACCAATTATCCCTCAACCTTTCTTCATTGATTAGAGTGATATTTCTTGAGTTAGGGATCTATGCCATTATGTTCCCCCTACTATAGAAGCTAATTTTGACCAGTTAGAAATCATACAAGAATATAAATATTCCACTGAATCCTATTTGCATGATCACTTCTTTAATCTTAATGAAATGGACGTAAATTAATTCAAAATACTTTAATATCATATATGTATCATTTTATGCATCTTTTAATTTCTTTTACCATTTTTATCTACTTAATTAGTTTATAAACTGGGTTGACATCATTTTAAAGAAGTTTATTACTTCCTAGGACTAGTCTAACATCAAGTAACCCACTAACCTATCATATTAATCAAAGTTTTTCTAAGTTTTCTCATGTGTGTCGGTGATCCTTCCTATCCAAAAAGGATCTCCCACATTTTTTGGATCAATGGTTCACAACCTTACAAATCATAGGTATGCCTTTAAACCTTATATTTTTATTTGAGATTTTAGTTGTCAATTTTATAAAGGAATGAATAAAAAACTACTTAAACAGTTACTTCTCATACTATTCAAAATGTTTCTATACCTAATGATCATATATTTTTAAATGATGGCTTTGAAAAAATGAATGCAGTGATTCTTACATTGATATGTAATGTGATTATATTTCTAAACAACGTGATGATCATTCTATGCACATGCTTTTTAATGATTTTTCTAAATGTAGTAATAGGAATACTTTTAATGAATCCTATATACCCATGTTTGAGTTGTATGGTGAAATGAAAACTATGAATGAATCTTTCCAATATATAATCATGCCTAATATTTATATAATATCCATGATGCATGTAATGGGTGAACTCCAAAAAAGAGTTATTGCCTTATATTTAGAGTCTAGGGAATTTAATTTTAAGTTTTATAATAATGTCATATACATAATAATTTAGTATTACTACATTTCACTTATTTAATAGATATGGATATACTTATATCCATATTTCACACTTTTTATTTTCTCTTGGAAACCATTCAAGTGATGGGGTTATTTTATTAAATAAATTGCATTAAATTTTAAAAACTAAATCCTTAAAATTAGTTTTAATATTTACTTAGTGGGTTTATATCTTTCTTTTTAAAAGCTATAATAGCCTTTCTTATCTCATTTCAACAAGAATAAAGGCCATAAGTTAAAATTAAAATAGATCAAACACCTTCAACAAGGTCATGATGATACCATGAAAGACTAAATTTTAAGAATTAAAAATACATTTGATTGATTGATGTATCAACCAACTAATTTAGAGAAGCAATTCATTTTTAGTTAATGTCTTTTATCCCCACTTAAGGAAGAAAAAAAACTTTGTCATGCCTATGGTTATTTGGAATGAATTTGGAATGAATTCCTTCATTAAAAATGTGATATTTTATAGTCACACACTCTCTATTATGTTTTTATAAATTCCAAAAGGTAAAAAACATTAAGTCTCCAAGGTGATTCTCCATCTAAAAAGGAAACTGCATATAAGACAATTAATAGGGAAGTAACTTGTTTGAGTCCTACCCATTTTATTATTGGCTAGCCCATACACTTTTGAATACTACAAGATAAACCAAGTGTTATTTTATGAACACTCAATGATAATAAGTTACTCACATTACTATATAATTTATACCACCCTAAACATCACTTAACATGAGTGTGGAAAAGATCATTTTGTAACTGTCATTGCATTAATTGGCATAGAGATAATAATTATTAAACATTATAACATAGAATATAACAACTTGTGGATAAAGGTGTCAATTAATTTTAAAAACCTAACAAAAATCTTATGAGGTTAGCTTCCCCATATTCTATTTCAAAATATAAGAAGGCCAATTTATCTTACATAGTTCATAAAGATCATAAATTTCCATATGAGACTAAAAAGTAACTGATTGTCATTTAAACATTTATAGAAGGTAAACATAGGAAAGGAATTATTGTTGATGACAAGATAGAATAAAATGCAAGCATAATTCATTTTATTGAGGAATTGAGACATTATTGAGACAAAATAAAACATTTAAGTACCTATGAGGGGTCATTAGGGCCTATCACGATACCAATTTCCTTTAGGCCTAATATAGTGGAAACATTATTTTTCATAAAGCCTACCATTGATTTGGGATTAGTCCTTAGTTTAGTTTATTTTTATTCCTTTATCCATTTAATGCAATTAATGGGAAATCATTATTGGAGAAAATGCAAGAAACATTGGATAGTGTTAAAAATAACATTTCATTCAAGTTCCAAGGTGGTTTACTCACATTTCAAAGATAAAGAATATTTGAAAAGTAATCTCCTACTAAGATTACATTTACATATCAAAGAAAACAAGTATGGTTGCCAAAGAAAAGTAAACCAAGTACATATGAAGAAACTAATAAAGTATCAAGTACTCTTAATCCACATGAAGTGTAATAAATTAAATATTATACAACTTTTTATCATGGGTTAAATATCATTACTTACATATCTCAATTAGAGTTAACATAATTATCTCATGTGAGTGCAACCATAAGTTCACATATGAATTTTGTAGAAAGTGTATATATACAAGGTTCACTTATGAACTAAATCAATTAAGTCAACATAATACACTACGTGAAAATGTCTTATTGTATATGCATGGTTGGTTAGATGATTGCACTCATTCAATTTTTTGGATTGTGCTAAGATCACTAGATAGAGACATGTTTTTTGTTGTTATTCAATGATATATTATTCATATGTCACATATAAAACTATTATAATTTATATAAATTTCAAAAATACTAATAAAACCATACAAATGATCAAAATACAAAGGATGTAATCACATAGTTAATTACCCATGGTATATACACATATGATAACACATAACTAAGATAAAATAAAAATTCACTCACAATGCATCACATAAGAGTATCAAATACAACATATCAAGTAAAAATATATCACTTGGTGATGGGTACATGCTTCCTCTCAACTTATATCATCACTATTCACATCGTATTCTCTATATCTTATAGCTCTAGAAGATGACAATCTGCTATCATACTTATGTGACCTTGATCAAGATCAGCTTTGTAGATAATAACACTCATATATAACTAGTCTCATATCTAGTTTAGCATGATCCACCGTTATATTTACATCCTCACCTTGTAGTTGAAAATAATAAACTAATATGGCCTTTATTATATGACACCCTGATATGTGGGGGCATATCTTGTGTGGCTAATTGACCTCTCAACTCATAAACTCTCTCCTTAGCTCATCTTGTTTTTTAGTAGTGATAATGTAATAAACTTTGGAATATGCACAATAAAAATAATGATAAGCATAAACACCATAAATGTTATGATATCTCTCTCTTAACTCTCCATGAGTAACATCATCAATAAATTTTCAATTTATAACATGAAAAAATACCTTGATGATAGTGATCTAATGATTATCATGTGCATAACATACAACATGTAAAAATATTTAGAAATGGTAAGTAAGATATGTCAAAATTAAAAACACATTAAAATTTAATGTGTATACATACCTAACCCAACAACAAAGGCATATGGTTATATTTCCTTCTATGTATTTGACCTCAGTGCACCCATATCTATGTTAGGTTATATTATTAGATTTACATCTATTGAATCCATAATAAGCAAAATAGGCCAACATTACTAAAACCACCACTAGTTATACTATATATTACATTTCATATCATCACCCAATACAATAATAGTTTGACAATTTACCTCCCTCACTCATATTGTATCTATATCCACAATATTAGTCCAATATCACTATCTTGGATGACAACTCCCTTTATGAGTATGTTTCCATGTCATAGGTTTTATGTGTACCCCTTGTACAATAAAAGCTATCAAGTAACATGCTCATTTTGTAAATTATCATAAATCCATAGAAGTATATCATGAAACCAAAAATTGACACAATTTTTTTGCAATTAAATGTCATCCTCTATCCAACTAGTGAAATCTATGTAAGCCCTCTAAATAATGGAATCAATAGTCAACCTGTCTAATAGAATTCTATAATCTAGGGTACTATGACTAGAGGCATGAAAATTAACAAGTCGTCTCTCTACATACATATATGGTGTGCCTACTTTACTAAAGGATGACCCATCAAATGAGCTAGAGATATGTGCTCATATTTACACATATATAATAAGGTGATCAATCTAAACCCACCACTGTAATAATCCTATGTGAAGTGATATAAGTCTCTAAAAAAGTGGGAAAGCATAGTCCAAGCCTATGAGTACATATTACCATGTATCTCAAAATCCTCAATGATAGTATGCATATAGTACAATATAGATTCTCTGCCACCATATAGAGCAATGAAATAAGAAAGTGTGAGACATAAAAACTTTTAAATCTATAGAATTTTAGATAGAAAAATCTTTAAAAATTTAAGAATGATGGAATCATCAAGGGCTTACCATGCCCACTGATCATGACTTGCCATGAACATATGATCTCACCCTATTGAGCTTGGTCCTTAGTACCCTATAGTATAACATGAGTACCCACAAATGGAAATCATAAGATGCACCACACATCCTATAGTGACATTTCCATCTCCCCAATGGAGAGCCAAAAGGTAAATGTGTATGCATTCTATAACTCAGCTGGTGAAGTCATCAAGTACATATTATAGGTCATTAACCCTAGTTGGTTGACATATTCAAGCCCTAAACTATCAATCAATCATTGCTTAGTATCACTAAGAGCCATACCTAGTACCATGTCCATATTATGTCCATAATGAAAATATTGGAAATTTTTACCACCTATAAGTACAAAAAACCAATAATTTCAAGACCAAATCCAAAGTAAAAGCATCAATAAATATATCAGAATGATAAAATCAACATTCTAATAAAATTTTATGCCTAAAAAATACTTACAGTAGTGAAAAATGTTTTGAAAAAAATAATGTTGATATAGTTTTAGACAATGTCTGCAAGGGTTGGACACTATAGTGTTAAAATAATTATTAGACATTAAGCTTTTAGAAAGTACCATTCAAAATGGATCTTCCACATATAGGTAATTATACATATGCTTGAATCTTGTAGGAGTAATGACTCATTACATTGGTATGGTCTCAATTTAGATTTAAAAAACTTGATATAAAATGTAGTACATATGAATTCTAAAATCAAAATAGTCAACCTATTTATATTAAATGAAATTTGTGTTAGAACATTTAATGTCTAGGTGGTGAAATTATAAGACCCTTAGTATATTTTAAGTAATTAAAT
>JARHVA010001403.1:2380000-2410000 GCA_037957365.1 Torreya grandis
TGACTTTCTTCCATTTTGTCATGAGTTTCATTATACATTGTGTTGGGTGAATATTTTGTCAACAACTAACTAGTGATCAAAATAGGTCTTTTCAGCCATAGCATAGGGAGATTGGTTGGCCAAATGTGCAGGTTTACTACATCAAAAGGGGACAAATCTCTCCTCTCATAAAGGGGAGGTTCCTTGTAAATAGGAGGAGGATATATACTATATATAAGCAAAAACTAACACTCAGGGGTAGGATTACACCATCCATCTCTCTATTTTTAGAGATGATGTTCACAAACAAAGGAGAAAATTTTGGTGAAAACACTGAAGGCACTTCTCTTCTTTCATAAGTGATCTTGTAGGAAATAGCAGGAGTTCTTTCAGGTAGTGACAAGTAACTAGTAACAAAGGGCATAGTAACCAACAGACTGATATGTAGCACAAATTTTCCACCTCGACTGCCCAAGAGTGAAATACGAAGGACAATGAGGGCACAAAGTCATCCCAAGGTCCTTTACATAGGAACAAAAAATAGACAAACACACTAAAGGCAATTATGGGGGCACAAAGTCTCTCCACATTTGGATTTAGGACATCTTCCTAATTACTTCCACTAGTTCTACTTATTTCATTAAAATGGACAAGAACACATTCAAGAAACAGACATAAGAACAATTCCCTAAACGACACAAGATATAACAACATAAAGTCTAAAAGTAACTTGCTTTCTCATTCAAACAAATAAATATGATGAACAATCTGAGCTCAAAGTCTCAGCAATCGCCTCTCAATTTTGATAGAGTTTCACTTCTATAATGGAAAAGTCTCCCTGTATAAAGTAAGAGAATACAATATATAACAGCCAAGATAGGCTTGGCGCTTTGTTCCATGGAATGGCCCATGCTGCATCTAATGCCTTGAATGCATTTTTAGTTTTGTCAAAGAGGGCCATGCTAGAATAGGGCAGCCACCTTAACTATGGCATGTTGATTCATCTCAAATGTCTTCTCTTTAGCATGGGTTGTTTGGTCCTTTTCCTCATGTATGCGCAGTTGTCCACTTCGCCTTAACTCCAAGGAAGAAAATTAGGTTGCACCTTCAATGCTTATAAACTCAAATATCTACTTGGTGGACTATTCTACCTATTGGAATAACTCCTATAGATATTTTTGGTCTTTCCCTCTTTCATGTTATGATTTGAGCTCTGAGGCTATCTTTTCCCCTTGTGGCTGGCTCTTTCACCTCCTTCTTCAGCTAAGCGCTGAGTTTTCTTTCAAGTTTCACACCACTTTTGAAAATCAACAGATATTTCATTAACTCAAATTTGATGTCCATGAAGACGTCAAAGGTTCACTATTTCAATAGTTTGGGTGGCCTCCTTGGTTCATCTACTTGAACCTTCTCATTAAACTAATCTCTAGAAACTTTTGCTTCTTATCCTTACTCAGAGCTTTCCTTGAATCATTGAACCCATTGAACCTGTGAACTAGTTTGGTTCAAGGTTCAATGATTCATCTTCTTCTTCTTTAGAAGTCTTTATTTTCTCTAAGTCTCTCGAGCTTTGAAAGAGTTTATAGAAATATGCTTGTTTAATTCGTAGAAATGAGCCCTTAGAAATCATCTTGCGGAGCCCACAGAAATCAAGCCTACGGGACTTAATGCCTTTGGAACTTCATAAAGGGAAGGTGTTCCTTCAGGCCTTGAAAAGGTCCATTTGCTGGTTAGTGAGAGCCCCCTGCAAGGGTACCTATCCTTCAACTTTCTTTGGGTGGCCTTTGGGATTTAATTCCTTTGATGGGTCTTCGAGCTCCAATTCCTTCAGACAAAATGTCCAAAGGAATTCCTTCCGACATTTTGTCTGAAAGAAACCTTTCCTTGCCTTAGTTATTTCCATCGGGCCTTATTCTTTTAGGTGAATTCCTTCAGACAAAATTCTAAAGGAATTCCTTCATAGTTTTTGTCTGAAGGAATTGCCTTAGCATTTTTGTTGTGGAAAATCCTTCTAAAGGAATTCCTTTGCTCCTTTCAGCCTTTGAAATGGTCCATTTTGCTCATTGCCTACCCTCCACAAGGGCACTTGGTCTCTTCACTTTGGGGCACTCCTCTGAACTTCTTGATTGAACTGACCAATTAAACCAACTTTAGTTCAATGATTCAATGGTTCATTCCTTTGTTTCACTCATTCTTTCGACTGCTTGAACCAACTACACTGAACTAGCCATGTTGAACCAAACATATTAAACCTGTTGAACCATTGAACCTATTAAACCATTGAACCAAAATGGTTCAAGGTTCAACAGTTCAATGGTTCAAGCCTTCTTCTTTTTGTTAAGTGTTTTGAAGTTGTTGAACTTAATGAAGTGCTTAACTCATTAAGCTCACTGATGCCACTAAACCTTTGAACCTGTTGAACTTGTTGAACCAATTTGGTTCAAGGTTCAATGGTTCAATGGTTCAATCCTTCCTTTGAAGCTTATCGATGAACATTTTTGATTAAACCAATCCTAAAAATGCCTAAGTGTTGAGGGCTTGTTTCTTTTCCTGAAAAGTCTGTAGAAATGAACCTGTGGAGTCTGTAGAAATGAACCTATGGAGTTCATAGAAATGAGTCCATAGAAACTAGTCTATAGAACCAAGAAACCAACCTATAGATTCCATAGTTTTATCTAAGTCTCCCAAGCTTTGAAAGAGTCCAAAAAATCTAGTCTACAGAGTCTGTAGAAATAATTCCATAGAACCTAACCTATAAATTCCATAGTTTCAAGCCTATAGAGTCTGTAGTTTTAAGCCTATAGAGTCCATAGAAATCTAAAAAATCTTGAAAAATGGAGGATTTGAATACTCAAAACAATTTTTGAGAAGGGAAGAAAGAATTTTGGTGTGTAGGACCAAAATAGTTCATATGTTGTCCCCAAAAATGAGTAACTAATTTTAGGAACGATAGTTGGCTCCAGTTGGGGAACTTCCTTCAGTTAAAATATTGAAATAGCTGAGGAGAGTAGAAACCAGAATCTCTAGTGCCTTCAAGTATGCCATTGGGATATAGAGTCATGTTATCCAAAAAAGAAAAGAACCAAAAATGAAAATGAAAAGCACAAAATAGAACTAAAGACTATACAAATATACATATGTATATTTGATCTTATCTGATACTTTAAGGGTTGAAGTGCTTCAGATGCTGCCCATTGTGAGGTGATGAAAATGGCGTGTCATCCTGATAAACTAGAAAGAAACCATTTTCTCCCTAGAATTGGTGATGGGTAAATGGAACTCTCCACTAGGAATCACATTTTTTGTGCACTCCTTTTGGTTCTCTCTTCTTGCCCCATGGCAAGACGTGGTCTCCAATCTGAAAACTATAAATCCTTACTCTCTTGGTGAAGAGTTCCTCATACTGACTTTGGCATACAGTAGTATGGTCCACTACCATAGCTTGTTACTCTTCTAGTCTAGTGAAGCACATGATTTGATTGTTAGCATCAAACTCTTGACAAACCATCAGTTCAACATCTCCTTTGGCGTGAAGGAGTTTGACACCTTTGTCTTGAACAACCTTCAATCTAAGCAATAGAGATTCATACTAAGTAGTGTTGTTGGTGTTACTGAACTATAACTTGTATGAAGGAAAAATATCTCCTTGAGGAGATATCAACAAAGTCTCAGCTCCAACACTAGTGGAAGAATTGTTGCCATCAAATTCTAGGCTCCAAACATCATCAAAAACTGATCTTCTATCAGAGTCTTCTTCATTAGAGAGGGAAGATCCCTTTTCATCTATACTACACCCTACCAATTATTTTGATGTCTTATTTGAATCAATTCCTAGATTTACAACTATAGGACTTTCATCTCTAGAAACATGAACATCCTCTATGGTTAAGAAATAATTACCCCTGCCTAAAGACTCAAATAGAATTTGAGCTTCAGTCACTGATGTTTAGATGACAATGTATTTTGCTCCCTTCTCAAGGAACAATATCTGCATGACACCTTTGACTAGGATCCTTGCTTTAGATAGGTCCATACTAAATTCTCCACCAACATCCTTGCAAAATTTTTATCCAAGCAAAATACCATAGGAGGTTGGGACGTCGACCACCAGGACTGTCATCTTGATTCTCTTATCCAAGAATGCTGCAAATGCGAATTGGGCATCCTTGATTTGTCCTAGCTAGTGGAACTTGTTTGTTATCCATGGAGAAACATCTCCCAAATGTCTTGGTCAGTGTGAGACCAAGAGATTTTGCCACTTTGGTAGGCATGACATTGTCTGAAGCTCTAGAATCAATGATGCAGTTACTCGAGCTTGTGAACGTTTATCAACAGGGAAACATAGAAAGGCTCTATTTTTCCAAGAGAAATAGGAGGAGTAATGACAAGATTTTTTGGGATGGACATGTTCCTTCAGGGATCATGGGTTACCTTCTGAACATCTTGTCCTATAGGGATGGCTTTATTCTTCACACACTCAACCAACTTGTCCAATTGCTTAGGGTTGGCTTGTAGGAATTCAAATTTAGACATTTGAATTTTGGATTTCTTTATATGGTCAATTATGTCAAATGTTTGAAATGAACTAGTTATACAAGATGGGAGTTCATCCTTTTGATTTTTGGGAGGGGGAGGACTGGTCTGTGAATTTGAAATAGAAGGTGTAGGGATGTTTGAGGTACTTACCTTTCTTGCAATCACTGGGTCCTTTGGCTAGAAAGGCAAAGTGGTTCCCTGCTTAGCAATTGAAATTGTTGGTTGAGGTTGCTCCTCTATCTTCTCTTTATTAGCTTGTTAGGATGATCGATTCATGGACCAAGTGAACATAGCATATGATCCCTTAACTACTTCACCTTCACTTTTGGGTTCATCTTGGTAATTCAGGAAACCAATGTTGGAGTCACCAACTAATTATTCTTCTCCTTTTATGAAGATATTAGCATCATCTTTAGGGTTCAATTCAAGTTGGAAGGAAAAATTTGATTCTACTTCAAGATATCCAACTATTGAATTGGTTGGGGGTGCTTTAGTGGCAAAGTTTCCCCATGGGGAAGGAAGATGGTTTGTTTTCCCTTGATTCCTAGTAGCATTACCATGATATGACTAATTAGGGAATGTCCTCCTTGGCACATCTCTATATGAAGGAGTAGATGACATCCCTTGAGCCATTTGCTTTTTAAGAGCTATCAATTCATTTGCCAGCTTATGCACTATTAGATCAGTGGTGGTTGTAGGTGAGTATTCAAAAGATGAAGAGGATTTACCTTTGTTAGGATCTCTCCTTATCTTTCCTGTCAAGATAAGGTCATATTATACCTCAGTAGCCAAATCTTGAGTAGTAACAAGGTCTATGTGGCCAGCCCATCTCAGCAAAAAACTCACTTCAGGTAGCTATGAGTTGATGAAGAAGCATTTAAAGTTCTCAGGTGTTGGCTGAGCAATGACAGGAATCTAGTTCTTGAGCTTATCAAACTTTGCTATGAAATCCCTCATAGGTTCATGAGGTTCCTTCTTCATCTATGTGAGCTAGGCTAGCAAGTCATGTGCATCTTCTATAGTCTTAAACCTGGTTTCAAATTTAGCTTTAAGAGTGTCCTAATCAGTCACTGACTAAGCCTATAGATGGTAGAACCAGTCTGTAGTAGCATCTTGCAGTGTTTCCACAAACAACCTAACTACTATGTACTCATATTCCATGCCTATCACACCACAAGCTATGTTAAAGGCAACAATATGTTCATCAGGATGAACTTTCCCATCACCAAAGAACTTGGGGAAATTCTTCTTTAAACTGCGTGGTAGCTCATGAAGAGGTGGAGTAAGATTGAGTGGACCAAAAGAGTTACCCTATGAGCCTTGAGCTGCCATGATTTGATTATGGAAAATGGGGATAACAAATTTGGGTGGAGTATGTATAGGCAAAGCTCTAGTAACATCAAAAAAAGAAGCTCTGCCTTGTGTTAGTGTCCTGGTATGGGTAAGAGGAACACTCCTAGATCATCAAACTTGAAGTTGGGGAGGGAACAAATTGAAATTTCCCTACTGCACCAACTTAAAAATAGGGTCAATAATACCTTGGGCTCTCTGGTTTTTGGTATAATGTGGAGTTGCTAGATTTTAGAATAAAAATGGATAAGAACTAGCCCTACTTCAACTTGAAGCTTGAGGCTTCAAACTGCACATTCTATCCCATTTGGCATGGAGGAAGATGGTAAGGCTATAATGATAATGGGTAAGACATAGACCAAAGTTGCCAGAGTATATAATGGATAAGGTTAGGGACTACTTCAATCTAAAACTTTAGGCTTCAGACTGCACGTAATATCCCTAGTGGAGTCATCAAAAACTATTGACATGGAACTGGAGGAAAGTGGTAAGGCTATAATGATAATGGGTAAGACACAGACCACACGAGAGTATATAATGGATAAGGATAGGAACTACTCATCGATCCCCAATGGAGTCACCAAAAACTATTGGCGTGAAGCTGGCAATATTATTTCCTACTTCACGTCATTCCCTAGTAGCATGAAATGTTTCAATTTGAATAGACTGGACAAGGATTGGAACTTCACATCGATCCCCAGTAGAGTTGCCAAAAATTGTTGGGTGAATATTTTGTCAATAGCTAACTGATGAGAAAAATAGGTCTCTTCAACCACAACATAGGGAGATTGGTCAGCCAAATGTGCAAGTTTACTACATCAAAGGGGACAAATCTCTCCTCTCATCAAGGGGAGGTTCCCTGTAAATAGGAGGAGGTTATATAATATATATATATATATATATATATATATATATATATATATATATATATATGTATATATATATATATATAAGCAGAAAATAACATTTAGGGGTAGGATTACACCATCCATCTCTCCTTTTTTAGAGATGATGTTCACAAACAAAGGAGAAAATCCTATTGAAAACACTAAAGGCACTTCTCTTCTTTTAGAAGTGATCTTGTAGGAAATAGCAAGAGTTCTTTCAGGTAGTGACAAGTAACTAGTAATAAAGGGCATAGTAACTAGTAGACTGAGATGTAGCACAAAGTCTCCACCTCGACTTCCCAAGAGTGAAATACGAAGGATATTGAGGGCACAAAGTGATCCCAAGGCCCTTTACACAAGAACAAAAAATAGATAAACACACTAAAGGCAATTGTGGGGGCACAAAGTCTCTCCATAGTTGGCTTCAAGACATCTTCCTGATTACTTCCACTAGTTTTACTTATCTCATTAAAATGGACAAGAACACATTTATGAAATAGACATAAGAATAATTCCATAAATGACACAAGCTATAACAACACAAAGTCTGAAAGTAACTTGCTTTCTCATTCAAACAAAGAAATATGATGAACAATCTGAGCTCAAAGTCTCAATAATCGCCTCTCAATTTTGGTAGAGTTTCGCTTCTATAATGCAAAAGTCTCCCTGCATAAAGTAAGAAAATATAATAAATAGAAACCAAGATAGGCTTGGTACTTTGTTCCATGGAATGACCCATGTTGCATTCAATGCCTTGAATGCATTTTTAGTTTTGTCAAAGAGGGCCATGCTGGAATAGGGTGGCCACTTTAACTATGGCATGTTGATTCATCTCAAATGTCTTCTCTTTGGCATGGGTTGTCTAGTCATTTTCCTCATGTCTGTGCAACTGTCCACTTCACCTTAACTCCAAGGAAGAAAAATAGGTTATGCCTTAAATGCTTGTAAACTCAAATATCTACTTGGTGGACTATTCCACCTACCAAAATAACTCTTGTAGATATTTTTGGTCTTTCCCTCTTTCTTATTACAATTTGAGCTCTTAGGTTATCTTTTCCCCTTGTGGCTAGCTCTTTCGGCTCCTTCTTTAGCTAGGCACTGAGTTTGCTTTCAAGTTTCATGCCACTTTTGAAAATCAATGGATATTTCATTAGCTTGAATTTGACGTCCATGGGGACATCAAAGGTTCATTGTTTCAATGGTTCAGGTGGCCTCCTTGGTTCATACGCTTGAACCTATTCCTTGAACATATCTCTAGAAACTTCTTCTTCTTATCCTTACTCAGAGCTTTCCTTGAATCGTTGAACCCATTGAACCTATGAACTAGTTTGGTTCAAGGTTCAATGATTCATCTTGTTCTTCTTCATAAGCCTTTGTTTTCTCTAAGTCTCTCTAGCTTTAAAAGAGTCCGTAGAAATATGCCTATAGAGTTCATAGAAATGAGCCCTTAGAAATCATCCTATGGAGTTTGTATAAATTGGGCCTATGGGACTTAATGCCTTTGGAACTTCTCGAAGGTAAGGCATCCCTTCGGGCCTTGAAAAGGTCCATTTGCTGGTCAATGAGAGCCCCCCTCAAGGGTACCTACCCTTTAGGTTTCTTCAGGTGGCCTTCGGTATTTAATTCCTTCAATGGGTCTTCAGGCTCCAATTCCTTCAGACATTTTGTCTGAAGGAAACCTTTCCTTGCCTTAGCTATTTCCATCAGGCCTTATTCTTTCAGGAGAATTCCTTTGGACAAAATTATGAAGGAATTCCTTCAAACCTTTTATTCGAAGGAATTGCCTTAGCATTTTTGTCATAGAAAATACTTCTGAAGGAATTCCTTTGCTCCTTTCAGCCTTTGAAATGGTCCAGTTTTCTCAATGCCTGCCCTCTGCAAGGGCACTTAGTCTCTTCACTTTGGGCACTCCTTTGAACTTCTTAATTGAACCAACCAATTTAACCAACTTTGGTTCAACAGTTCAATGGTTCATTACTTTATTCCGCTCGTTCATTCGACCACTAGAACCAACCATGTTGAACCAAACACGTTGAACTTGTTGAACTATTAAACTTATTGAACCATTGAACCAAAATGGTTCAAGGTTCAACAGTTCAATGGTCCAAGCCTTCTTATTTTTATTAAGTGTTTTGAAGTCGTTGAACTTGCTAAAGTGCTTAACTCATTAAGCTCACTGATGCCATTGAACCTATTGAACCTGAGTGAACCCGTTGAACCAATTTGGTTCAAGGTTTAATGGTTAAATGGTTCAATCCTTCCTTTGAATCTTGCCGATGAATATTTTTTATTGAACCAAGGCATTGAACCAATCTTGAAAATGCCTAAGTGTTGAGGGTTTATTTCTTTTCCTATAGATTCCATAGAAACGAACCTGTGGAGTCCGTAGAAATGAACTTGTGGAGTTTATAAAAATGAGTCTGTAGAAACTAGTCTGAAGAACCAAGAAACCAACCTGTAGAGTCTGTGGTTTTGTCTAAGTCTCCCAAGCTTTGAAGATTATGTAGAATCTAGTCTGCAGAGTTCATAGAAATGAGTCTATAAAACCCAGCCTGCAGAGTCCGTAGTTTCAAGCCTGCAGAGTCCGTAGTTTCAAACCTGTAGAGTCCATAGTTTCAAGCCTGCAGAGTTTGTAGAAATTTGAAAAATCTTGAAAAATGGAGAATTTGAATACTTAGAATAATTTTTGAGAAGGGAAGAAATAATTTTGGTGTGCAGGACCAAAATAGTTCATATGTTGTCCCCAAAAATGAGTAACAAATTTTGGGAACAACACATTGGCCAACACATATTTGATTTTATGTTATTGTGAATTAATGGGAAGGGTAGAGGGAGACCCAAAATTAGTTAGTTAGTAGTTTATTATTGGTTATCAAGGCATTAGAAACCTCAAAATATATATATGTAATAATTTATGATGGGTATTTTCCTAGTCTTTGTATTTATATTAAGGAATTTGGTAGTCTTTATTTTTGTATAATGTATAGTGAATTATTCTAGCGTATAAAGTGAACTTGATAATGTAATATTATAATATAAAATTGGACATATAATATAATACCTAATATCAAGCATATATTACATATAACAACTAATCTATGGTGATATAGGATGAACATAAAGGTGGATATATATTAATAAAGTTATTAATATATGGTGTAAAATTTGTTAAGTTACCAATAGCTTATTATGATATATCCACCAAAAAATTTTCCATAGGAAATATTCATCCTTATTTGAGAATTATTTTACCATTAGGATTGGTCATTAACCTAGTACAAAACATGGTTCATATGTTTAGATATATAATTCCATTAGAATACATATGTATTTTTTTAATATCAAATTGGATATATATATATATATATATATATATATATATATATATATATATATATATATATATATATATATATATCACTTAGGATATAAAATAATTGTGGAATATTTTGATTCCTATAACTTGACTAATTAAATAGTTATTGTCAAACATAGAGTGGATGAATCATACTAGTTGAACAATGGAACATATCTACTCTCTATTGTAAATACAACCTTGTAGAGCCTTTAAATCTTTTATTACATAGAAAAATGTTACTTGGAGTTTGATAATGTATAAAGTTATGGGTTCATGACTACTTACATAATTAAAAAATTTAGGGTGTATTACTTTAGCTATTGTTCTCAGGGGAAACATTAGTGGAAAATTGAAAGGAATGATTAAGTTGTTTAGAAAATGATTACTTATTAACCCCAAAACATAAATTGATTATAAAGTTGATTTACTTGTGTTTTAGGAAAATGAAGTTTAATTTTTATAGTTGTTTGCAATAAGTGTGTTCCACGTATAACTACTTCATTAGTTGATTTCTATGCTTAGTAGTTTTAATTAAAACACTAAATTATGGTTTAAAAATTGCATAGCATTGGAATATCTACATGGGGTGTACTTTAGGATGTGCTAGTGTTTGTATGTGGGTATTATACCTGTAGTTTCTCAGATGATTTGTTTAAATCATCAAGTTACATAGGAATCATGATATGTAACCTTTGGAACAAGCTCTTAAAATAAATGAGTAGTTAGGGTACAAGTCATAACAGGATTTATGAATTATCTAACTCAAAATTAATAATATGAATGACTATTTGTCTTATGTATTTATTATGGAATACTTGTGTGAATTTACATACTATGAGTGTGTTAAATGTGTAGTTATATCTAGTGCATAATGATGTGTCATGATGCATGTTTTTATGTTGAGATACCTTGGTATGTTTGTATGTAGATTATACCTAGGTGGTATAATAATTTACTATTTACTTTTTATCTATATGGACCAATTGAATTTTGAAATGCATAAATTTAGTTTATATGTTGTTATGTAGTTGGGAAACTATGATAATATAGGATACAGTATAAAAGTATGTTGTATCTGGGTGGTACTTACTATAGCTATTATACCTAAATCATATCTATATTTGTCTATATAAATACTAGTTATTATTGTGGATAGGGTGTGCTTTTATAATTGGTAGACTTATGTACATGTGAATGCAAACTTTGAGAAATTAACAAATGTTGTGTTGGAATGTTATTGTGTTCCATAGGAATGATGACTTACTTTATTATTATTATTATTATTATTATTATTATTATTATTATTATTATTATTATTATTATTATTATTATTATTATTATTATATAGTTACTTGAGTTTGAGACTATTGGGAACCAATTATATTGAATTTTACAGTTAAATTATTGTTTACCTAGGTGGTATATTTGTAATTATTATTTTTAGTATGGAGTAGAATATAATGGAAGATTCATTCATATATTATATGAACTTAATGTATGTTGTTATTACTCCTTTGTATAGCATGTTATATAATGCATTCGTTAGTAGGATGTAAGTTGATGAATTTTGTGGTTGAACCATATTTGACTAATCTATATTGCTAATTCAAAATAAGGAGTGAGATAAACTTCATTGGCTTACTAGCATTGCAATGTTAGATTAAGGTAGTTCAATCAAGTGGTATGTATGAAATTGATTGATTTGGATTATTATCATTTATTATATGTAAAGCTTTGGGATAAAGTATGTTTTGTGAGATATTATCATTTCATGAGTGTGATTCACATGTTGGTGTGATATCTTGTAATAGAATAGATTTCTATGATACACTGCATGTTTAATTTAGAATTATACAACACATAGATATTTTTTAGTCTCTCTAGATTCCAGTGCCATCACTATCTACTCATCTATGAAGGGAAGGCCATTACCTAATGGGATAGTGTAGGAGATCATTGGTCCATGGTTAGATGGAAAAGTGTTCAGATAATAATCTCCCTCCCCACAATATTATTATTATTGAGATGACACTTGAGATTACCAAAAATACTAGAGAGTCCAAGGAATACATACTCTAGAGAGCCAAGTTCTTATTTGTCCATTGTATTGTATTTTTCATTGAGTATTGTCATGAAGAGTTGTAATTACTTGTTATTGTAAATCATCAGCAGTGGTTTTATACTTGCTTCAATTGTAATTGAGTTAATGCAATTACTTTTTGTATTTACATTATGACGTGCACTCTCATGATGTTAAAAATCAATATTATGTGATGTATTATGCTGCTTGTTATTATCATCTTGTGTGTTTCTTGTGGTCTCTATAGATTCTTGTGGTGTAATGTATATTTGGTATTTATGTTAAATAAAAAATTCTCATGTATTTTATGTCTAACCAATGGGGTTGTTACATGTGATATAAAATTTATGGCTCAAACTCTAGGACCTAATGAGTCCATTATCATTTTCATGTCTTTTGTTAATCAGTGTGAACCTAGTGACATGAAGTCTTGAACTTGTATTTGGACTTGTGGTGTCTCAGTGTAGAACTATGTTACTCTATGGTTGGAGTTTTTGAGACTTAGTATACCCACCTATGTAGTTTAGTGACATTCTTTGTGTGTGAGCCATAAGAGCACTTGTATCCCTTTGAGTTGTCTAGGATATCAGTTATTGAGTGTCCCATTGGTGATGGTTGTATTTGAGTTTTGGGTAGACAAGTATATAGCATAGTTCATGAGTTATTAACAAAAAATTTCTACCATAGTTTGATCACTTAGATAAGATACCTCAAATATGATTACGACCTTTCTTTATTATCAAGTCATCTTTATCATTGTGTTTTGTGAATGTTAATAAGCTTGGAATGTTACTCTTTAATGTATATGCTTTAGTTTTTATGTCTTTTATTTATTAAACCAAGAGTGAGAAATCTTATAAGACCATTTTTATTTTAATACCACTTAGGATGGTAGAAATCTTCTTAGTAGAAGTGTTTCTATGTTGCTTGATAATTCCTTTGTGTTAGGAGTTTGTTTATGGAAATTTCACTCCTAAGATATGTGGTGTCATCCCTCTTAGTTGGATTAGAGATGAGTCGTTATCATCTTATTCTCTTTTGACATTATTATAATTCTATTAAAAGGAGTCATATATGCTTAATGTTGATTTAGTATTCTCTTAAATGGGAATTGTTTTAGGATGTTGTTTGACTGTAGTCCCTTAGAATTCAGGGGAGAATGTTTTCTACTCTTGGTGAGGGAAAAGTTTTAAAATTAGATAGATGGATACATATTTGTGGTTAGTATATCTCTCTCGACTATGAAAATAGATTGAGATACCATACCTAAAAGATTTGGTAAGTAGGTAGAATTTGGAAATATTGAGTTGTAGTGTTTTCCTTTTCCTTGGGAGGGTAAGTAGGAGTTCTTTTTGAAATGATATCTTTCTACTTTTCACTTGTGACTTTTTAGATTCATTACCAGATATAAGTTATGATTTTAAGACCACATGAGGTGGCAAACCTTGATTTATATATTAAATGTTATACTAAGAATTGTAAGTTGATTATAATTAGTGTAATGTTATACACTCATGATTAGATTGACATTTTATCTCTTTGTTCTTAAAACACGTTGTTTTGAAAAAAAATATTTTATACATGTCATTGAAAGCGAGTAGGGTATAGGAGGTGTGGAATATTTTGTCGATCTAGAGGTTAGAATAAAATTTTAACTTATTATGTACTAGTTAAACAAGTAAGGAGATATTGTTTTATTTATTCCCCTATAATGCTAAAAGAACATTGTGATTATTGACCAATGTATGTTATGCTAATAAAGCATTATTTATTCTTAATCATGAACATAATAGAATAAGTTAAGCTGAGAAATATTATGATAGTATGTATAACTAGTAATGCAATTATGGATTGATTATATGATTTATTTATATGCATGAGAATACATCTAAAATAATTTAGCATATAGCCTTGCTTTCAATGATCTGATAGCATAAAATTGTGATTCTTTAAAATTCATTGTGCACATTTTAAGATCATTAGGTTATGGAGACCTAAGGAAAGAGTGGTGAATTGGGAACCATGAATTCTAAGCTATAGGATGGTATCCTCCTTAGCCTCACATTAATTGAGATTATGGTACTGAGTTGGATTGATAGATGGAATTATCAAATCCAAGATTTGATAAGTGAAACTTATCAAATTCAGTCATATCACCATATGCATGTATATAGTGGACAGAGATTCCGTATGGATGAGTATTCCATGATTTTTTTTATAATTTATATTTACCATTCATATTCATCATCATAGTTGTCAAGAGCTCAATGGAGTAGTGACAGTATTGACATGCTATACTTATCCAAACTACATGAAATAGTGATAGTATTAACATATACACATTATTCTTTCCAAGTTTCATAATTAATTTTCTCTAGGATGAGAAAAACACTTTCTAGAATAGAGAGATGTGTTGAGGGCTGGATGATTTTTTAAAACTCTCTTTGGTCATTTATTTTGGCTTGCATGATGATCGTATGTTGTCAAGAAGTCAGTGAAATTCCACCAAGATATGTGGGACCCTTCAAGGTAACATAAATGGTTAGTCCTATAGTATATAGGCTTGTCTTGATAGTTTTGGACCCTACGGTGATCATGACAGAACCAATTAGAGAAAGTAATACTCATAACTATGTTTGCTTAAAAGATAAATATCATTAAGGTCTTATGGGACTAGTACTATGGAATAATACAACTTGAAGGAAATATGGTGAGTTCTACAAGTAATTTTCCATTATTTGCTTAATTTGATATTGCATATCATGTTATTGTTTTATTAAATATTATTTTAATTTAGAACTTATGTTTGATTAAAAGTCATTAAGGATGATGACTATATTTAATAGGGATGGATGTTACATTTTGATTCCTCACCAGTCAAATTTGATAGATTACCTATGGATATATGTAGCTAAAAAATTTAGATTTGGTTATATTTTTTATTAAACTTGAAATTTATGTTATTTCAAGATAATAGAATATTTTTTAGTTAGATAATGATACATGATTGCTTACTATGAATTGATTAATGTGTGTGGTTATATTTTAAGCATATTAATATATTATTTTATTTATATTATTACTTATATTTGTTATGAGATATGATCTAATGACTTGCATGTTGTGAGGTGCATGTAAGAGAATCCATCCCTCGAGCATACTAGAGGGAGAGCATCATCAGAGAGGGTGGTGTAGATGGAGACATTGAAGATCTATAGAGAGTTGGAAAAACCCTACACACATCACATAAGTAATTCATAGTTAAAGTATAAACTACATGGTTAACATTAGCAACTTCCTCATGTTATCTGTATTGAAGTGATTATTTATATGTGCATGTGTTTCATTATGAACATTATGACATGTCATTATGTTCATCATGTTGAAACTACCATATGTAAGCTAACCAACTTGTCATAGTAATAATATTAGTTTTTGACATAACAGATAGCAATAGGGATTTGAAAGTCAAATATATTGGAAAGATAATAGGATAATTATTGTTAAATAGTTATTAGGAATTATTTGGACTAAATAATTATTTATTATTAAATAATTAGAAAATTTAAATGTGTAAAACCCTTTTAAGTGGGAATAAAGAGAGTTTAAAGACTAAAAACAAAAGAAAGAGGCCATTTTAAAAAGAATAAAGCATAAAGAAAAATATAGAAAGAAAAAAATAAATTAATATTAAAAATAAATTAAATATCTTAAAATTAGTAAAATAAAATGATTTAAAAAAAAAACAATCAAAAACTCCTTAAAGATTAAGAGCTATGCCTCATTATGGTAGAGAGAGATCTTGGAATCTGAGAGAAAGGCATTGACAAGAAAGGAAGATGGACAAAGGATAGAAATATAAAAAGAAGTGGAGAAGGTCTTTCAGCATTACTCACTAGGTAGGTGATATTCTCAATTTAAATTTCATTATTATTATAAAAAGATTATAACCCTGTAAACATAAAAAGTTGTAAACTTGGTTTATCCTTTTCTAGGATAACTATATAATAAATTGAATCAAAGTATTTGTCTTTATACCTAGTATCCCTATCTTGAGGTGCCAAAAAAATACTCCTTAACCTTGACTATATTATTGATATGTTTTGGTGTCATTGTATTAGGATCTGCATAGTGAGTTGGTGTAGTCTATATTTTATGCAAACATAAGGCAATAATGTTTGGCATAGTTGTGTTCTTCCAGTAGAATCAAATCCACATAAGTATATGACCTACTCAGGCATCTATCAAGGTTTAATGGGAGTCTAAAATAATATTTAGAAAAACTTCATTTATTTAAATGGAATAAGGCCCTACAGATTCATCTCACAAAGAGATAAAATGACATATTCTTTTATAAATATCCTAGTTTTAAATAGTATTAGTTTGGGGAAAATGGTGGTGCAGAGCAGTTTGGTAGATGCAGTCATCATCGCCATTGCTATATCTCCCTATAGTGACTTTTTCTGCTCTTGAAAATTCTGACTCCAAGCCCTCTCTATGTTTGCCTCTTCTACACCACACTATTGATATTCACCTTCATCATTTCCTTCATACAATCTTTGTTATCACCATGTCTAGGGTTCAGACCTCCCTAAGTAGCCTTTTTCTCCAATAACATTAATGTTGTTGCTATATCAAGTCATATCCTTTTCTTTTCTTTAACTCAACCCAAGAGAAATACCACCACCATACTTTTTATCTTATCTATTTCAACTCAAACAAAACCATGATCCATTCCAGTCAAAGATTTTCATGGACTCAGAAAGCCCCTCTACATTTCTAAAAGACTATATATATATATATATATATATATATATATATATATATATATATATACTATGGTCATATTTCTTTTTGGGAGTGTGATTCATGTCTATTTCTTATGTCTAACAATTATATTATGAAATTGACTTCCTTCCATTTCATCATGAGTTTCATTATACATTAGTTGACACATATTTGATTTTACGTTATTGTGAATTGATGGTAAGGGTAGAGGGAGACCCACATTTAGTTGGTTAGTAATTTATGATTGGTTATCAGATCATTAAGAACCTCAATATATATTCATATATATATATATATATATATATATTATATATATATACATATATATATATATATGTATACATATATATATATATATACATACATATATATATATATGGTATATATATATATGTATATATATATATATGTATATATATATATATATATATATATATATATATATATATATATATATATATATATATATATATATATATATATAACAATTTTTAATAGTTATTTTTCTAGTCTTTGTATGTATGTTATGGAATTTGGCATAGTCTTAATTTTTGTATAATGTACAATGAATTATTCTAGCATATAAAGCAAACTGGTAATGTAATATTATTATATAAAATTGGACATATAATATTGTACCCAATATCAAGCATAGATTACATATAACAACTAATATATGATGATAGCGGATGAACATAAAGTTGGATATATATTAATAAACTTAATAATATATATGGTAGCATGGGTTAGGTTACCAATAGCTCATTATGATATATCCACCAAAATTTTTACCATAGTAAATATTCATCTTTATTTGAGAATTATTTTACCATTGAGTTTGGTCATTAACGTGGTACAAAACATGATTCATATGTTTAGATATATATTATGTTAGAATATATATGTATTTTGATAATATTAAATTGGATGACTATATATATCACTTAGGATATAAAATAATTATGAAATATTTTGATTTCTGAAACTTGACTCAAACATAGAGTGGATGAATCATATGAGTTAAAAAATGGAACATATCTACTCTCTATTGTAAATAAAACCTTGTGGATACTTTAATTATTTTATTATATATAAAACCATTACCTGTATTTTGACAATGTATTAAGTTATGAGTTCATGACTACTTATATAATTAAAAAATCTAGGGTGGATTACTTTAGCTATTATTCTCAGGTCAAACATTAACAAGAAATTGAAAGGAATGTTTAAGCTGTTTAGTGAATGATTTATTATTAAACCCAAAATATAAAATAATTGTAAAATTAAGTTACTTGTGTTTCAGGAAAATGAAGTTTGGTTTTTCTAGTTTTTTGCAATAAGTGTGTTCTAGGTATAACTACTTCATTAGCTGATTTCTATGTTTAGTAGTTTCAATTAAAACATTAAATTGTGATTTAAAAATTACATAACATTAGAATTTATACATGTGATGTACTTTAGGATGTGTCAGTGTTTGTATGTAGAGATTATACTTGTTGCTTCTCAAATGATTTGTTTAAGTCAGTAAGTTACATAGGATTCATGATCTGTAACCCTTGGAATAAGATCCTAACAAGAAATGAGTCATTAGGGTGAAATCAATAATGAGATTTATGAATTATTTGACTCAAAATTACTAATATAAATGATTTTTTGTCTTATGTATTTAGTATAGAATACTTGTGTGAATTTACATACTATGACTATGTTAAATGTGTAGTTATACTTAGTGCATAATGATGTATCGTGATGAATGTTTTTATGTTGAGATATCTTGGTATGTTTGTACGTAGATTATACATGGGTGGTATAATACTTTAATATTTAATTATTTTTATCTACATGGACTAGTTGAATTTATAAATTTATAAATTTAGTTTATATGTTGCTATGTAGTTGAGAACCTATGATAATATGAGATATCATAGGGTACTATAGTATAAAACTATGTTGTACCTAGGTTGTACTTACTATAGATATTATACTTAACTTATATTTATATTTGTATGTATACATACTAGTTATTGTTATGGGTAGGATGTGTTTTTACAGTTGGTAGACTTGTGTACGCATGTATACAAACTATGAGAAATTAACAAATGTTGTGTTGGAATATTATTGTGTTCCATAGGAGCGATGACTTATATATATATATATATATATATATATATATATATATGTTTTCATGTATTTGAGACTATTTCATATGATTGTTTGTGGAAAAATGGTAGTTAAGTCTTAGAACACTAGACTATGATAATGTGGATTATAATAAGTTTAGATAATTGAAAACCAATTATATTGAATTATACAATTAAATTGTATGTTTACCTAGGTGGTATATTTGTAATCATTATTTTTAGTATGGGATAGAATATAATAAAATATTAATTCATATGTTAGATGAACTTAATGTATGATGTTATTAATCTTTTGTATAGTGTGGTATATAATGAATTTGCTATTAGGATGTAAGTTGATAAATTTTATGGTTGAATTGTATTTGATAAATCTACATTACTAATATGGAGTAAGGAGTGAGATAGATTTCACTAGCTTATTAGCATTGTAATGTTAGATGAAGACAGTCAAATCAAGTGGTGTGTATAAAATTGATTGATCTAAATCATTATCATTTATTATATGTAAATATTTAAGACAAAGTAATTTTTGTGAGACATTATCATTTTATTAGTGTGATTCACATGTTGGTGTGATATCTTGAAATAGAACATATTTCTATGATACACTGCATGTTTAGTTTAGAATCATATAGTACTCAATTACTTATTAGTCTCTCTAAGTTTCTATGTTATCACTATCTACTCATCCATGAAAGGAGGGTCATTCCTTGATGGAATAGTGTGGGAGATCATTGGTTTGTGGTTAGGTGGAAAAACACTTAGATGATGCTCTCCCTTCCCACAATAGTACTACTATTGAGATGATACCTGAGATTGCCACAAATATTAGAGAGTCTGGGGAACTCATACTTTGAGGAGCCAAGTATCTTATTTGTACATTGTATTATATTTTTCATTGAGTATTATCATGAAGAGTTATAATTATTTGTTATTTTAAATCATTATCGATAACTTTAAACTTGTTTCAATTGTAATTGAGTTAATGTAATTACTTTCTGTATTCACATTATGATATGTACTCTCATGATGTTAGAGATCAATATTATGTGATGTATTATATTTGTTTATATTATCACCTTGTGTGTTTCTTATGATCTCTATAGATTCTTGTAGTGTAATATAAATTTTGTATTTATGTTAAATAAAAATATATCTCCCATATTTCTACATCTAATCCAATGGTATTGTTACATTTTTACATCTTTTTAATAATAGTGTTTAAGTGATCATTTTGAGTGAGACTCTTTTGACATCTATATTTGTGCAATTTTAATTCAATTTTTTGTATTTTTTAACATATAAATTATGTAATTAAGCATAGTTGCATGTGAAATTCACTTTATTTTTAAAATGTTTTGAAAGAATCATTTAAAATAGTTTCTTTTTAAGCATTTGTTTTCTATCTTATTTAAAGGAAAGTTATGGCTTCACTTCATTTTTATTTAAATAAATCTAAAATGCTTAATGTAAATAACTATAATATATGAAAAATTCATGTTAAATCTGAATTTATAGCCCAAAAATTATGGAATATTGCCGTTGGGATTGAAAAATCCCCTTTTGTACGACATGTAATTCCTAAGCTTACCAATGCATTTAAATAAAAATCACACAAAGCTATGTTCCTTATATTGCAGACTGTTAAGGATGAATTCTTTCTCCACATTGGTAATCAAGAGTCTCCTAGTGATGCTTAGAAACTCTTTGAGTCTATGTATGAAGGCACTCACCTTTCAAAGATCATTAAATTAATCTTTGAATTGTTAATTACACCTATAAAAGGAGATAAACAAATTGTTAATTTTTTTGATAAAATTAAAAATATTAAAGCTCAATTAGATAGACGTAATTATAATTTGATTCAATATCAATTTATTTATTTTATTATTCAGTTAAATATTCATGAAAAGTTTAGAAATTCTATTTTGATTTTGAATTCTAAGTATCAAACTGAGCAAGATATCCTTGACCTTACCACCTTGTATGCTCTCTGATTCAAGAAGAACAAGTTATAAAAAAATTTGATTCTAAGAATCTTGTCATTTAGGCAATTCTCACTCTTAATAATGTTTTTGATAACACTAAATTCTAAAAATCTAATCCAAATTTTGCTAAAATCAAATACAAGAACAAAAAATATGGTAATAAGAATCATACACCCAAGTTTAATGGAAATTATAGTTTGTGTGGTAAATTTGGTCATAGAAGGGAAACATGTTATAAAAATAAGGATAGAAATAACAATAAAACTTACAAAAATATCAAAGGGAATAGATATAATCAATATAAATAAAAGAATCAAAACCCTGATCAAAATAACAATAAAGATTCAAATGTTATTGCTTTGTATGCCGCTTTATGTGCTTCAAATAAAAATGAACAGATTTTAGATAGTGGTGAATCATACCATATGACATGATTATCTGATATTTTATGTGATTATAAAAATATCTCTAAAAATATTTACTTAGGAGATAATTATTTTCTAGAAATAACTAAACAATGAAAAGCAAATTTTTTAAATGTTGTTATTAATGATGTTTTCTATGTACCTAAACTTAAAAATAATTTGATATATTATTTTAAAATTATAAATGATAATTTAATTATAAAATTACTTAAATATAGTTGATACATTTAAAATCATTTTGGTTCCTTGATTTTTGAAGGTATTCAAAAGAATGGTTTATATATATTTTCTCTTTCTTCTACATGTTTTCTTTCATTGCATAGTAATAATGAATCTCAATTATGGCATGAAAGATTAGCACATGTTAATTTTATAAGTTTACATGATATTTATTAAAATAATCTTATTTTTGGATTTCCTTCTATCCCTTCTCATCATGAAACTTGTGAGGGTTGCTTATGTGGTAAGCAACATACTAACCCTTTTCACAAGAATCATGATGTGAATTCCTCACCTCCTTTAGAATTGATTCATAGTGATGTTGTATGACCTATTGAAGTTGTATATATTAATATTTATTTTTATACTCTTACTTTTATTGATATTTACACTAAAATTATCTGGTCTTTTTTCATTAAAAAAATCTAATGTGTTGTCTAAATTCAAAGAATTTAAAGCTAGTGTTGAAAATGCATCTTTCTATTAAGAGATTAAGAACTAATAATGGTGGTGAATATGTTAGTAAAAAAATTTATTATTTTTTCATTAGTTTTGGTATTTAAAGGGAACTAACTCCTACTCCCCTTAGCAAAATGGTATTGCTGAAAGAAAAAACTGTACCATCATAGAAATGGCTAGAACATTATTGCAATTTACAAATGTTTCTATATTTTTATGAGATGAAGCTATGAACACTATTTTTCATATTCTAAATAAAGTCCTTACCAAAGCCTTGTATATTTATAACCCTTTATAAATTTAGACTAAAAATAAACCTAGTGTGACTCATCGTAGTATCTTTGGTAGCCTTGATTCTATCTTTATTTCTAAAGTTAAAGGAAAGAAGCTTGACCTCACTTTCTATTTTTACATTTTTATAGGATATGGAGGTTAAAAAAAAAGGTTTAAAAAATTATGATCTCTCTAAAAATTAGATTATTGAGAATAGGAATAGTTTTTTTCTTTAAAATTCCTTTTGTGGCCCTATGTATATCTTCTTTAGTGTTATTCTATTGATAAACCTGAGTCTCATGTTTCTCCTTATGATAAAATGGATGCCCTTGAGGAATTTTGTTGGGGATCAACCAACAAACTTGATTACTATGTGAAAGCAATAAAACATGGAATTGAACCAGAATGATAAGTAACTAGAATCAGAAAATAACAAACAATAAGAGATACAAGAAACCACCCTGAAAACTTGTATTAAACTCTTTACAGAAGGAATACAATTGAAGAAACTTCTTTTCTTCCACAACTCTCTCAGATGTATAGATCTCTTTCCAGATCTCTTTCCCTCAAGAGTTCTCTCTCTCAATTACAATCAACTCCAACACTTGGATTGATTCACATATGCATGTATGTTCAATACTGTTACAATAAGCTATGAAGATCTATCCCTATTATATAACTTTAGAGATCATGAGCATACAATTACAGCCATTAGATGCACCTCCTAATCAAGGGCTCAAAATAGTCTTACTAAAGATAGAGATGCGGACTTAAGACTAACACTTAATCCTACCATGTAAACATTTTGTTCTATCCACAGAAATAGCATTCTAGATGCACAGGTGACTGATGTCGGTCCCTACCTGTCTACTTGTGACCGACATCGACCAATCCATGACCAACGCCGACATCTCCTAGTCAACTCCTGATCGACGTTGGTCGCTCCTGACCGATGCCAGTGACTATGTAATTCCTACAACTTCTACACTCGCTCATTTGGTGAAGCTTTTAGCTCCACACCTTAACAATCTCCCACTTGGAGATAAACAGCTGCACCAGTACCTGTACAGCAACATCTTCTAGCTCCTCCATCTTTAAACTCAATCATGAAGACCAACAAAAGTTGAATGAAGATTCAACTTCTCCTTTGTTACCGGCTTGGTTAACATATCAGCAGGGTTCTTATCTGTATGGATCTTCTCTAGCTTCAACTCGCCATCCTCTAATACTTGTCTAATGAAGTGGTACCTTAGTTGTATATGCTTGGTTCTTGAATGAAAGGCTGAATTCTTAGCCAAATGAATTACACTCTGAATATCACTGTATAATCTACAACTCTCTTGCTCCTTTCCTAGCTCTTTCATGAACTGTGTCATCCATATCATCTCTTTGCTAGCCTCTGTGACTACAATGTAGTCTGCTTCTATAGTTGACAAGGCAACAACCTTCGGCAACTTTGAAATCTAGCTAACCACCGTTACACCAACAGTGAAAACATATCATGTGGTGCTTCTCCCACTCAAACAGAAATCGCTACAGAAACCCCTGTGAGTACCCTATAATCAACACACACTAACCAGATCTAAAACACCTGTTAGTCAACTTGAGCTCTGATACCACTTGTTGGGGATCAACCAACAAACTTGATTACTATGTGAAAGTAATAAAACATAGAATTGAACCAGAATGATAAGTAACTAGAATCAGAAAATAGAAAATAATAAGAGATACAAGAAACCACCCTAAAAATGTGTATTAAACTCTTTACAGAAGGAATACAATTGAAGAAACTTCTTTTCTTCCACACCTCTCTCAGATGTACAAATCTCTTTCCCTCAAGAGTTCTCTCTCTCAATTACAATCAACTCCAACACTTGGATTGATTCACATATACATGTATGCTCAATACTGTTACAATAAGCTATGAAGATCTATCCCTATTATATAACTTTAGGGATCATGAGGATACAATTACAGCCATTAGATGCACCTCCTAATCAAGGGCTCAAAATAGTCTTACTAAAGATAGAGATGCAGACTTAAGACTAACACTTAATCCTACCATGCAAACATTCTATTTTGTCCACAGAAATAACATTTTGGATGCACAGGTGACCGACGTCGGTCCCTACCTGTCTACCTGTGACCGATGTCAGCCGATCCATGACCGATGCCGGCATCTCCTAGTCGACTCCTGATCGACGTCGGTTGCTCCTAACCAACGCCGGTGACTGTGTAATTCCTATAACTTCTGCACTCGCTCATTTGGTGAAGCTTTTAGCTCCACACCTTAACAAATTTGATCCAGTTATGGATAATTTAGAGTCTAAAGAACCCCTTGATTTTCATGTTCAATATAAAAGACTTAAATGAGCAAAATACCTAATTCAATCTTTTAATATTGATAATCTTAATAAATTAACTAGAAGTCAACATTCTTATCATGCATTAATGACTATGTATGAATGTGAAATTAAATATTTTAAAGAAGCCACTTAATATGATAAATAAAATGTTGTTATGCAAGTTGAATATAATGCCTTAATTAAAAATGAGACTTGGGATATTTTCTTTCCTCCACCTAAAAGGCATATTGTCAGTTGTAGATGGTTTTATAAGATCAAATATAATTCAATTGGTAAAATTGATAAGTTTAAAACTAGATTAATTTCTTGTGGGTTTACTCAAAAATTTGGAATTGACTATGTTGAAACCTTTGCTTCTATAGCAAAAATGAGTATTGTTATACTTTTTATTGCTCTTGTAGCCCAAAATAGTTGAGTTATCCATCAATGGATGTTAAGAATACATTTCTAAATGGTAATTTATAAATATAAATCTATATGACTTATCCTAAATATTTTACTAATCCTAACATAGAACATTATATATGCAAGTTAAAATAATCTTTGTATGCTTTAAAACAAGCTCTTCACGCTTGGTATTCTAAGATTACATCTTTTTTCAAAGAATCAAGTTTTTTTAATTGCTATTCATATATTGGTCTCTTTGTTAAAAAATTTTATTTGATTATAATTATATTATATGTTGAATATTTATTGATTAATTATGATCTAAATATTTTAATTCATAAATATAAGGATAAACTAAGTCAAATGTTTGAAATGATTGATTTAGACATTCTACATCATTTTTTAGGAATGCCTATATTTTAAGATAAAAATTTAATTGTTGTGTCATAATCTCACTATGCACATAATATTCTTATTAATTTTGACATACTTGATTGTAAATCTACCACTAATCCTACTGAAGTTGGTATTAAACTTGATCCTAAAACCTATATGTGAAAAATTTAACTCTACTTTGTATAGATAACTTATTGGAAGTTTGATTTATCTAACCATTGCTAGACCAGATATTTCATATGTTATTAGTGTTGCTTTTATATTTATGTAAGATCCCTATTTGGATCATTAGAAATTAGCTAAATGCATTCTTTGTTATATTAAAATAACTGTAAACTATGTTTTATTTTATTCATCTATTGATAATGCTAATTTATATGGTTATTGTGATGCTGACCATGTTGGTGATACTTTAGATTGAAAACCTACTTCTAGATATGTATTTAAAGTGTGATGCAATTTCTATCACTTAGAGTAGTAATAATCAACCTATTATCTCTCTTTGTAGAGCAACATACTATCTCTCTCTCTTCTACAGAAGTTGAGTACAGAAGTGATATAGGAGCTTCTAAATAAGCCATGTGATTGTGAATGTTATTGGAAGAAATTCATTTGAATGTTTCTCAAAGTGCCATTTTTCATTATGATAACTACATTTTTGTAACTATGATGAAAAATCTAGTGCAACACCAAAAAACTAAACATATTGAAGTTCATGTGCATTTTATCTGAGAGAAAGTCTTCAATGGTGATAATGATCTATAGTTCTATCCTACAAATGAATAAGTAGTAGATATCTTCAAAAAATCACTTGATGATACCATTTTTTTTAATTTTCATGCAATGTTGGGCCTCTCATAATTTTCATTGAGTGGGAGTGTGCATGACAATGCCACTTCCTGACGGCCATATGTTTCTTCTCCTTCTATATACTTCTCATTGTAAAATTTGTGTGGAAGTTATGTGATTTGAATAAAATTCATGTAGAATTTTTAATTTTTTACCTCAATACATTAAAATCATACTTTTTAATGGATTTCCTTATGTTATAAAAGGCTCCAAATATGCTTAGTGATTATTTATGAGAAACTGTGAGATGCAGTCTCACGATCATGCTAGCCTAAACTTATTGTTGAGTAGTTTATGAATTATGATTATTTTTGTTTCAAAATGTGGTGTTTAGAATGATGAATTTTTTTAAATCTTTCAATTGTGTATATAGTGTATTTATTTTCTAAGGTCACAATGACATTTATCCCCACTTAGCATTAAGGGGGATTGTTTAGAACATTTAATGTCTAAGTAGTGAAATGATAAGACCCTTAGTATATTTTAAGTAATTAAATAATAATTTATTATTATTAACATGGGTTAAAAATATCATTTAAATAAATAATAAAACATAAATTATTTATTACTTGTCATTAAAAATAAAACATGTTTGTTTATTATTATTGATAATTTGAAATGTTCTCGGGATAGTTGGACCCTTTATTTACAACAGTCATATCCCTTCACATTTTATTATAAATAAGGTTTTACCCATATTGTGAATGTCTAAAAATAATATATTATAAATCATGAATTATGCATTAACAAAGGTTTTTGTGAAGGCTATTGAAGAAGTAAGAAGGAGGAGTTTCTATATTAGGGTGATTTGTTTTCTCAAATATATGAATATCACATTAGTGAGTTTTTTTACCTTTTTGATTTGTTTTCACAATAATTGATGTGTACTGGTTCATTGATCTCTGTACTTATTTCATTATGATTTTCTTATTAAAACTCTCTTCTAGATTCATGTGTATTGCTTCATACATAAATCTTATCAATTTGGTGTTATATGTGCAAAAATAAAAAAATAACTATTAATCTAGCACAATGTGAAAAAAGTGAGATATTGAGACTCATGTATCCATTTCACATCTTTGCATATGCATTGGAACACATACATGATGATCTTTCATATGGTGGCACATTTAAGTTCATTTAATATTGAACCACAACATGTCATGTTATATACCTACTCCTAGTATATTCATTAGTTGCTTGGAAATTCTCAACCATTTAGGGTATTATGTCGATTGGGGGAAATTTTTGACACATCTTATGAAAAATGGTTATAAACTTTGGAAATCCTTCACCCTTAAAAAAAGTATATGGGACATAATTGTTTATGTCATTCACTTAAACACTTGGGAAAATCAATGTGACTTCGATTAATATGAATGCATCCACTCACACAATGGATAAAAAACATTAAATATAAATTCAAAATATATTAGCACTCTAATATTGAGGTTTCTAATAAACATTCAAATTATAAATGACACTACAAACATTGAGCTTTTTTTGATTACATATTTTGTGTTGCACTAGTTTCTTGCCATGGATTACATATCTTATCATGTTGGTATTTTTAATTTACATGGTTATATTTTTCTATATAACACATGATGTCCATAACTTGGTCTTTTGTGCATATAATTTGACAAAATTCAAAGAAATCCCATTTTCTTTAAATATTTGGTTTTCATTATTGGTTGTGACAATCTTACTATCATTAAACCAAATAACAAAAAAAATAGTTTACGAGGAATATATACACATTCAAATTTTAAAAAAACCCTAAAATCAAATATATTAAAACCCTAATACACTTTAAATATTCAACAAAACTATTTATACACCTTGATAAAACTGTAACACCTTAATGCAACTAAAAATATTTAATGAAACTATATAACAGCCTTCATGAAACTATAAAACACTAATACAAATATAAACAACAAAACTAAAAAATAAACAATTAGGAATCTATAACAACCTGCATGCTCACTAAAATATTTTTATCTAAATCGTGCATACATTAGTTTAGTATTTTGTCATTATCTAGTATGGATACTTTAAATATTAAAAAGCAAACCCTATAAACAAATTCCATGAATGTAAAATTGAATTATTAAGATAAAATTACATGTCATAAAACCCTACATACTTAAAACCTATCTTATGTATGGCCACAAACTATCCATCAACCTGAACACCCCATGGTCAAATGGATGTCACTAGTATCCCAAACACTCTCGGTATAATCTCGAGTGTTTGTATATTGTTTATTTAATGGGTGTTATGAGTATTATGAACATTTTTTTTA
This sequence comes from Torreya grandis, assembly GCA_037957365.1. NCBI lineage: Eukaryota > Viridiplantae > Streptophyta > Pinopsida > Cupressales > Taxaceae > Torreya > Torreya grandis. The sequence goes on from JARHVA010001403.1 coordinate 2,408,790, forward strand.
AATGGATAAATTTTATTAATAATATTATGTGAATATAACAAAAAAGGGATGCAAGACAGTGATAATTTTGATAGGTAATTTGGGTCTTCTTGAAATCCTATTAAATTATTGGTTTATTTACCACTATAAAGGTGGTATGTTTATATCAACTTATCTACTCCATGCTTTAGACATGATTTGAAATATTTATCTAATTTTTATTTATTATAATTTATGTGTTTCTTCATTTTGGGTTGGTAATTATTATGAACTGATTCAAGAAGCATGGACTTGTTATCATTTTAATAAATACCTAGAATTCTCATTAAATAAATTACAACTATTATTAGTTAAATAAATAACTAGAATACTAGTACCACCCATTGGACCATGGGGTGTTTGGATATCATTTAGGTTTCAAGTATCTATAAATTAAGGTATAGAAATAATTAATAAAAATCCCATGTTATTTTCCATAGCTTGGTCTATGGATGCCCTAATTTTGGAAATTATTTATTTAATTGTCTTTATAATGTTTAATCTTAAAATTTAGAATGTTATGTGGTATAGGGTTAATAATATATAAATAGTTAAATCATAAGGGTGATAAAATAATCTATAGTAGGCCAATTAATAGAAAACTTAGATAAATAATATTATGAATTTATACAACTAAGATTGTTAAAAATAGTAAAGTATAATTATTGAAAGATATTTCAATAAATAAGAAACAATGGTACTTAGATGGTTTATTATGTGGATATAGATATATAATATAAATAAGTTTAAATTATGTAGGATAAGTGTTTTATATGAGTCATTAGATTCTATAAATTACAATTATATGGCCATGGACACTACCATGAGATCTCAACACTTTTGTCAATGCTAGTGTCTAATTGTGACATAGGTGTCCTATACAAAATAATGGCTAGATCTATATGTGACAAAAAAAATTGTTCTAGGTTTTATATCATATTTATTGTAGTGTATTTATATTTAGGATATAATTTATTTCTCTTCACTGATTTATGAAACCCTATCTCTTCACCTATCTTCACCCATGGAATCAGTTTGTTGAAAAATGGGTTAACAGGCTCACAGTGTTGAGCTACCCTAGAGACCCCTCTATTAATGACCATTTCATACATATATAATAATATAAGGAGGGCCTCATACTTATGTATTTATCCCTTATGTGTTGGAAAGTGTGTGCACAAGGGTGTAATAAA